>CM053029.1:470801100-470973600 GCA_028564925.1 Lithobates sylvaticus | reverse complement strand
AAAGTTGTGTGTGGCGTACTTTACTCCTTGTTATAAGGAAAGTAGGATTTTTCTGCACTTTTTGTTTTTAAGTTTAAATCCGTATTTTTTCCTAGAAAATTTCTTGTAACCCCCAAACATACAATTTTTTTTTTTTTTTTTTAGCAGAGACCCTAGGGCGGTGATGGTGAATTTTGGCACCCCTGTTGTTTTGGAGCTACAACTTCCCATGATGCTCAACTGCAGAGTGCATGAGCATCATGGGAAAAGTTCCAAAACCTCTGGTGTGCCAAGGTTCGCCATCACTGCTCTAGGGAATAAAATGGGGATTGTTGCAATTTTTTTCTGTTGCATGGTATTTGCGCAGCTGTTTTGCAAACACTTTTTTTTGGGGGAAAAAAAAATACACCAGGGCACCACCTTTAATACAGGGCATTTTCACCCCCCTTCCTGCCCAAGCCATTTTTTCAGCTTTCAGTGCTGTCACACTTTGAATGACAATTGCGCGGTCATACAACACTGTACTCAGATGAAATGATCATTTTGTCCCCACAAATAGAGCTTTCTTTTGGTGGTATTTGATCACCTCTGCGGTTTTTATTTTTTGCGCTATAAACAAGAGTGACAAGTTTAAAAAAAAAAAACTAATTTTTACTTTTTGCTATACTAAATATCCCCAAAAATATATATTAAACATATTTTTTTTTCCTCAGTTTAGGCCGATATGTATTCTTCTACATATTTTTGGTAAAAAAAAAAATCGCAATAAGCGTATATTGATTGGTTTGCACAAAAGTAATAGCGCCTACAAAATAGAGGATAGATTTATAGCATTTTTATTATTTTTTTTTTTTAACTAGTAATGGCGATCTGCGATTTTTTTTTTTTTTTTTTTATTTTTTATTTTTTTTTATTTTTTTTTTATATATCATGACTGCGATATTGCGGCGGACGTATCGGACACTTTTGACACATTTTTGGGACCATTCATTTTATTCAGCGAACCGTGCTATAAAAATGCATTGATTACTGTATAAATGTGACTGGCAGGGAAGGGGTTAACACTAGGGGGCGCTGAAGGGGTTAATATGTTCCCTGGGGGTGATTCAAACTGTAGGGGGAGGGGATTCACAAGGGGAGGAGACCGATCAGTGTTTCTCTGTACTGAGAACACACCATCGGTCTCCTCTCCTCTGATTGGACCGTGCATCTGTGTGTTACTGGGCAATCGCGGGTGCCCGGCGGACACCGCGGCCGCCAGGCACGCGCATCGGGTGCCCAGTGACATGGCACGCGTGCACGCTCCCTGGAGGGCCGGGAAGGGGAGGGCGTCGTATGACGCCCTCCCGCCACGAGAGCTGCGCCGCCTGGCCATCAATCGACAGCCGGCGGTCGCAAGGCAGTTAATAAATTTAAAAAAACGGAATACAATACCGCCATTTATATATATATATATATATATATATATATATATATATATGTGTGTGTGTGTGTGTGTGTGTGTGTGTGTGTGTATATATATATGTATGTATGTATGTGTATATATATATATATATATATATATATGTATGTATGTGAATTTGTTATGCCGGGCAAATGGATAACCTACATGTCTTACACTTTAAAATTGCGCACATTCTTGGAATGGCGACCAACTTTGGTACTTAAAAAAAAAAATCTCCATAGGTGACACTTTAAGCACCTTTACAGGTTACCTGTTAGTTTCGATAATCATTTCCCATATCCCTGCATGTAGATGAATGTCCAATCAAATCTTTTAAAAATATCAATACTCCTCGCTCCTTTCACTTCATATACTACTGCAACAGTCTTTTTTTCCTCAAGGTCCCTGTAGGCATTGCATGTGCCATTCAGCTAACTGGTGTGTATGTGGAAGAACAGTGCCGCAGCTACACTTGACCTTAGGCCACTGGGAATAACCTTCAACTGTTTATGACCAGCAACAGTGCAGAAACAAGCGGGGGACTGCTGGTCACATTTGCATATAATATGATGCATGTTGTGTGTCAATGGGACAGATCATTTTCTAATAAATACATTAATTTTCTCTTTATTTTTATTTTATTTTATTTTTTTATGGTTAGTAATGTTAAATGGCAAGTTTGCTCAAAATCATTATTTTTTGTATTTTGTGGATGCTGACAACCTGACTAATTTATGTCTTGGATTTTTTTTTATTAGTGAGGCACAGTTTCTAACACTACCTCTTTGAATGTTTATTAACTTTGTATTATGTACCATCAGCAAAGCCTGGTAGACATAGGCTGAATATTGGCTGGTTCAGCAGAAGCCGGCCAACATTCGTCCCGTGTGTACAGCAGTCTGTCCTAGAGATGGCAAGCAACCATGCTGGAAATGCAGCTTATCAGCGCCGAAGCCTGCAGACAATGGCTGTAATCGGTTGCTTGTTGTTTTCTGGTGAGTGGGGGGGTCTCCCTGTCAGAACATGATGGATTAGCAGGGTGATCGCTGTACCAACATTGCATAGTTAGTACAACGAGGTCCTCCCAAACGCCTTTTTTTTGTTCAGCCTTCTGGGTTGAACAAAAAAACAAATGGTGTGTACCAGACTCTGCAGACGGGAGTTCTTTTTCTCGATTTATAAAAAGCCTGTTAATAACTTAGCAGCCTCTAAACCTGAAATAAGATTCGGGTGGCCTGGCCTTTTTGTTTTACCAAAATCAGTCCGGCTGCCAATCTTGGTTTGGGATCGTTCAAAACAAATAAATGTTTAATTTTTTTTGTTTCTGACATCGCTGTTGTGTTAAAACAAATTTTTATTTTTTGTAAAACATTCTAATAATTCTGTTCCTGTCTCATACAGAGGAAGAAGAGGAGCAAGTGCCTACAGATGGTGGGACATCAGCTGAAGCTATGCAAGTTCCTCTTGAAGAAGAAGCAGAAATGGATGATGATGATGAAACCATTAATGATGAAAACTTTTTGCATAAAAGACCTCTGGAGAGTCCAGAAAACCAAGACATGCCTTTTGCAAAACGCCAACGAATAATGAACGCTAAAGGCGATATTTTAGATGGAGCATTAGAACCACGAGAACCACTTAGTTCAATAAATGCTCAGAAGGTTTCTCCTATTCTTTCACCCAATCACATACAGGACAGTTCAGGATTGGCTCTTCCTGTCTCAGAAGCATTAGCTTTGTCTCCTATTTTAAAATCCCAGACCCCCTCTTCCAAACAGTTAGAATCTAAAACACTGACCTCTAAGTCTAAATCAAAAGGTTCGCCAGGACAAAAAAACAAATCTCCCAAATCAACACCTCTGGCAACAGTACTTGGCAGTCCTATACGGTCACCTAAATCTGGTCCAAAAGAAAAGAAATCTCCTGGACGTGCTAAAAGTCCAAAGAGCCCCAAGAGCCCAAAAGCTTCTGTAGCTTCTACTCAGTTGCCTGTAAAGGCAGAAACCCCAAACCGTACACCACTAGCTGCACTAAGTGAAAAGGCAGGAAAGGATAACATACAGGTAAAGCAAAATCAAATGTTGCAAGATTCTGACAAAATAAATGCAGAAAATCCATCATCCAACAAACCATCATCAGTCCCTGAAAATACTATTGAAGATTCAATTGATGCTGTAATTGCTCGTGCTTGTGCTGAGCAAGAGCCTGATCCATTTGAGTTTTCTTCGGGTTCGGAGTCTGAGAGTGAAGTATTTACGAGTCCTAAGAGACTTAGCATAACCGAACCCTCTACACCTAAAATGTCAGCTTCTAACAGCAGTCTTATTAAGGCTTGCAGCACACCACTTCCTGGTTCAGGTGGAACCTCCAGTTCTGATGTTTCATGGACAATGGATGACTCCATTAATGAGGTCATTCGAAAAGTCAACCAAGAAACGCCACCACATAACCCCATCAGTCAGCCATGTTTCTCTTCTCCTTCAGCCTCTCCCCCTACTCCTGAACCACTTGTCAAACTTCATGAGGAGAAGGTTAAGCTAGTTTCACCTGTAGAGCCAAAGAAGAAGACTAAGAAAGAATTAAAAGCAAAGATGAAGAAAAAAGACAAGGAAAAACAGAAAGATAAAGAAAAGAACAAGGAAAAGAACAAAGATAAAAAAGAAAAGGAAAAAGACAAAGATGCTAACAAGGATTCCAAACTTCAGTGGAAAGACTCAATCAAAGATGAAGACTTGGAAGTCCACAAGTTAAAAATAAAGGATGCAAATGACTCGGACTTGAAATCAAAGCAAAAGGAAAGCAGTGGGAAGAAAGATAAGGAAAAGCATAAGGATAAAAAGAAAGATAAAGAAAAGAATAAAAAGGATAAAGAAAAAAAAGAGAAGGGAAAAGATAAGAACAAAGAGGAAAAGTTAAAAACTGTACCACCAACACCTGTTTTGCTAACACCAAAAGATATTTCACTTCCAGTGATAAATGCTCCCAATGTTGTTAGGCTACCTTCTCTGATGCCTTCTTTGTCACCATTACTTCCTGAAAAGGTGGTAGAAGAAAAAGAGAAAACTAAGGAGAAGGATAAGAAAAAAGATAAGAAAGAGAAGAAGAAAAAGAAGGACAAAGAGAAAGTAAAGGACAAAGAAAAAGAGAAAAAAGAAAAGGAAAAGAAAGACAAAGATAAGGAAAAGCATAAACATGACAAAGTAAGGATATACGTTAATGTGTACCATTTGTTTATGGGGGTTTCCATAGGTTTGAACCTTACCACACACTTGTTTATGATTTAGGCCTCTGATTGTGGTTTCATGGAGAGGCCCTTGTCACTGGTAACTCTCTGGTTGAAATCTTGATCTCAGATTTTGCCTACAGCACTCGCGAAAATCTGAAATTGCCCTCGATCTAGATAGGCTTGAAGATCTTAATTACTCCATTCTGTTGTTTTTAAGGCTTGTGTAGTTTGAGTCTGTAGTTAAAACCAAATCCTAATAGCGTTCAGGAATATGTTTAAATTTAGTTGTATCTAAATCCAAATTCTACTTGGCATAAGTATACAATCCACAAAAAGGGGTGAAAAATTAATGGAGACACTGGCTTATCCCAGGGGAATGATAGTTGTAAGACCAGGTTTTCCAGCCTGTCTGAGGTTCCCCTAAAAGCATTTGGTCAGCATGAATCTGTTGCTATTGACATCCAATCCAGATTTAAAAAATCCTTGTTTCCAGCCACAATTCAAGCCCAACTCCAGTAAAACTAAAATGCCTACCCTGCAGCAGGGCTGCACAAGCACTGCAAGGGTAAATGCTGTAAAAGCATTTACTTACCCGTTTTTCTGCTCCCCTGGCTGATGGCACTCTCCCATGATCCAGCATTGGATTGTTTCTTGGTGTCCTCACATCAGTTGCAGGGCTAAGAACTCTGCAACCTTCTTGATGACATCAAAGGACCTTGAACTATTGAACTGCAGGAAAGAAGAAGCTGTGGGGACTGGTCTAGCACCACAGAGGATCAAGTAAGTAAAAAGCTTTTCCGAATCGCCTAGACCAGGGGTTGGCAAACTTGGCCCTCCAGCTGTGGTGAAACTACAAGTCTCATGAGACATTGCAAGACGCTGACAATCACAGGCATGACTCGCAGCGGCATGATGGGATTAGCAGTTTCACCACAACTGGAGGGCCGAGGTTACTTACCCCTGCCCTAGATCTAAACAAGCAGTTGACTCTTGCAGTGGGGTTGTAGTCCCACTGCAAGGGAGGTGTTTTTGTGTTACTGGAGTTGGCTTTACGTTTGGAAAATTCTGCAGAAATTTGAGGTGGTGTTTGCCCGATCTGCACTATCCAGCTCAACATGAAAATTTAAAAATCAACTGAGCTAGAACGAAAATTGTCATCAAAACGTAACTGCATCTCATCAGATGCATGGGGTACCAACTGGCTGAATATGGTATTCAGCAATGCAGATTTCTCCAGCCACGCTGTTTAGAAATCGAAGTGTGTGTGTATAGATTTAGGCTCCGCTTTTGTGTGGTAGGTACACAAATGTAACAATTCCATCAGCCTCATTTCTGTTTCTATAGAGAGGTGGGCAGTTATATGTGTTTCCAGCCCTGTATATTGTAGGGAGACTATAGTAATAGTATTTTTTTAACCTGCCCCATTTACCCTTGCTATTGATGTAGTATGGGAACCATAGACCTGGGATCATCACCCAATCTAGCCAGTTTAGGTAACTTTCTTGTCTATGGATGGCTTATGAACAGGGTAAAACTGGACATATGTGGGTAGGTTTTTTGTTTAGCCTGCAGGTTGAAAAAATACTGATTCTCTATCTTCACTATACACCATGGATGGACAAATCTCCTGCTGTGCCTATTGTATGTTGACAGCCAGTCCTACTGGCTATCAAACTAGCCAAACAGTGGCTGCTTCTGATTGGATGCAGCATTTTTTTGGGCAACAATTTTCCCTTTTCCAGGCTTCTTCAACTTTTCAATGAAGGGCTGTTGGGTGGGATGAGATTGAGAGGGCCACCCACAAGTTTTGCTGGTTTCCCAGTAACGTGCTGAAATTGGTGCTGTTTGGTCAACTTTAGGCTGGCCATACAATTTTTTATTTGGCTGGTTCCGTAGGGACCAGTCAAATTTGTATCAAGTGTGTGGCTGGTCCTGCTCAACGGAAGTTGATCAAAGGACAATTTTTTTCTTGACCAGCGGCTCCAGCGGATAATCAGTGTATAGACGTGGCCAAAAGTATTGAGAATGACACAAATATTAATTTTACTGCTTCAGTGTTTTTAGATATTTTTGTCTTTTTTGTTAATATGGTATGCTGAAGTATAATTGCAAGCATTTCATAAGTGTCAAAGGCTTTTATTGACAACTGCATTAAGTTTATGCAAAGTCAATATTTGCAGTGTTGAAGCTTCTTTTTCAAGACCTCTGCAATTCTCCCTGGCATGCTGTCAATCAACTTCTGGGCCACATCCTAACTGATGGCAGCGCATTCTTGCATATAATCAATGCTTGGAGTTTCTCAGAATTTGTGGGGTTTTTTTTGTTCACCCGCTTCTTGGGGATTGACCACAAGTTCTCAATGGTATTAAGGTTTGGGGTTTCCTGGCCACGGACCCAAAATGTCAAAGTTTTGTTCCCCAAGCCACTTAGTTTTTACGTTTTTCCTTCTGGTTAGGTGCTCCATCATGCTGGAAAAGGCATTGTTCGTCACCAAATATAACAAAAAAACCTAATAAGTTCTTGTCAAGGCTGACAATTATTTACTTATTTGCAGGATTATTTGCAGTATTTTCGACCAGAGCGACACTGCCCGTACAGGGTAGCAATGATTTGAAGCATCACTAGTGTATTCATACACAACATTTCAGGCCCTTTCCCCTTTGCTTTTTTGGTATCGATTGTTCGTCATCAAACTGTTCTTGGGTGGTTGGGAGAAGCTGCTCTCAGAGGATGTTTTTGTCATTCTTTATTCATGGCTGTGTTCTTAGGCAAAATTGTGAGTGAGTCCACTCCCTCGGCTGAGAAGCAACCCCACACATAAATGGTCTCAGGATGCTTTACTTTTGGCATGACACAGGACTGATGATAGCGCTCAACTGTTGTTCTCCAGACAAGGTTTTTTTCTGTGGATGTCCCAAAAAAATCAGAAAGGGGATTCATCTGAGAAAATCACTTTACCTAAGTCCAAAGCAGTCCTATCCCTGTACCTTTTGCAGGATATCAGTCTGTCTCTGTTTTTTCCTGTCTTTTGCTGCCCTTCTCGACACCAGGCCATCTTCCCAAAAGTTTTCTCGCTGTCCGTGCAGATGCACTCTTTCCTGTCTGCTGCCATTCCTGAGAAAGCTCTGCACTGATGGTGCCCCAATCCCACAGCTGAATCAACTGTAGGAGACAGTCCTGGTGCTTGCTTGACTTTCTTGGGCGCCCTGAAGCCTTCTTCACAAATGCAGTGGAAACGTTTTTTTATGGGATTAAGTTCATTTTCATGGCAAAGAGGGACTCGGCAATTCACCTGATCACTCTTCATAACATTCTGGAGTATATGCAAATTGCCATTATAAAAACTGAGGCAGCAGACTTTGAAAATGTAATATTTGTGTAATTTTCAAAACTTTTGGCCATGCCTATGAATGAATGAAAGACTTGTATAGCGCTGCAACTGCAAACTGAATCACCTTGAGGCGCTTGATCCGTCCTGTGCTTCCTGCTTGTTAGAAGAGGTGGGTCTTGAGTTTTTTCCTGAAGCCCCGATGGTTTTCTTCCATGCAGATGTCAGGGGGTAGAGCGTTCCATAGCCGAGGTCCTTGGACTGCGAAGCTTTGTTCTCCCTTGGATTTGTAGCGGGATTTAGGGATGAGGAGGAGGTTTTGGCTAGTTGATCGAAGTCTGCGGATGGGTGTGATTTATTTTCTCACATAGGTATTGACAGTGCAGCTGTCAGTTTACCATGTCTGGGCAGGGGGGATTCCTCCATCCACACACCGAGGCGACTAAACAAAAAAAAAATAATAATAAAAAATATTAACCTTGTATGGCCAGCTTTGGTGCCATTTTCTTTCACTTTAATTTTATTAGAAATGATAAGAAAAATGGACAATTACATAGCGCAAGACTATTATGTAATAAAACAAACCAATTCAAAAGGAGTGCCATTTTCTATTAAGCAGTGTAAACAACCCCTATCCTCGAGATGCGAAAACCTCTGTTATAATGAATCAAAGGTGGAGTGCTAATTCATAAAAGAATACTTGTAACTATTTAACTGGATAGTATGTCTGGTTCAAAGACTGCTGTGTGTACAAGTTATTTTGGATGCATAGCAATGCGAATGTGAAACTCTTGTAGTCTTTTTAAGCTTAAAAAGGAGTGAGAACGAAACTGAGAAAAGAAATAACAACAGATTAAATTGACAGGACTGCCCACTAGCCATCAGAAAGCCCAGTAAAGAAGATAAACTGTAAAGCTGCCCTGCTTGAAGAATTCCCATACTGAATTAAATTGTTAAGCGAATAGCTGATAAGTGTTTCTTAAATCCACCTTTCTCCTGCAAGTCAGGATTTTAAACCGGTCCCCCTAGAATCTGCAGGCGTATTTGCCTAGCTTTTTGCTGCTCTGCTGGGGTTTTGGGAGCAATAGGGAGTTAAAGCCTTATCGGTTGGTGCCCCGAGGTATGTGGCTGGGCAACTAAATCCATGAAGATTAGCAAAAAAAACACAGCACATGGCGGAAGAGGGTTTATAAGGCTTCTAGAATTATTTCAGGTAAAGGGAGGGTTGCTTGTACCTCTAACTGGACAAATCCAGGCACAATGTATAGTGAGATGGTTACAAAAGGGTGTTGTATTGCAGTGTTTTGACTTTTTACTGATTTGGAAAGCTTTGAAATAACACTTCAAACGTCAGTATTGAAAGCTCCCAAGAGTCCAGATGTCGGCTTAACTCATGATGTTTGTTAGGTTCCCATTTTAAAATGGTACAAAATACGGTTTGGGAAAAAATATGATCAATGTAAAAGCAGTCAAGTATTGCAGATGCACTTTCCACTGTTATGTTTATGTATATATGTATGTATGTATGTGTGTGTGTGTGTGTATATGTGTGTATGTATATATATATATATATATATATATATATATATATATATATATATATATATATATATATATATATATATATATATATATATATATATATATATACATTATATTAGAAAAAGTATTGGAATGCCTGCCTTTACACGCACATGAACTTTAATGGCATCCCAGTCTTAGTCCATAGGGTTCAATATTGAGTTGGCCCACCTGTTGCAGCTATAACATCGTCAACTCTTCTGGGAAGGTTGTCCACAAGGTTTAGAAGTGTGTCTATGGGAATGTTTGACCATTCTTCCAGAAGTGGATTTTGTGAGGTCAGGTACTGATGTGGACGGAGAAGGCCTGGCTCACAGCTCTAATTCATCCCTGAGGTGTTCTATTGGGTTGAGGCCAGGACTCTGTGCAGGCCAGTCAAGTTCCTCCACCCCAAACACTTTATGGACCTTGCTTTGTGCACTGGTGCACAGTCATGTTTGAACAGGAAGGGGCCATCCCCAAACTGTTCCCACACATTGTCCAAAATGTCTTGGTGTGTTGATGCCTTTAGAGTTCTCTTCACTGGAACTTGCGGGCAAAGCCCAACCCCTGAAAAACAACCCCGCACCACACACACACACAGCAAGGTCCATAAAGACATGGATGAGCATGTTTGGGGCCTGCAGAGTCCTGCCCTGAACCTGATAGAACAACTTTGGGATGAATTAGAGCAGAGACGGCCTTCTTTTCCACATCAGTGCCTGACCTCACAAATGCGCTTCTGGAAGAATAGTCAAACATTCCCATAGACACACTCCTAAACCTTGTGGGCAGCCTTTCCAGAAGAGTTGAAGCTGTTATGGCTGCAAAGGGTGGGCCAAGTCAATATTGAACCCAACGGACAGAGACTGGGATACCATTAAAGTTCAAAGGCAAGCGTCCCGATATATTTGACAATATAGTGTATGGCTTAAAATGCACTAATTGTGACACACCTGGCTTAAAGCAGCATTAATCCCAAAGGCAAACAATTATTGTATTGTAGCTTACCAATTCTTAGATGTAAATGGCTGCATTCGTTTTCTTTTTTTAGGCTTTCTTTCATTTCCATCTGGTGATGCAGCCAGCTAGTCTGTTGTGTTTCTAAAGGCCAGCGCTCCAGCAGAATGTATCAGTTTACATGCAAGAGACAAACTGCTTAACACTGGCAGGGGTTAATAAAATGATCAGCTTTTATTAAGCCGTACAAAAACTTTATCCCAAAAGGAAAAAACTGTTTGCTGTAATGGATTATAAAGTGTGAGCTGGAGTTTGGTTTTAGTTTGTTAGTGTATGTAAGATATGCTTATACATTTAACACTAATCAGCATAATAGAGAGTCGATCGCCATCTCCTACCATGTGAATTGGGTGTGGGGAAACCTTCCATCAAATTCACATACTGTATATTTCGTTTTTTATTTTGTATTATTACCTGAAATCACACCGGAACTGGACTGAAACGCTCAGGACTCATAAAACCGCAGCGCGGCCACCAGGCACCTGTTTGAACTGGTTGCGTTGAGGAGAATTAAATGCAAATTTGATGCGGCTCAGAACTCATTGCTGACCTTTCTGGCTGGTTTTCATGTAAAAAAATGTTTTTCAAAAGATTAGAAGAAAGACTCTAAGTTGGGTTTGGTTACTTTTCTAACTGCTTAGAAAAGCCTGCAGGTTTATTTTCATTAGCGTGCTGGCTGGCTGCCAAGATTTTGTAACAGAAAATTAGCTAAGATTTCACTTTGAAAACCAGTTTCTCTCCAATGTCCATAGTTACAGAGGTAAGTGATGTTTTTGTTTTAAAGCTCTTCTGTTGCTTGCTCAGAACATGTACATATATTGGTTTGCATAGGCTGGGTACAGGTTCAATTTTCAGTTCTCCTCCTTTTTTATAGCTGATCAGAGTCCCCCTCTTTCCTCCGCTGCATAAGAGCTGGGGGAGGACAAGCAGCAGCACGCTGAGCTTCCCAGTGAATGGCTGTGAGGGGGTGTCAGGACAAGTCTGATCATTGGAGTAGAGCAGTCTGAGTTCCCAGCATAGCTAGAGAACTGACCACAGTGAGGTATCCTGCTTAGTGTGGTCAGTTTTGTTTCTATTAGGAAAGAAAGGGGACTAGCAGGAACACCAGGGATTTCACATAAAGAAGGCAATACAAAGAGAACAGGATTTTTTTCGCATACAAATACATGGTACATCAGGAATATGACGTTTTGGGGTAACAAACGCTTTAATGTTTTTCAACGTTTTCTTTACTTTTTTTTATTAATATATTGCGATTATATGACCAGTGTTATGAAAAAGTTAATGCTCTTCAGAATACATTTTATAACTTGGCTTACAACCTAATCGTATTCTTTTTATTTCAGCAAGCCAAAGTGGAGATACCTGTTCCTGCTCCTTCACCTGTAATACCCCGGCTGACACTTAGGGTTGGTGCAGGCCAAGACACAATGTGAGTATTATACGGACTTGTCACTGTTCACAGTAATGCATGTGTTTGGTCAAATGTTGTATTGTAACCTAGTACCAGTAGTAGAGAATACAATGCAATGCAAAGTGAACAAAAGCCTGTCAACACAGAACCTTATAGGACAGTTTTACTTATCTCCAGTTCTAGCAAGGAGGTCCATAAGCTAACACTCCCTTGGCTTTTTCACAACTGAATTCTCCGTTCCACTTCCCAAGGTATGGGAGCTTAAAGTGGATGTCAACCCAATTCATGAAATTTGAGTTGGGCACATATATCTGCAGTGTTTTGTTATCGCTCTTCAAAGAGCTAAGTCCCGTAGTTTTCTCCTGAACCCATTCCTCTGTTATCAGCCTGATGACTCCTGACAAATTCTCTGACACATCAGATAAAAGCAGCCTGAAATTTGTGTCGGGGAGGTTGCTATAAATAGATTAGCAAAAAGGAAAAAATCCCCCCTAAAAGGGTTTATGGGGTTTTTAGGCCGCGATTTGGAAAAAATTGTATATGATACCACGCTTTATCTAAATATAAATCTTTATTAAAGATGTCACAGAATATAAATAATCTATAAATAGGTTAGCAGGCAGCTGGCCCTATTACAAAACACCTCTGAGAGTCTCTGCCTATGTGGAGCGAGGGTGTGTGCCTTTCCTCCAATTGGCTGTTTTAGCTATCTTGGCTGTATGCCCAGACATCACACTTCCTGTTAAACTGGAAGAGAAAATTTCCTAAAAAGATCTGAAATTTCTAAACAGTATATAAAGCTGAAGAGAACAGATATGGATGTAAAATTATATAGGGAGGTTTGCTTCATCCCGGTGTATCATCTGAGGCTGTTCACTTCACTGGGTATTTGAGGGTTTACATCCACTTTAACTGTTCTACAGTGATAGTAATGGACTCAGAGAAGAGGGATAATAGGAGCTATTAGGAATCCTACTGTGGCTGTGGGCCTTAAAGGATGGCTTCTTCTGATAATGCTAGTTGTGTGGCTATCATACAGACCTTTTGCTTCAATACAATAAATCATGGAACTACAAGTATGCAGATAGACTTCTGTCATACCCTGTGTTTCCTGCTCTGTATACATACTGTAGATCAGTGACTAAACGTATTGGGAGGGTCAGCCAACTGCTCCTCCAGAGGGTGGTCAGCAGTGGTAACTTCCTACTCTCATTACAGGTTTGCTCTAATAAGGCATCCAATCAGCTCTAATATTTTGGATTTGAGTGTTTTTGTGGGTGGGCATCCCACGGTTGAATTTAAATTGGGTCTAAGCTCAGGAGTGTATCCTATGTAGGCTTTGTTATCCAGATACGTCATCTGCTAACTTATTTTCCATAATTTTCTGTTGTCTGGGATAGAGTAGTCTATCCCCTCCCCTCGAAAATGGTGTGGTTCTTTTGTAAGCTGTAGAGAGAAATGATAATTCAGCAATCTGATTGTACTGAACACTCTGCCATTTGCAATAACTGCATTTGCCGACATACCAATTCCATGGCTGCCAAATTAGTATTTCAGGGAAATTTACTGGATTCAATTCTAATGCAATTAGACCTCATTTGGTTTCCTAAATAAATAAAAGGTCAGTCTGCAAATTAAGCTTATCTCTGGCCACAGCTTCCATAAATTGTGTTTTTAATGTTTTTAACAGATCTTATCCATAATGGGTTAGGTGGTGTTAGTTCATTTGGACTTAAAATATTTAAGACTGCTTCTTAATGTTGTATTTGAACAGTGCATTACAGCATTTTCTGTGCACGGTTATCAAGTCACTGATCACTAATTGATTTAATGCCAGCAGGTGCTTAAGATATGGCATCTACTGGACACTGAGGTACTTTATGTAGGAAATAAGTTTCATGCATAATGCAAATTAGCATTCACAAGACAAGTCTGGAGTTTTTTTTTTTTTTTTTTGGCCATTGCTTTCTACAGAACGGAGAGACTAGAAGCGGTTTTATGCTCCGCAAAGAATAACTTGTCAAATATACTACTAGTTATTGGCATTTAAAGGATAGTTCATCTACTGACGTTTGCTAAAAACGTCCCCAAGCAGTATTGTGATCTTAGTACATGAACATGCAGTGCTCTGTTTTGTAAAAGAATACTTTTTCAGCATTTCTTCTCTTTTTCCATCTCTATCCTATAAATGGTGGGCCATACCAAGCATTAGAGGAGTACGTAGATGAGCACTCCGCTTTGTGCCCTACCCCTGCTGTCTCTCTCAGCTCCGCTTTCTGCAAGCGTGAAATAGAGGTGTGGATAGGGAACAAAGCAGAGTGCTCATTCATGAGTTTTCTAGGGACACGCATCCAACACTTGATATGTCCTTACAAAGAGTCCTGTAAGCCACACATCACTACAATACCCTATATGTGAAAACAGCCTCAGCCTGGGCTCTATCCAGTTCACCTCTCATGTGTTTTGCCATGCCCATGGCACTTAATGGGGATGGGTGGGCCAAAATGCATTGGTGGGTGGCCTGTATAGAGCCCGGGCTGAGGCTCTTTCACTTTTCACCTACAGGGTCTTGTAGTGATGTGTGGCTTATAGAACTCTTCTCTCTGTATTGGTATCCACAAAGCTGGGATGAGCTACATCCTCGCCTGCATTCCCAGTAGTTTACTATAGAAGAGAAACCGTTGGAGCCTTAAGCAGCACCCATAGTTTGGCATTGGTTCACAGCTTAATATGTCCTGCCATATGCCAGACCGAGAGGTCACAGCATTGAAAAAAGCAGCTTTTTAAAAAACCGAGCTCTACATGCTAATGTACTGAAGGCTCTGTAATGCTTTGAGATGTTTTTGCCGATTGTCATTAATTTACAGTTTAACATTGGCTTGATACCAGTGGATGAGCTTGGCAACTAAACACAACAAAATTACTACGAAATTGCTGTTTGCCATCAAGGAGATTTTCCTTTTAGTTATTGCCGCTGAAACACCGCTAGTGATTGGAAATCATCACTATGGACTGTCACAATGACATGTCCCCAGAGTGATACCCCTCCAATCCTGGTGAAAACTAACGACAAATGAATGCATCCTCGCTGCTTTGGTGTTAGTGTCTGACAGTCCTAACATTGTATATTAAGCTTGAACTGTTAAATTATTGTATTTTGATTCTAAATTATTTCAATGTTAAGAGAAGTATAAGAGTATTATACTTCCCTAGGTGAGTGCATCATCTGTCCGATGCTGCATCTGTCTTCCGCCAGCTCTAAAGCCTCTACACACTATTAGATTTTCTGACGCCCAAACATTAGTTTTTTTGTAGCATGCTAGTCTCATTTTCGAAATTGAAGAGGTTACTCACCATACGAAAATTCTTTCACAACAGAATACAACTTCAGAAGTGACATAACGTGTTGACTAGTTTTTGTATATATTCTTTGTTTCTGAGCATGCGTAGTCTTGCGCTTACTTATTTTTTTTTGTACGAAAACTGTTCTAATTAAACGAAAATCGAACGTTGAGTTCACGTACGACAAAAATTTTATAGTCAGCCGATTCCGTTTTTTCGCTAGACAAAAGCTGGATGTGCAGTCTAGCACCATACTAGCGATTCGAAAATCAACAGATCGTTCGGACGGAATTTCACTTCCGATTTTCATATCGTGTGCGCAGCCTTTAGACTGAGAACTGAGCAATCAAATACCACTGTAAGCTCAGTTCTCAGAGCTCCCTGAGCAGAGCTTTCTGCTTTTCCCACAACAAGCCCCCTGCTCATTGGAGTGCTGGGCTGCGGAAGGTGCCGGAGCGGCTAGCTCAGGCTGAGCCAGGTGCCGGTCCAGGGTTGTGGGTGGAATCCCGACCAGATTGTCGGGATCTTGCCCCAGCCTGGACTGGCTCTGTGACGTCAGCCCGCTGTCTGCAGAAAACGGGTCACAGAAGGAACTCCATTCCTGTGATCCACAGGAGAAGCACAGCAAATCAAGCTTTTTAAATACATGCAGTAACTTAAAAACGACCGTTTGTTTTTTTAGAGCCTGCAATCTCCTTGCTTATCTGTAGTGTTGATCCAAATTTCTATTCTTCTGCTCTAATGTATTATAAAGGTTATCCAAGCTCAGCATTCACCATTTGGTGTTTTAAGATGCATAAATAAAGGTAGGCATCCCATCTTGGCTTTGGCCTTGCCATTTAAATCGCACTAACCTTAGTGTTTGTATTCTGAAATTGAAGACTACGGTTCATTAAGGTGCCCCTCATGGTCATATTCAAATAGTGTTTGCCCTTAACCTTAGCTTTCTCAGTGTTTGAGTAAGAATGGGTGGCTCTTTATTGACTTGTCAAGCTGTTGGTTTGCATTTCAGGCCAAGCATCTTATGACCCAATCTATTTATTTCACTGTTTTGTGGTGGGGAAACAGGTAAAGGAATCCTGCTGAAAATCCCTCCTTCTGCACGTTTTTATGAATAAGTCTAGTGTCTGCAGCAGTTAGGGCAGCGTGACCAAATCCTTCAGAAAACGTAATGCTAGCAGCATGGGCCTATTGTGGGATACAGCTGTGGGCGGTGTTGGTTACTTTGCCTAAGATTGCTCATTCAACAGAAGCCTATGAAGGAGAACCTGCAGTGGAATTAAATGAGGAGGAAGAAATGATACTGCGGGGAGAAGAATGTGGAAGGATAAACCACTGTTTGGGAAAAGTTAAACAATGGTTCTCTGGCAGCGACAGTCCATGTTTATTGCTGTGCTAATGGGCCTCCAAATTATTTTACAATGTGGAGTTTAGTGGTTTATTACCAAGAAATAAAAACTGTTAAGAGCTGGATAGCCGCATTAAAGACTGCTGAGTGACTGCATAAAGCAAAAAAAGTAGTAGCGGTGTACAGCATATAGGGCGAGAACTTGTTTTAACCCTTTGATTTATAGCCTATATTGTAAATAAAAGCTCATATCTTCGAGTCTTTATTTGGCAAGGAGACCTAGGATGAAAGAAATCGGTGAAATCTGATTTCTGCTTTGAATTTTATTATGAAACCGTACAATGAGAAACAGCCTTCGGCAGGTAGAGATGGGTTGAAGGCATTTATTTTTCTAGCTCTTAGCCACAGAAGTTAATAATGTAGCCCATTTAAGAAAGCAAGCGCCGCAGGAATTTAAATCTATTCACTGCAAATAAACAAGCCGTCTTGCAGCGGTTTGTTGGTGTAATTTTCTTAGCTGGCAAACCATGGTGATGCGCCTGACCTGAACTGTGTTGCTCATGTGGAAGTTAAAGTATAGAGTTGGCACTGTTTCTGCATAATCTGCGGGTCACAATGATCAGTCTTGCCAAAATGGAACACTATTTACAATCTACATCTAAGAATGGACCTGCATGTTGAGTCCACCGACATCCGTGCAAATAAATCTAGTTATAGTGCATCATGATACTACTATGTTACACTTACCAAAGCAAATTTTCCTTTGCTTGCTGTACGAGGTGCGTCTAAAAGGTTTGGTGAATGGTCCGATATCTCAATGGCAACATGGGCCAGGTGCTCAGGCATGCACATGGCTATCCAGAGACACGTCGAGAAGCGCCACCTAGCGTGGAGTACACATGACCGTCGGGGTAAACCCACTGTGAGTAGTCGAACAAAGTCCTTGTGAGAGGCAGGGGCACAGTGCAATGGAGTAACGAGTGAACATCAAGTTCTGCTACAAATTGGGGAAACCGACGACGGAGATGCATGAAATGTTGGTGCAAGTGTACGGAACGGATACTGCATTTTCGTAAGGGAAAGTAAACGACTGAGGATGAGGCACGTTCTGGTTGGCCATTGACCAGCAGAACCTCAGGCCTGATCAGCCGCTGACTCTGCAATTGATGGCGTAAGAATTGGGCACTAGCAAGGACACGGTGCGCACCATCGTCCCTGAAGATTTGGGTATGCTAAACATCTGTTCCCGGGTTGTGCCACACAAGCTGACAGACGAACAAAGCAAAATGGATGGATATTTCTGGAGATTTCATTACAGTGTGCGACTAGGATCCATCCTTTCTGTGAACCATCGTCACAGGGGATTTAACATGGTGCTACCAATTTGATCTGGAATATAAGTGGCAATCAATGAAATGGCATTCACTGTCTTCCCCATGACCCAAAAGCAGTCTCCCGCAAAAGACCAAGGTCAAGACAAATGTTGATCGATTCCTAAAAGTTGCCTTTGAAGCTTTATGAACGTTGGCAAAAATGTGTTGTGAAGGATGGCAATTATTTTGAAGGCCAATAAAAGTAATTTGTATCTTCTGTTTTGCTTGTCTTTTGAAAACCATTCACCATACTTTTTAGACATACCTCATATTTCTCATTAACGCTAGGTTTTTGGAGCTTGTATGCCACACACGATCAAGATGGACCTGCAAAGTAAAAATGTGCAAGTTGACACTACCAGGAGTCCCACATTTGTGGTCCCTACCTCCTATTTATTGTGTTCCTCCTGCCAGACCCTACATCAATACAGGACCCAGTAGTTAAGTAGGATGGTGGGAGAACCCATATTATACAGCAGGAGAGCAGATATCCAACACTTCTGAAATGTGTAATTTCTTAAAGATTCTTTGGGTAGCGGTTACTCAGCGGAGCTCAGTGTTGCAGGCAGCGGATGAGTTGGTGCGCATTAAGTGTCCTCTTTGCAGGGAGCACTTTTTTGTGAATTCTTTGGTCTTTTGACTAAAATGCCATTTTCATTTTAGTCTAATAAAATCTCCAGTACGTTTTTATTCTACTAAAATCTTATGGGTTTAGTTAAATTGTAATGCATTATTTAACCTCTTACGGACTACCCGCTGTCGTACATCGGCAGTTTGAAGAGGAATATCTTCAAACTGCTGCCATAACCCTGCTACCCTATTCAGCTGGCGGTCTGCTTTCAGATAAAAGTGGTCTCAGCAGCGGATTCGCCGTGAGATCACTTTTATCGGGGGCGGGAGAGGGCCCCTCCCGCTGTGCTCTGGTCGTCTCTGCCACTTACCGGAGCCGTCGGTTGCGGTGGAGGCGTCTACTCTCCTCTGAGCCTGGATGGGAAGGGGAAGATGGCCCCCGCTCGGCTCCATAGCATTGAAGGGCGTAAGCGACGTCAAACGTCCCTTCCGCCCAATGCTCTTAAAGGGTAATTTATTTTATTTTTATTGTATTTTAGTGTAAATATGAGATCTGAGGTATTTTTGACCCCAGATCTCATATTTAAGAGATCCTGTCATGCTTTTTTTTTTCTATTACAAGGGATGTTTACATTCTTTGTAAATAGGAATAAAAATTTACCCAAAAATTATTTTTTTAAAGGACAGTGTCAAAATAAAAAGTAAAATAGGGAAAAAAATAAAAATGTAAGCGCCCCGTTCGGCTCCCACGCAGAAGCGATCGCATACATAAAGTAGCACCTGCATATTAAAACGGTGTTCCAACCGAGCGAGAGCAATAATTCTAGCCCTAGACCTCTAGCTCAAAACTGGTAACCCGTAGAAATTTTTAAACATAGCCTATGGAGGCGCAATTTTTGAAGAGTGACATGTTGGGTATCAATTTACTCGGCATAACATTATCTATTGCAATATAAAAAAAAAAAAAATTGGGCTAACTTTACTTTTTTTTTTTTTTTTTTTTTTTAGTTCAAAATTTTAAATTTTTTCCCCAAAAAAGTGTGCTTGTAAGATCACTGGGCAAATAGTGTGACAAAGTATTGCAATGACCGCCATTTTATTCTCTTGATTGTCTGGAAAAAAAAATATTTTATATATAGAGATATATATAGATATATATATATAGATATATATATATATATATATATAGAGATATATATATAGATATATATAAGGTTTGGGGGTTCTAAGTAATTTTCGAGCAAAAAATTAATTATTTTAACTTTTAAACGCAGTCTGAAAAATAGGTCCGGTCCTAAAGTGGTTGTAAAGGCTGAAGGTTTTTTTACTTTTATGCTCTATGCATGAAGGTAAAAAACCTTCAGTGTGCAGCTCCTCCAATACTTAAGCCCGATTTCGCAGGGCATTGTTCCAGAACTCCCAGGCAGCAGGCAGAAAGAGGGAGCCTGCGTCTCTCGGCCAATACAGCTTGTTAATAGTGTCAGGGTGCTGGGGTTTTAAGAGACAGGCGGAGCTTCGAGGAAAGCGGAAGTTCCGGGGTGGTAAACATCCCCCCTCACATTTTTGTTCTGTTTTCGTTCATTGATGAAATTTGGAATTTTATTTTCGTCATAGTTTTTGTCAATTGACTACGGTAAATTCTAATTTTATTTTTAGTTTTCGTCACTGAAAACATGCAGCTGACGAAATTTATTTTGGTCGACGAAATTAACACTGCTTGACTTGCAGTTGTAACGATCTGCTATGGAAGAAAGCTGGAATTTTTAACAATATATTTTAAACTGTTAAAGATTCATAACATAAGTAAGCCCAGCATTGTAGTGTGTCCCCCTTTTTAAATTGCTAAAAGCATTGAGAAATTTGACTATGATGTTAGTATTAGTGTAAGGGATTAGAAATGGTGTTCCGTTTTGGACTGTTTACCTGTGTCCATGTTGGCTTGGATGCTGGCCTGAAGGCTCTATATATTAAACTTTGAGTAGACTCTACTTGACACTACTAAGGAAGTCAGCAGGAAACATTTTAACTGCTGAAGTTACAGTGTTTACGCGTTTGCCTTTCTGCCTGCCAGAAATCCTTTGCTCCTAGAATCGTTTCAGGAAGGAAGTATTGAATTAGCAAATATTTGTAATGTCTTTAATGTTGGAAGCTGAAAGACGTAGACACTCCTTCATCTTGGAGATAAAAGTTATCAGCACTAAAATTGGTCTCTATTAATGTTCCTTCGAGTAGTTCCCACATTTTGTTTCAAACTCCAGACTCCATATTTACTGATTATAATGTCTACACTTCTTTATGTGTGTTTTAATTATTTTTAATCACATTGAATACAAATGACTTTGCTTATTGTTAATGCATACAACTGTTCCTACTTAATCGGCAGGCAAACGAACAGTTCTGATCTCATGTGGTCCAAGCTTGTTTTTAGAACTGCCTTTGCAATTATAACTGTGATTTTCCATAATGTGTAGACTCTGCAGCTGCGTATGTGGATTTTATTTTGCTAGTCTTTTCACTTTCCTGCGTTTTGTATGCAATCCAGTTTGCCTAACTTATTTTAATGTATCCGTTTAAAATTGACACTCACTCATTGTCAGGTAATTTCTTTTACAGAAAGCTACAGCAGTATCCGTATAATATATATAAATTAAGGTAATAGTTACATAGTTAGCTAGGCCGAAAAAAGGCACAAGTCCATCCAGTTCAACCATAAAAAAAAAAGAAATAATAAAAATAAAATAAATAGTGTCTAAATATATGGAAATATGGCATTTTTAGTTGTACAATACTAGCAATGTCAAGTCTGTTTCTGTCGCACACAATTACTATAATTTCTTATAATTGATGTTAGAAATAATCTTACATTGCTACCTTTCATGTGCGATTTGTATTGTCCTATTTGTCTGGTTCCTGTTGATGCAAATTCCAGGGTAATAGCACCAGCATACACTTTTTGTTCAGCCATAACATTCTTATCTTAAAGGACTTAAAGGGAAAAGTAAAGGCACATTACTTTGTTTTGTAGACATGCTCCTAGACTCAAAGTGTAGTATTTAGCATATGACTAGCAGGTAACCTGAGTAACGAAGAGACAATTTACACCTGTGTATCATGGCGTCTATAGTAAAGACTCTGTAAAGCCATTCTATTCCAGGCTTTCCAAAGGGTTAAAAAAATGGCGTGTCGTGTTGCCATTAAGGCTGAGTTCACACTTGTGAGATCAGACTTGGCAATTTGCACCGCATTGCTGTGCAGATCACATACAATATCTGTGCGATGCGATTTTTAGCCAAATTATGGCTGAAATTGCATCACATTTGCACCAAAATGGTGAAGGATCTTTTTTTTTGGTCCGCACTGGAATCGGAATGCATTGGATGTTCACATTTATGCGATTCCTGCACCATTTGAGAGTTCACACTGCGTTCTGCGACCATTCTGGAGATGACTTTAACTTTACATTGATACCCCCAGTGGTTCGCAGATCTCTGTGCAGTTCTGGGGCGGGAACCGGCGTGAATCACAGGGTTAACTGCATTGCACTAGTGTGAATCAGGACTAAATGTTCCCACATACATGCATACATACGAAAAAAAAATTGGGGTTGGTGACAAATGGTCCCCCCCTTTTTTTTTTTTTTTTTTAGGCAGAATCAAGTTTAAAGCTGGCTGTACACTGTTCGTTTTTTTTTTTTTTTTTTTTTCTTCAGCCAAAATCGTGTCAAGAATCCAAATCAAGATAATCTAGCACCACATCCCAAAATGTAGCAAAAAAGGGCAACTTTTTACTGTTTGGACTGACTACCAAAAAGGGTTAGGCTCCTTTCACACTTGTGCAACTTGGGATCCGACTTGTGAGACCCAAAGTCGCAGGACATGTGAAATGCCATGTATTTCTGAGAGCCATTCCAGTTGACACTACTGAAGTCACTGCAAAAGGTTCCTGCGCTACTTTGATCCGACTGACACCACTTCAATTCCAGAGAGTGAAAAAGTCTTATTAAAGTCGTATCAAAGTGGGACTCCAAAGCTGCACTGAAAATGACACCACTTTGGAGTTGGCTAGTGAGAAAAGAGCTTAAAGGGACTTTACAAAGTTGTATTTGTATCCAATCAACCCAGGATAGAACTGGTTGATTAGTTTAAATACAATAAGCTTTAAAAAGGATGCATATCATAAATATGAACACAACCCCTTATATGTTGCACCCTATCTACAGTCAACACATGAGTTAATTTACATTTCTCTGGAGTGGCTTACACAAATACCACCCGCTGGATGTATACTAATCCATTTTGTTGCATGGCATAAAGAACAGAACATACAGTTGTAGACTGCGAAGGGGCTACTTTGTGTTTTACAGATGTGCTTCCTCAGGAAAGAGGTGGTCATAAAGATGCCAACAGAAATTTCATGGAAAATGTAGGCGACAGCCGCTGTCAGGAAACAGTGGGAAGAGGGTTCAGACACAGAAGAAACATTTCATTGATCTCGGCGGTGTGAGGCTCAGTGGCCGACATGCTCCTTCTACAACCCTTTTATCGGCACTAGAGAACCCTGGCTGAGGGTTGTCAAAACATCTTTCTCCTCAAGTATACAAATTAGATGGGATGAGTTAGTATGTCCATCATTATTAAATGAGCATAAAATCCGCACTATTAAAAGTCCTAAATAACCCAGTCCATATACATTTCTTTACAAAAGTTCTCAATCTTTCCAAGTCCAATGTAGACCAAAGACTTCAACACTGTCCTCTCTGGTTATGCCATATGTCCTAACTAGAGAGGACAGTGTTGAAGTGTTTGGTCTACATTGGACTTGGAAAGACGTTTATATGGATCGGGGTATTTAGGACTTTGAATAGTTAGCGCTGATTTTGTTGTTTTTTTTTTCCACTGGTATTGTGAGGTCTTTTCAGCTGCTGTTACAATGAACACATTTGGGTTATAAGCATTATTATTAAATGTTTGGGGGATTTGACGTCTCTTGTTTCGTGTCTGAATGAGTATCGGCTGCTAAAAATTGGTTGAAAACCAGTATCTCTCAAAGGGTTCTCAAGCCTTGGCCTTCTCCAGCAGTGTTTGGGACAATGTTATGTACTGTTGGTGAGCTCTGAGAACCAGTTGGAGAAGGAAGTACGATGTTAATAGGAAGGAAACTGGAGAAAAAGGAGAATGGAAAATAATGTTCATAAGTCAGGTCTAGCTGTCTTTTTTTTTTTTTTTTTTTTTTTTTATTGACCTCTTTTATCTACACCTTTTATTTGTGCCAATTCTCCAAACTTTCATAATCCTTGTTTGACTTTCATTGTCAGTCCTTTTTTTGTATACAGATAAGGTTTGTTGACATGTTGCTGAATCATTGGAATCCTGTTTTTATATTTGGAAGCAAAGATCCAGATTTAATCTTTTTTTTTTTTGTCTTTTTTTTTTTTTTCTAGTGTCATCAGCAAAGTGGTACCCACTCCAGAGGTAAAGGCAACTACAACACCATCCTTGCCTAAATCCCCTCCACCTGCCCCGTCTCCAGCACCAATTCCAGTTCTTGTTGTGCCTCCTCCTGTCCAACCCCCTCCTGCCCCTGCAGCTGCATCACCTGCTCCAAATCCACCTCCTGCTACCCCTGCACCAAACAAAGAAAACTCAAAGGCTCCTTACAGGAGTGTAGTCACCGAGACGGTCAGCACCTACGTGGTAAGTGTGGTCAGGATTAATCTATTTTTCCTTACAACGTGTATTTTATTCCTATTCCACATAGATGTAGAGTTATAAACATTGAGACCCCTTTCACGCTTTGCAGACGCTATTGCATTAAAAATAGCGCCTGCAAAGCGCCCTAAAACAGCGGCTCCATTAGCGATGCGCTGGCAGGGCGCCAGAAAAAGTCCTGCCAGCAGCTTCTTTGGAGCGCATTGGGAGCTGTGAACTCACTGCTCCTAAAGCGCCCCTGCCCATTGAAATCAATGGGCAGCGCCACTGTAGCAGCACGTTGCGGGCAGTTTTAACTTTTTTCGGCCACTAGTGGGGGTTAAAAGTGCCCCGCTAGCGGCAGAATAGCGCCGCAAAAACAACGGTAAAGCGCCACTAAAAATAGCAGCGTTTTACTGCCGATGCATGGGCGGCTCAGTGAGAAAGGGCTCTAAATCATTTTCACTGCTCAGTAGTCGAGAATTCTCTAATTTCCTTTTACCTTAAAATTGTAAACAATAAAGTAGAAGAAAAGCCAAACATTAATTGTTTTTTTAAAACGTTCCCTACCTCCCTCCTCCTATATATCCTGTATACCCTTTGTAGAAAAAAAATATCTGTGTATTTTTATTCTGCTTTGGTCTGGTCATGTGATCTGCAGCTCTGGCTCCCCTGTGTCAGTGCGCGGCTGCTTCAGGGGAAATCGCCAGCAACGGCTGGGCCACAGAACCCTATGTATGGGTGACATCACAACTCTCGGAATTTATAGCTGTTGTCAAGCGCTCCCTTACACGGGATCAGGTGACTGGACTAAATTAACCACTTGACCTTCCTAAGATTTTACCCCCTTCTTGACCAGAGCATTTTTTGCTATTTAGTTTTGTGCTACTTTACCTGCCAATTGCTTGGTCATGAAAAACTGTATGCAAATGAGCCCTTCCATGCTCTATCCAAAATTAACAAAATATTTTTTTTACATATTCTCATCAGGGTATATTTTTTTTTTTTTCCTTTTACACTGTTATTGCTTATAATTGCACTGTTATAAAGGCACAAGGTTTTTTACCTTCATGCATTTTATAGATATAGCTAGAGAGAGATATATAGATGGATAGATAGAGATTTCCAACAGGTATGGGAAAAAAAGTCCAGACCATAGGGTGGGTATAGAAATCCACCGCATAGGGCAGCCGTCATATGGGAACAGAAACCATGTTCCAGTACACTGTAAATGAACAAAGGGAGAGGCGCCTCTGGGTGCAGAAGTATAACCAGTTTTAATAGAACTAAAAATGAACAACTCCCATTTAGGAGGTAAAAAGCAGGCATATGATTAGTCCCACAGTGGGGAGTGGAAGAAAGTGTCATCATTTGACGGTTCTATCCCAGATGGGGAGCACTGTATCCCATCGTTCGTCGCTCACTGCTGCTCCGCTGTAGTGGGGGCCAGCCGCGGTGGAGAGAAGCTCAGAACGAGGCCTGGAACGCTGTGGTGTACAGGATGAGGACGGATGACGTCAGCTGGCCCCCACTACAGCAGAGCAGCAGTAAGCGACGAACGATAGGATACAGTGCTCCCCATCTGGGATAGGACCAACAACTGATGGCACTTTCTTCCACTCCCCACTGTGGGACTAATCATATGCCTGCTTTTTACCTCCTAAATGTGAGTTGTTTAGCTTTAGTGCTATTAAAACTTGTTATACTTCTGCACCCAGAGGTGCCTCTCCCTTTGTTTAGTTTGTTTATTATGGGTACCACAGAGCAATCTGCTTGCTGTGGGGGAACCCGGCAGGAGGGAGGGTCCAGAGAAGATAACTTTTCTACTCCAAAACCAGGCTCTTGTCAGATGCAATATATGGTTGTGGAAAGCCATTCATAACAGTTAGTGTTACTAAACCCTTTTTTTTTTTTTTTTTACATTAAACAAAACAATGATATACTTACCTGCTCAGTGCAGTGGTTATGCACAGAGCAGGTAAGTATATCAGGTTTTGTTTAGTGTAAAAAAAAAAAAAAATATTTATTAACACTTTAACTGTCATGAATGGCTTTCCACAACCATATATTGCATCTGCCAACAGCCTGGTTTTGGAGTAGAAAAGTTCAGGTGACTGCAGTCCAGATCTTTTACCAACTAAACATATTTGGTGCATCTTGAAGCGACAAAGACAACCCAGGATTGAGTAGTTAGAATTCTATATCTGTAAAGAATGGGACAACATTCTTTTCTCAAAGCGCCAGCAACTGCTCTCCTCAGTTTACAAATGTTTTTAGAGTGTTAAAAGTGGGGATGCTGTACCATGGTAAATCTGGCCTTGTCCCAACTTTTTTGAAGCGTGTTGCTGCCATTCATTTCAAAATTACTTGAATTTTTTTCTTAAAATTGTAACTTTTTTCATTTTAAACATTGGATGTTTTCTGTTTGCCACCTTTTTTTTGGAATTGGGGTTGTATCTGCCTTCACTGGGTGCAAGTATGTGACCCTCCTGGTTGGTGGTTCTTTGAAAAAAATAAAAAACTTCATGGTTAATGATGTGATTATTCACATTGCTTGAAAACATTGGGTGGTATTAGGTCGGCACTACTGTTACATGGGGACAAAAAGGAATGTATTTCAGGTAAGGCAATTTTCTAACAGAATTAAAGTGGTGAACATTACCTCATCAGTAGGGCTACATTTCCAGTTTAATTTTACTTGTCCTTTATTTCAAAGTGACAACGATGTCATAAAGTAAATGGAAAGTTACTCAGTAACAACGTTTTATACCCTTGATGTTATCAGCAAGTTGAATAGGAGTGTTTGGCTAATAAGTAAAAATACAAAGCTTGGAACATAGCAAGTCTAATAAAGTGTATTTTTTAAAGAGAACGTTCCTCCCGATTTACATAAATATGTTGGCCTATATGAAAATTGCAAGTATTCAAATACTTAGAAAATGTTCTATTGGATTTCCTCTTGCAACTGGATCTGTATGCAAATATTCCAACCACATTTATGTTTCTAAGGTGGGGAATGTGCGTCACGGTCACATAGAATAATTAAAAAGTATATATGAAAATTAGAATAAGACCACTTGTACATGGGAGTAAAAAAAATAAAAAATTAAACTTTTTTATTGATCTGAACACGGGTGCATTGTTGCTTATGGAACAGTACACACAGCTGCATAAATATCAGTAATACAGCAAAGGGGTACAGAGCCATAAAAAAAAATACTTTACTTTTGAGTGCAAAAATGAACGCACATACAAGTGTATGTGCGTGTGTATGTATATATATATATATATATATATATATATATATATATATATATATATATATATATATATATATATATATATATATATATATATATATATATATATATGGCAGCTAGTCAAGTAGGCTTAGTTGCAGAAGACTGTGTTATATGTTGCTACCTTTTAGTGATTGGACACTGGTAAACAAAACTGTCAGATCCTTATATAACCCCCTCGCACGCACAGCAATCCTCATTTTTTTTGCAAGCAAGAATTGGAACATAAGTAGAAGGTGGGGTCCTGTCTCTTATACTGCAAGAATCTTTTTTTATTGTACAGGAAACTGCTGTAGTGGAGATGGCTGAGATGTCCAAAAGCAATACATAAAAATGAGCGGTGTGAGCAAAGGAGCAAACAAATGCCAACAGTACCATTAAAAAATAAATAAAAAGGATAATGCCATAACTAGACAACTACCTGTAGAACCTTGCAGCCAAAGCTGGCATCAGCAGAGGCTTGAACTTCCACTTGGTAAAAACAGCCAGATTCCTCCATCCATACAAATATAGTGGATGGAGGAATTAAAGGTTCATTTAACTACTTCATGACCAGGCTTTTTTTTTTTTTTTTTTGCAGTGCGGCACTGCGTTACTTTAACTGACAATTGCACGGGCGTGCATGACTGTACCCAAATAAAATTTGATCTCCCCCCCACAAATAGAGCTTTCTTTTGGTGGTATTTGATCACCTCTGCAGTTTTTATTTTATATTTGATCACCTCTGCAGGTTTTATTTTATATTTGATCACCTCTGCCGGTTTCATTTTTTGCACTATAAGCAAAGGAAATGACCAACCATTTTGGAAAAAAAAATATTTTTGGTTAAAAAAAAAAATCCAAATAAGCATATATTGATTGGTTTGCACAAAACTTATAGTTACTAGTAATGGTGGCGATCACAGCGGGACTATTGGACACCTAACTGACACTTGACAGTTCTGCTGGGAGAACACATCGATTATTGCCAGCGGCTGTAGTCGCTGGTAATAATCACATGCTAGAAAGCCGATATGCTGGTTGTACTCAAGTCAACCGATGGATCGACTTTGGTACAATCAGCCTGCCCATTGATGGTTCAAATAATGGCAGGTCCATTCTGAACCGGCCGAGATTCGAACCATCTATGGCCAGCTTTAGGACAGATCCTGGCTGAGAAACCTTTTTCAAGTTACTGGTGTTTTGATTATACATAATTTTTGAACAGGGACCGCACAGTTAGGATTTAAACTCTAATGCTGGAAAGCAGAAATCTTAACCGCAAGGCTGCCTGCATGGAGTTTGCTTGTTCTTCCTGTGCTGACGTGGATGTTCTCCGGCTACTTTGGTTTCTTCCCACATTCCAAAGACACTGTCTTAATTGGTCCCATACACATGAGGGACTGACCTTCGATTGTTGACTCCTTAAGGACAGGGACTTGTGTGAATGTACAATGTATGTAAAGCAGTACGTACATTGTCCGCTCTATATAAATACCGCAAATAAATGAAAACAGATGTTTACACTTGATTTTTATAGTTTGCTTTAGCTGTAAGAGATTGTGATGTTTTTAATAGTGCTTTTCACTGACAGTTGCAGTAAATGGTATGGGTTCCTTTTTGCTCCCCCTTTTTTTTTTTTGTGCATGTGTACAATCAGATTTGGGCAAAAGTTTAAATACTGTATTCTTCAGTAAGTAAATGCAAATAATAGTTTATTGCACGGTGTCAGGATCTTTCCCTTCCAAAGGTTAATGTAATCTGCCTTCAAGCCCTGGTTTGATGACATCATTTTTTATGTCAAAAAAAGTCCACGATTTGTGGTATTTTCATGCAGCTTGATAGTGTCCAATGTGTTTTATGATCGTATGTTGCATGTAGGCCCTTACAGCGTATTTTTCTATTTGTAGATCCGAGATGAATGGGGCAATCAGATCTGGATCTGTCCTGGATGCAATAAAGCAGATGATGGTAGTGCAATGATTGGCTGTGATGGATGTGACGATTGGTACCACTGGTAAGATATTGACAGCGGATATGGTTAATGAAGTAAAATCGCATTAATTATGGCATGCCTTGGCCTTACAAGCCGCACATTTCCTGACCTTAAAAACATTTCTAAAGTTTAGTTGTACAAAATCACTGCCATTTGGCTGACCTTGTACTTGCTGTGTTTTAATATTTTACATAAAAAATTAATATGTACATTCTTTAAATTCAGGTATTAGCTGTTGTTTGTTTAGAACAATACATAGGCAGGGTTAGGTACATAGAAATTTTCTTCCGAGTTAAGGGTTGTTAAATTGTGCGATGCTTGAATGGCTCTTGGTCATAACATTCCATTTAAAAACATACAGCACGTTTTGCACCTTTTATATTTACTGATAATGGCAAGAAAGCTAAGAGGCTTTGTTTATCTGTACGGTGCATAAACGAGGTAATACTGATTGACGGGAAACTTCACACTTGCTGAGATTGACCGGAGATCAGCACTATTGCTTTTAAATTTAGTATTGCGTTTAGTACAGAGGTGCTTTGCTTTCTGTGCCATTTTTAACAGGCTGTTACTCCTGCATTTAAATCAGAATTATTTATAAAAACTTTTTTTTTTTTTTTTTTTTTTTTATGTTAAGCTACTCCCAGCTTTAGACAGCTTTATAAAAAAAAAAATGCATTTTTTTTTTTTTACTGTGACCACGGGGGTCACACAAAGTGATCCAGCAGTTGCACAGCTGTACTGTTTCGGTGGAAAACCAATAAAAGAAGCCCCCCCCCCCCCCCCCCTCCCTCGTATGACATTTATTTCTACTTTTGCAGTCAAATTTGAGAAATCCCCACTGTGTTATGTGTGCCCATTCAAACTGCATGCCTGTAAATAATAAAAAAAAGTTTCTTTCTAATTATTTGAAGCAGGCCTAAAGCAATAGACTGCAAGCTACTCTTAACAGTTTTTCAGTGGGGACAGACTGATTTTCTCCTTATTAATCAGAACTCCAGCTTCTAGATCTTTATGGCCTTTGTTGGAGCAGTCCGTGTTCAAATCTAGTTTATAGCTGATAATGAGATCTACCAGCACGGTACAGACAGGAGTCACTCGTAGTCACTGACGGTATGCAAATATAGGTTCTCTCGGCGAGTGGGCTTTGGCGCAGAGAGGCCGCATATTTGCGTACCAATTTACAGACACAGCAGTTACCGGCGGCTAAAGGAACGCCTTTAAGGGGATTCAGATGCTGGGAAGCGGGGTGGGTTTATGATCATGTGACTGCTGTGATTGGCTGTTACAGCGGTCACATAATCGGAAAGCACCCAGTCGCTTCTTGCGATCAGGAGCTTTCTGATTATGTGACGGGCAATCGCGGCAGTCACATAATCGTAAACCCCACCTCACCTCCCCGCATATGAATTCCCTTAAAGAGCCGGGAGGCAGCGGCCCAAAGGAGTTAACGGATAAGTTCTCCTTTACAAAATATATATATATATTTTTTTTTTTTTTTTTACAGGTCAAAAAATAATAGTACATGTACTTTTTTTTTTTTGAGGAGCCTGGAAAGCATTGCACCCGTGATCAGCAGATCGCCGGTGCAATGCAGGGCTCCTGCAGATTGTTAGTGTAAGCTATCTGCTCGTACCTCGTATGGGCAGGCAGTTACTGAATGACAGGAAGAATCAGTTAGCTATCTATAGCGCTTAACGGCACCCTTTTGTAGTTCATTGAGAGGTACACAAAGTCAGCCACAAAGGTTGTCAGTACTTGTAGTTCATTAGTTCACAGAATTCTGTGAAGTAATGATGTGGCCATATGGGAGGAGCCCCGCACAGCCACGCTCTTTTTAGATGGTGACAGCGGGTATGGGGAGAAGATCCTCAGCCCACTATCATAGGGAGCGGCTACAGGAGCAGGAACATACATGTTCCACACAAAAAAACAGTAAACTTCTCATTTAATTATGGTGAACATAACTCCCCAGCCCCTCTTTAACTTTACATAGAATGGGAAAATTATAAGATTTTTCAGCAAGTAAAAATGTAAGCAATGATTTTTAATGTTCTGCTCTGTGAATGAGAACCTGTAACGAATGTAGAGTAGGTGTTATCTCAATTTGGCTGCAAAAGTGGAAATACACTGTATTAGCACACTGAATTATCCTAGCTAATAATGATCTGGCACCAGAAGCTACGGCTCTATGGATGCCTTATGATATAACTTTGTAGATATAACTCAGGATCTACTGCATGCTTGCAAACACCTTAACCAAAGAACATTTGTTAATCACTTCCCGTCTGCCAAACGTTTATAAATGTGCTGGGATGGTCGATATCTCTGTCATCACTGCATTAATGATCGAGATATCGTCTTTTAGCAGGGATTGACAAATTTGCTTGGAATCTATGAGTCAGCTAAAAAAGTTAGGTGCCAGGTCGGTACTGGCGATCCGGACCTGTCCCTGGCCTGACATGGAGAAACAAGTGAGGGGAAGATCCCCCCCCCCCCCCACACACACACCCCTGTCTCCAAGTCATTTCCAATAGCTCTTAAAGGGACATTTTATTATTTATTTATTTTTTATTGCATTTTAGTGTAAATATGAGATGTGAGGTCTCTCTGACCCCCCAGATCTCATATATAAGAGGACCTTGTAATAGGCATAAAAGTGACACAATTTTTTTTTTAAAGAACCATGAAAAAATTTAAAAATAAAAGTTAAAATAAGTAAGAAAAAAAAAAATTTAAAACACGCTCCATCCCACTGAGCTCGCGTGCAGAAGCGAATGCATACGTGAGTAGCGCCCGCATATGAAAGCGACGTTCAAACCACACATGTGAGATATCGCCGCAATCGGTAGAGCGAGAGCAATAATTCTAGCCCTAGACCTCCTCTAACTCAAAACATGCAACCTGTAGAATTTTTTAAATGTCACCTATGGAGATTTTAAAGGGTAAAAGTTTGTCGCCATTCCACGAGCCAACACAATTTTAAAGCATGACATGTTGGGTATCAATTTACTCGGCGTAACATTATCTTTTACAATATAAAAAATTGGGCTAACTTTACTGTTGTCTTATTTTTTAATTAAATAAATAAAAGTATTTTTTTCCCCAAAAAAGTGCGCTTGTAAGTCCGCTGCGCAAATACAGTGTGACAGAAAGTATTGCAACAACTGCCATTTTATTCTCTAGGGTGTTGGAATAAAAAATATGTTTAATGTTTGGGTGTTCTAAGTAAAGGGAAGAAGATGGGAAGGCAGTGAAAACAGCCTTTGGAAGCTCCATTAGAATTGCTGGTTGTCATACCAACGGCCACCACAAGAGGGCGCCATATTCCAGAAGGAAGCATAAGACTGCAGAAGGCCTCAATTACCGGCCGGCGCCGCCCAACGTGATCACGCCGGGGGGGGGAGTGCATGGAGACAGGATACCCCCCAGCTGTGCCGCGCCAGGTCGCTAATTCTAGTCGCAAATGCGACCTGGCGCCTGGGGTTTGTCTAGCCCCGTCTTTTAGGGCTGTCGATTCTGCACAGAATAAACGTAATCCGAGTGGCTAATGAGCTGCTGGATTACTTTTACAGGTGGGACCCCCTTTACTTTACAATCGGAGAGCCCGGTAAGGATGCGACAAACGGCATCCAGATCTGGACACAGTGAATGGAATGGATGTTGGGCCTCCCATTGTGTGATGTCAGAAACAGGAAGCGACGAGGTTTTTGTCACTTCCTGTTTCAGTTGTTTTACTGGCCGTTGCCAGTTAGGGAAGCAGCTGATCTGTGTCTGATTGGCTGCATTGGAGGCCAGAGGAGAGGTTTGGGGTCTAATAGCCCCCAGATCTCTCCATAAAGAGGACCTCTCACGGCCCCATGCTATTACAAGGGATGTAAAGGGAAAGTTGATAAAAAAAGAAAACTTAAAAATATTAAAGAAAAAAGAGAAATTTTTAATAGCACCTCTGTTCCCCCGTGCAAATGCGCACACAGGTCCCGTATACATATATATTCATACTCTGTTTTTCTTGATTTTCACATTTTAAATAACGTACAAAAAAGATTGAAAGAACAGTTAAACACTTGTTATATCAACACAATATGGGTTATACACTTGGTTACAGTATGATAGTTCTCAGTTTTTTCATCCAAAACGCCCCCAAAACGACATATATAATGTTTGGGGGTTCTAAGTTGTTTTCTAGCAAAAACAAAAAGTAATAAGGTTAGAAAGGTGAGAGGAAATGGTAGTAAAAGCTATATTTGCCAACTTTCTTGGTTTTATTATGAGCCGATGAGTTTTAAAAGGACAGTTGATAAATATAATCTATGTGCTGTGTGTGTCTGCTGCTCAGTGAATGCATTTAAATATTGCTTTAACCATTAAGGTGAGAAATGAATACGCTTCTCTTTTTTATGTCCTGTATTTTTCTCTTTTTAGGCCTTGCGTTGGATTAACTGCAGAACCAGAAGTTGATAAGTGGTTTTGTCCCAAATGTGACGGCAAGAAGAAGGACAAAAAGCACAAAAAACGGAAGCACAAAGCTCACTAATAAGACCTAACCCTTCTCTTCATATCCATCCCTGTGCTTCTCATAGGAGGGACTTGTGGCTTGGCTATGTATTCTGTTCTGTGGACTGCTTTGGATAGACAAGACATTAGGCCCCAGGCTGACTTCTGTCTGGCAGATAAAGAACCAAGACGTAGCGTATCTGAGGAAAACCCCGTCGCAAGGAACTGGCCCAAATAAAGCCGCCTCCTATATAGATCCAGCAGTGCTCTTTTCTTGTATAATAGACGTATTTTTGTCTTCACAAATTAAACTTATAATCTATTTGATAAATCCGTACGAGCTGTAAAATGTAGTGAATGATTTTAAAAAGACTGGACTGCAACCATTTTGCTTTTGACACTTCTGCTGCTCCGTAATCAGACGCGGTTCTATAGCTATGTATGTGTCAAGTACGTCATTTCTTTATTATTTACACCATTTTTCCCCCCATTTTTTTTTTTTTTGCTAATATAAATAAATGACCTCCAGCTTTGTGAAATATATATATATATATTTTTAAAGAAATGTTTCTATTCTCCTTTTTTTTTTTTTCTAGCTGTTCCATGATTGTAATATATTTTAGAGTTGTTTTTGGTCCTTTTTTTATTTATTTTTTTAAACCATCTATCCAAGCGTCTCGTGTTGTACTTGACATATGTTGGTTCAGTGCCCTTGACTTTGCGCTGGATCGGCCCTCCGCAAGAGAAGTGTAAATTCTGTGTACAGTCCTTTTTGTGCTGTTGTGACAGCCATTTTACAAAGCAGCTTTAAGCATCGACACATTTGTTCTCTTTCTTCAGAAAGTATGTTTTGTATATATTAAAGTGTGTTTAAAATGTAATCTGTGCTGTAATCTTGACTGTGTAAACTGTATCTGTTCCAGAAATGGTTGAATAACTTTACATTAGCATGATTCAATCTAAGGAAAGGGTGGAACAGCACAATAAGAACATTTATGCAGTCTCTTTGCGTTGTCTTAATTACAGCATAATATTGCATTCATATAAAACCGCAGAAGACCTAAACTGGCATTAGATGGATGGAAATTTTTGATCAGTTTGCAGCGTGTTCCTGTTGTACAGAAACTGATCGTTTGATCAACTCCTGTTGGAAAATGTTTATTTTTTTTATCAGTGGCTGCAGCCAATGTTCCACAGCGGCGGCGGGGCGGTTCGTACAACATCCACCTGGTTTGTGTCAATTGAGTAATCTGTTTTGTTGTTTTTTTTTGGGGTGTCCCCCCCCCCCCCCCCCAAAAAAAGTCTATAGCCAGCTTTAGGCCCTTTTCACACTTGTGCGACTTGTCCTGCAACTTGGGACTGCAAAGTCGCATGACATGTCATACCCCATGATTTCCAATGAGTGCCATTCATATCTGTGTGACTTCAAAGTAGTTCCTGTACTACTTTGGTCCGACTTTGATGCGAGTTGCACAGGAACTCCCTGAAATCGCAGCAAAATCACACAACTTTGAAGTCATGCTATTATGAAAGAGGCCTTAGAAGTTTTCCATGCATAGGTAAAAATCATTACAACACTGTATCCATGTTTAAATGAATGTTAAATCCGTAAGCAAACATTTATTATATTGCGGTTTACCAATTTATAGGTGTGATAGCGGTTTTCGTTTTCGTTTTATTTTTTATTTTTTTGGCTTTTTCTTTCTTCTATTTTCATCTGCTGATCCAGCCAGTAAGTCTGTCCCCCCCCCCCCCCCCCCCCCCCAAAAAGAACAAGCTCTCTTGCAGATGTTTTAAAGTGATTGTAAGCAATCACCTTGTAAAACAACCTATTCAGTTCAAAATAGAAATGAAAGTCAAAACATTTGTGTATAGATATATAAATACCTTTTTTGTTCCCCCTTTTTTGTAAGTGATCACATTCCCTTTGTTCTCAGCTGCATAAGATCTGGGGGGAGGAGAAGCAGCTGCACACTGAGCTTCCCAGTGAATAGCTGTGCACAGGGGGTATCTGGACAAGTCATTGGAGGAGAGCACACTGAGTTTTCAGCATAGCTAGAGAACTGACTGCTCTCCTCTTTAGTGAGGTCAGTTTTTAATAGGAAAGCAGAGGGACTGGCAAGGACACCGGGGATTTCACATGAAGGAAGCAATACAAAGAGTGCAAAAACTTTCCCATACAAGTACATGGTTAAAAAAAAGCCACTTATCAGGAATTTGAAGTGTTGGGGTAACAAGCACTTTAGGTTACAGGAATGAGGCAAACTATTTAACACTAACAGGTGCTTACAAAGACCAGCTTTTTTTTTTTTTTTTTTTTATTCATGTAAAACCTTTATCCCAAAAGGAAAAAAAATGGTTCTTGTAACTTCTTATAAAATATTAGCTGGAGTTCAGCTTCAATTTGGTAGTGTGGTTTAAATCTGCTAGTCCATCGAACACTCCCCTCCCCCCTAACTGACAATGCTGCGGTCCAAAGGTGCCCCTTCATCAGAGTGGGGACACTCTAATACAGGAGATCTTACTGGCTAGATCTCCAGGCGAAAATGGGGGGGCCTAAAATAAGTAATGCAGCCACCACATCGAATTACTGGTCAGCTGAAATATATAACATTTTGAGGTTTAATACTGCTTTAACATGCCTTGCCTGATCTTCTATATTTACCAATTAGAAATACCTGCATTATAATGTTGTGAGTGCTGGAACATCCCCCACCCCTGTTCCGTGCCATTAATGTACTAACTCTAGTGCATGCACACATACACTCCCAGTGGCTTTCAGGTATCTTGGACCTGGGAAAGACTGGTGGCACATCTGTGCACGCGTGGTGTGTTTTTTTTTTTTTTTTTTTAGCAGTGTGGACAGGCGGAATCTCCACTTCCAGCTAGGGTATTCAAACAACCACGAGTGCCTGAATACAATAACAGTGAATGAATCTGGTGTGATGCAGTAACTGTTCAGCCGTTCAGATTTCTAAATCGACTTGTCTAAGGCCCCTTTCACACTGGGGCTGTTTTCAGGGGGTACAGCGCTAAAACTAGTGCCTGTACACCGTCTGAAAAAACCGCCCCCATTCACTCCAGTGTGAAAGCCGGCGGACTTTCACACTGGAGCGGTGCGCTAGCAGGACGGTAAAAAAAGTCCTGCTAGCAGCATCTTTGGAGCGGTATATTCACCGCTCCTATACCGCTCCTACCCATTGATTTGAATGGGACACCGCGGTAATACCGCCGCGTTGCAGGGGCTTTTTAACCCTTTTTCGGCTGCTCGCGGGGGGTAAAAACCGCCCCGCGAGCGACCAAATACCGCGGCTAAAATGACGGTAAAGCAGCGCTAAATATAGTGCTGCTTTACCGTCGCCACGCGGCTCCCGCCCCAGTGTAAAAGGGGCCTAACCGCGTGGTGTCAACAGGGCATGAATTTCAGCTGACTCAGCAGGAATAACCCATCATTTTAGCCATGTATGGAGAGCTTTACTGGGATCAGAAACACAGAATGAGGTAAACAATGTCACTGCTCAGAAACGGAGGCCTGCATTGCTCATATGAAATTATTTCTCTGGCTGCCATGCTGATCCTCCTTGAAAAATCAATAATTATGGCTTTTTCACTAACTTGGCCAAACTGTCAATGTTTCAAAATATTCTGACCAGTAGGCTTTTTATGACCGAAAAGCCGGGTATGAGCAGCTCCATATATTATCAGTACAATTTAGTACCTGGCCATGGAGTGGCGACCACATCGCTGGAGAAGGCAATTTGCAAGGCAAGTCTGTCATAATGGAAAGAAGGAAAAATTGCTCAGCAAAATAGAAAAAAAATAAAAATCAACTGGTTATGGTGAAGCATAAATAATGTATGTACATACTGTATATATTGGTCATTCTCTGAGGTATAGCTCAATATCTAATTTAGCCTTTTTCAACCGTTTCAACTTAGAGGAACCCTTGAAATAACTTTCCGGCCTCAGGGCGCTCCTAATAAAAATGACTACAACTCATGATATATTAGTGTGATGGTTAGTGGAAAGAATGCTCCTTACACTTTTGGACATTGGGAAGAATTACCCCCTTACAGAAAGCTAAAAAGATCAGTGGGAACTTATCTTAGAGGCAGAAATTGGTCATTGCTCAAGGAACCCCTGGCAATCTCTGGAGGAACCCTGGTTAAGAAACCCTGATCTAATTAATGAAGGAGGAGCTAAGTCAGGTTCAGTTGCTGCTGATTTGATATTAGAGCAGAGGGACTCATGCACATGTGAAAAAACATGAAGAAAGCAGTATAGAAAATAAGAATCATTTCTTGAAAAAAAAAAAAAGAAAATAAGAATCACTCACAAATGCAGTTGAAAGGGTTGCACAACGTGTGCTCACGATGAAACAGGCCTATGTATTCCAGCTCCACCTAGGGAATGAATCTGCATCTTATTGTCAACTGCAGAAACGGTGCTTGGCTGAGGAAGGGGATGTTCTCCCCAAAACGCATCCCATTTGCTATTGCAGAGTGGGGGAGTACAGATCGCTTTCCATCTGATTCTTGCCTGGACCAGAGGCTGGTGGCCCCCATCACAGGCACGGTTTCTGCAGCCAACACTGTGGGATGCTGATTTATTCCCCGGCCGAGGCTGGAGTACACAAGACTGCTTGTTTCTTTGTGAGCCCACGTTCTGCAACCTTCTGAACCCTGTTTGTGAGTGTGATTCTTATAGATAGTGCTGTTTCTTTTTTTTGTTTTGTTTTTTATGTTTTTGTATCTAATACATGTTTCAATATGCTACACTATCTGGATCATGTTGCACTACTTTCTGTTTTTTTTCACAAGTCTGCCATAATGTGCAAGTATGCTCATTATGACAAAGGGTCCTAGAGCCCTCCAAATGTCTAAGTTGTTTAGTTTTCATTTTAAAATTAGTCAAGCTTAGTGGGTCAGCATAAGTAATGCCGTCAAGTGGGAGGTTGGCAGTGGCAGCCCCCAAGCCTCTAAATAAGGCCCCTGATCAGGTCCGCCTGTCAGTTTTTCAGGTGGACCTGATCGGACCCTCCAGTCGCTTCTATGGAGAGTCCGCTGCCACCTAATCCCATCCTGTCTGCCAAAAACTGAGATGGATGGTGGTCCTATTCCCCATCTGTCTGGTGGAATGGATTGGATGGAAACGGACAGGCAGCATCTCCATAAAATTAGAATATAAGTTAATTTATTTCAATAATTTAATTTAAAAAGTGAAACTCTCATATTTTATATTGATGTGTTACAAAGAGTGATATATATTTCAAGCTTTTTTTTTTTTTTTCTTTTAATTTAGAGGATTATGGCTTACAGCTAGTGAAAACCCAGAATTCAGTATCTCCGAAAATTAGAATATTACATTTATTACCAATAAAAAAAAAAGATTTTTAATACAGAAAGGTTGGCTTACTGAAAGGCGTATCCTAGTACAATATAGTATGCACTCAATACTCAGTCAGGCCTCCTTTTGCATAAATTACTGCATCAATGGTATGGAGGCGATCAGCCTGTGGCATTGCTGAGATGTTATAAAAGTGCAGGTTGCATTGATGGCGGCCTTCAGCTTGTCTGCATTGTTGGGTCTGGTGTCTCTCATCTTACTCTTGACAATACCCCACAAATTCTCTATGGGCTTTAGGTCACGCAAGTCTGCTGGCTATTTAAGCACAGTGATACCATGATCATATAATCAGGTATTGGTACTTTTGGCAGTGTGGACAGGTGCCAAGTCCTGCTGGAAAATGAAATCGGCATCTCAATAAAGGTGGTCAGCAGAGAGAAGCGTAAAGTGCTCTAGAATTTCCTGGTGGAGGGCTGCGGACTTGACAAAACACAGTGGACCAACACCAGCAGATGACATGACTCCCCAAATCATAACTGACTGTGGAAACTTCATGCTGAACCTCATGCAACTTGGATGCTGTGCCTCTCCACTCTTCCTCCAGACTCTAGGACCTTGATTTCCAAATGAACTGCAAAATTTTCCAGTCTGTGATGATTTGCCATAAAGCCCATAGAGAATCTGTGGGTATTGTCAAGAGGAAGATTAGAGACACCAGACCCAACAATGCAGATAAGCTGAATGCTGTTATCAAAGCAACCTGGGCTTCCATAACACCTCAGCAGTGCCACAGGCTGATCGCCTCCATACAACACCGCATTGATGCAAGAATTCATGCAAAAGGAGCCCTGAATAAGTATTGAGTGCATACTATACTGTACATGGACAAACTTTTCAGTAAGCCAACATTTCTGTATTAAAAATCCCTTTTTTTTTCTTATTGGTCTTTATGCATGTTCTAATTTTCTGAAATACTGAATGTTGGGTTTTCACTAGCTGTAAGCCATAATCTTCAAAATTAAAAGAAATAAAATGCTTGAAATATATCACTGTGTGTGTGTAACGCATCTATATAAAATATGAGCTTCACTTTTTGAACCAAATTACTGAAATAAAAACTTTTTGATGATGATATTCAAATTTTTTTGAGATGCACCTGTACTTACCTGCTCTGTGCAATGGTTTTGCACAGTTCTTTTGACCTTGTCTCTGCACATGCTCAGTTTAGTGTGTATTGCTAGAGCTTTTTTTTTTTTTTTTTTCCCCTGGGGGAGTGCATGTAATCAGCACAGGGCCAATCGGCACGCTCCAGATAGAGGGTCAGGGGTGATGTAGCCTCATAGGACCGTCAGAGGAGAATGAAAACTCCTACAAGCTTTAACCAGACACTGATAGAAGTCACAAGACTAAAATAATGGCACTTCTATGTTCTGTGTAACTGTGGGAGACCAAATATAGTGAATGCAGGGTCTTGGGTTTAATAACACTTTAACTGTGTCTCCTCATGTGAAGTTATTGAATGCAGATTTTTATATTGAGCCATCACTAGTTAGCTCTTTGTACTGTTTTAGGATAACTTAGTTCATTGCAGTTATTTAAGCCATTGTTTACTTAAAAGTTACTTAAATGGTAAGATTACTTTACAATTATGTGCCCCATGGGCATTCGTTTTGTGTACTTCTGTGGGAAAGTCGCGCAATAGTGACCTCCGCAATGGCTTTCATTTTTTTTTTTTTTTAAGACCTGTAGGGAAAGGCTGCACATTCGGCCTGCTTAGGACATTTACATTTTTACTTTGGTGTTGCCAAAGTGCACCGTAAATTTCAACGACCTAAAACTAAATGTGAGTCTGTTCTGTATTAAAACGAAGAGACTCGAGATGTTTGCTTTTATTGGCATAGTTTCATAGTTTGGGTTATAAATAATGTCTCAAAACTAATGCAAGTTACTTTAAATTTGTAGTATTAATGCACAATTAGGCCATTCTAATGTTTAAAAGCCACTCGTTTCAACTAGATATTGTTGTTAAGGCCCAATATGGCTAGGAATACTTCAACAAAACATTAAGGATGGCAAAGTGTCTGTATGCATACAGCTGATTTTTTTATTTGTTATAAATGGGCCTGAAGACAAAAGTAAAACCATCCAAAAGTAAGCAAATGGTCAGTGCTATTATAAATAATTATACTAGACAATCTTACCTCAATGTCCATTGGAACCTATTGTCAACCCTTGCTACCAGCTTTCAATAAATTCTGATTTCTCTGCCTGATGACCAGTCAAAATGAGGCCAAAGGAACCGCATATATGCCCTGTGATAAGGTTTAGTTGGTTAAAATGTGTTTCACAAGCATTTATCCTGTATGAAACCGTATGATATTGGTAAATATCATGCTGTCCCAAATATGCACATTTCATATGTACATATGTTCTTAAAGTGGATCTAAAGCCAACTTTTTATTTTTTTTGCATTTTGGAATCCGAAGGGGTTGAAATCCCTTTCAGCTATCTAATATATATGTGTGTGTGTGTGTGTGTGTGTGTGTGTGTGTGTGTGTGTGTATATATATATATATAATGGTTTGTGTCCCTGCTAAGAAGATTAACCCTTTTTATTTGTCAATAGAGGGCAAACCTTCCAGTGGGGACAATTGTTTCAATGACAACTAAGAGAAGATTTCCAATCTCCTTCAAGAGATTTTATCCTATTGCCTGTTGTGTCTCTAGGAACCTTGACTGGAACACATGGCACAAACAATTTTATTTTTTTTTTTATTTTTTTTTAACTATTCCTTACTCTTTTTAAAAGTGTTGGCTTTATATTTAAATTCTCAATTTGTGCAAATGAGTGGGGTACATGGGAGATTGCCAGATAACCCTTTCTTTTTATAAAAAATAAAAAAATAAAAATTTTCTTACAATAAATTAAAAACATCGCCCTGAGTTATGTCTAGGCAAAGATGTCCGTCTCTGGTTACTGGGTGCATTGCGAGTGCTTTACGTTTATCAGTGCGATAAGAGGATCAGTAGGAAGCAGTGCCTGCTTATGTAACATAAATAAGACCATGCCATGCCCTCCCGCCTTTACCTATACGTTAAAAAAACACATGGTTTTTAAAACATTACTTTAAAACTTTGAGATGTATCGTTAGCCCATCTTGTTTAACATATACCCCTAAAAAAATCCGTAAATAGTACAGGTTGTGGCAAAGCAGAGGATCTAGAGCTGAGCTATAGGATTTGCTTTTGTTATTCCTGCTCCTTAAATGCAATTGTCTAGATTCAGTGATGCCAGGCAACTTGTCATAATGTAAAAGTGGATGGATGTATTGATAATTGTCACTCTAGTATGTGGTATTCGATTGCAGTGGGAGATGGTAATTCTGTTTAAAGTAACAGTTGCCCCTTAAAGTGTATCTAAACTGGACCCCTTCCTATCTCTCCCCACCCCCTGGTCCTGCTGTACCAGATTGTCATGATCCCCCCACTGTCAGACGCCGAAAATCTGCTTCACTGATCCCTGCGGTTTTCTCGCCTCTCCTGACCGTACTGGGTAGACGGTTTCCGAATGGTCAGCACCATCCATTTGAAGGTTCTGACCCACTAGAATCTCTCTAGTCCGTCTTGTCAGCACTAGAAGGTGATGGTTCAAACCGCTGGATGCTGGGGGGAACAAAGACATGGAAGAGGCAGGAGGAGCTGCAGATGTCCACAGTCAGAGGAGAGCCGGAGCAGGTAGAACCCGTCATGCACTTACCTACAGGACTTCTCCATTCTCTGGAACTCCCTTCCCCAGTATGTCTGTGTCTGGCTAGATCCAACCCTGTCCATCTTTACGCAATCCTTTTGAAAACGAAGCCTACCCCACCTCCACTTAAATTTATACTTGGGCCACCTCCATCACCTCATCCGTCACAGCTATTACCTTTTGTACCACCTCTTCCTCCCTTTTATATTGTAAGCTCCATGAGCAGGGCCCTACTATTCCTACTGTATTGAAATGTATTGTAAATGTACTGTCTTCATTTATATGGTGCTATATAAACACTGTATAATAATAATGCACTGTGAATAGTTTTTGAGGGACACCCGCCAATGTGAACTGAGCCTTAGGGTTTACTAACATTTTTTTACTAAAATGTTTTTGGCTGTAGAAATTGAACAATATATACAGTAGTTGGATTACGCACAGTAATTTTCCCGGCAATGTATGATGGTCATACTGATTTCATAGAAACACTACAGCAGACAAAAAAAAGCTTAAAGTGAACTAGAGCATATAAATATGGGAGCTTCACTTGCTTTTTTTTTTTTTTTTTAATGTGCGGGTTCTAAGGTGGTCAATGTAAATATCCCATCAAAATTATTTCCAGGTAATTATTATAATATTGACATAATAGTTTTGCCTAAAGCGTTATTAAACTCAGTACCAAAATGTAATATATATTGCAGCTTCCCAATTATTCAGCCATTTTTTTCGTTTTTTTCACCTGGTGATCTGGCCAGTAAATTGTCATCCACTCTGGTTGAAGAAACGCAGGACAGCTGCATTGTCAGGCTGGGGGGAGGAGAGTGTTAGATGTACTAGCAAATATAGATACACTAACAAACTGAAGCTGAACTCCAACAGTTTTTTTTTCTTTTGGGATACAGGTTTTACATAAAAGCTAATCATTGTAAGCACCCCGTCATTGGTATATGGCTTGTCTCGACTCCTTAACTGCTACTTCTGCAAGGCAGCTTGTTCTTTTGAAAAACAAACTTTGCTGACCAGGTCACTAAGTGAAAATAAAGGAAACGCCTGTGACGATGTGAAACGTATGATGAAACGTGTAGGATGGGGCCTAACATGACGTCATCACTTGTAGAGGCCGCCAGCCGGAAGGATCATGTCATGGATGGTATAGTGCTGCAGCTTATTGTTATGCTGGTTCATCTTTTTTTTTTTTTTTATTGTGAGCGCACTATTTTAAACCTAATAAAAACTACTTTTAAGTATATGCTGCACTGAGCTTTATTTTTTTACATGTCTCTGTGCCATGTGAGTGGAGCCGGAGCTAATATGGATTACACCATCTACCGTGGGCATGTTTGGGATTTATCCCTCAAGCACTTACGACTACTCGGTAGTATGAGAGCCATTGGACTCTGGTAAGCATCCAACTTTATTCTACTGGCTATTCTGGAGATTAGAATCACTTCCTGTACTTCATAATTGCTTTTTGTTTTTAGCACAAATCAGACTTATTTGTTTTTATTTTTCACTTATATGTGGTAAATTAACTCTTATGTTATATCGCATGAAATACTTATTCACAGTTTGTTTAATATACATTGATACTGCTGCACATTTTATATAGTTGAAAATAAAGGAAAGAAAGCCTTAAAAAAGAAAACTAGCAGCCACCACATCCAAGAATTGGTAAGCTGCAATATAAAAAATCTTTGCTTTTAAATTTAATACCGATTTTAACTTGTGTGCAGTAATGAAGTGTATTCACAAATAATTAGTTCGACAGGATGGTTTGGTTTTAGGAAAGCCTTTGGTGTACATGCTACTACTGTTTTTTTTGCTTGTTTTTTTTGCTTGTTTTTGTTTTGTTTTTTTCGTTTTGTTTTTTTTGTTTTTCATTGGGTTTTTTTTTGTTTGTTTTCTTTCCAGTGCTGCCCAAATCACTGTTCAGAAGTCCTGGTCTGTAAACATTAGGTTTTGTGTGCATGCCCATGCAGAATCCCCTCTGGTCCCGAGGAGGCTTGTCAGTAGTAGATTGATAGCTCAAGAATATTGCAATGGGAGCAGAAGGATTTGAGTGACAACACTTCTCCAGCATTCATTATAGAACAGGAGATGGCTTGGACACAATTCTGAGGAAATTGTTTTTTTTTGTTTTTTATTTCCAAGAAAGCAAGCATAAAGATGAGCAGTTGAAGTAGAAAATGTATTACAGGGCATTGTATAATATATATTTTTTACTTTTTGTGTTTGGATACATTTTAAGAGTCATGTGAAAAGACTGAGTATTCCGAGGCAGTAATGCCATATTTTACTGACCAAGTGGCACCGAGCCTCTTTTAAGATTTGGTGTTTACAAGTTAAAAACAGTTTTTTTGGGCTAGAAAAAGAACCCCAAACATTATATATTTTCTTCTAATACCCTAGAGAATAAAAGGGCGGTCATTGCAATACTTTCTGTCACACCATATTTGCGCACTTAAAAGCACACTTTTTTTGGAACAAATGCAAGTTTTTGAATAAAAGACAACAGTAACGTTTTTTTTATATTGTGAAAGATAATGTTACGCCGAGTAAATTGATACCCAACATGTCATACTTCAAAATTGCACCCGCTCGTGGAATGGCGACAAACTTTTTTACCCTTAAAAATCTCCATAGGCGAAGTTTAAAATTCTACAGGTTGCATGTTTTGAGTTAGAGGGGTTCTAGTGCTAGAATTATTGCTCTTGCTCTACCGATCGCAGCGATAACTCACGTGTGGTTTGAAAAGTTTTCATATTATTATTATTATATTATTATTATTATTATACAGGATTTATATAGAGTCAATAGTTTGCAGAGTGCTTAACAAAATGAAGGCAGACATCACAGTTACATTACAAAAAGAGGAATCAGAGGGCCCTGCTCATTGGAGCTTACAATCTAGGAGAAATGCGGCCCTGCAATGGTATGGAGAGGGGGGGGGGGGGTCTCTCCCGCCACAGATAGAAGTGATTTTGCGGCGAATCTGGACTTATCACTGAAGAGGATGCTGGGTTATGGTAGCTAGCTGCTGCCATAAAGATATAAAGATATCCGTCTTCAAAGTGCCAACGTATATCGGTGTGAGCTGGTCCGGAAGTGGTTAATATCGTATATAAAAGTTTTATTATAGAACCTTAGCTTACACACCAACTTCAGGAGCTAACGATGAGAAAGGAAACCTGATTGGTAGCTGTATGCAGCTGCTTCACTTTCTTCTAGTATTCTTTGCTCCAGTTTTTTTTTTTTTTTAGATCAGATTTTATAGAACTGCAAGATCAGCATATAATATTTCCCAATGGTATCAATTGCCATTCTCTGGACAGGTTTTTATAATGTTTTTCTTTTTTGCTTTCAGTAATTTGACCAGTAAAGGAACCACGTCTACAGTGCCTTGAAAAAATATTCATACCCCTTGAAATATTCCACATTTTGCAATGTTGCAACCAAAAACGTAAATGTATTTTATTGGCGTTTTATGTGATAGACCAACACAAAGTGGCACATAATTGTGAAGTGGAAGGAAAATTATAAATGATTTTCAAAATTCTTTACAAATAAATATCTGAAAAGTGTGGTGTGCATTTGTATTCAGCCCACTACAGCAATTTTCAAGTTTTTCCACAGATTCTCAATTCGATTTAGGTCTGGACTTTGACTGGGCCATTCCATAGGCGTGCGCACGTGGTGTGCCTGGGCACACCCTAATCACCCAAAGCTGTCGCCCAAGATCTGCTCTGAAATGTTACATCCAGGCATTGTGTAGTTCGTGCTGCCTGTGAAACATTTAGCAGATTGTGAGGCGAGAGTCGCTCAGTGTGTGAAACTGTAAGCTAATGTAACTGCTTGCAGAGAGAGAGAGAGACCAGCTGTCACAACTGAGCGGTGATGTCGGGGGTGGGCCGGACCGAAAAGGACAACAAACACCAGACAATGGGATGGGATCTGTGCGGGCCGCTACATGTATGTGTCTCCACCCCCTTGCTTAAGCAGCCCATTCATTGGCTGGTGTTTGATAGCTGCTCGGTCCTACCCACCCCCAACATCACCGTGGAGTTGACAGCTGATCTTCTCCCTGCGTGCAGTTACATTAGCTGACAGCTTCACACACTGAGCTGCTCTCGCCTCACAATCTCCTCTGTCAGTGCTGCCTATTAGTGCCGCCTATCATTGCCAACTATTAGTGCCACCTATCAGTGCTGCCAGTCAATGCCACTTACCAGTGCCATGCAGTGACGCCTATAGTGCCACCTATCAGTACTGCCCATCAGTGCACTGTGACCAGGGATGGTGAGATTAACTCTGTAGTCAGGAAAATTGTTCATGGGGGAGGGGGGCAGCCTGGTGGGGCACAACTGAAATCTGTTGATGTTTATTAATGCCACAGGCCAATCTTTAATCACCATATTACTATTTACAATAAACTACTGGAGGTCAAATTTAAAAAAGTGTCGGTGAAAGGCCTGCCGCTAAGCACTGTTATGTGTTCCCACATCAAAAAAAATGTGCTGTGCTAACTTACTAATCCATAACTTAACAATAATGGTGGATTCCTCTAATGTATGGAAATCTCAATAAACTTCAATATTACCACAATACCGGTCTCTGTGATAGGTAACTTCACATATAATACATATCAAACTGAAAACAAGTCAACATTCAATTTAGCAAGAATGGTGGAAACCCCTCTACAGATAATTGCAATACAAATTAACTTCAAGTGCAACAACTTTTTAGTTGGGATGTTCAGACCATTATAGCACTTTTCTTTTTTGGATTGTTACACTTAATTTCATATGTTTTAGTTACTATTATAATGTGAATTATTGCACTTGAAGTTGATTTTCCTCTACCCCAAACTCGCTCATCCATGTCTTTATGGACCTTGCTTTGTGCACTGGTGCACGGTCATGTTGGAACAGGATGGGGCCATCCCCAAAGTGTTCCCACGAAGTTGGGAGCATGAAATTGTCCAAAATGTCTTGGTATGCTGACGTCTTAAGAGTTCCCTTCACTGGAACTAAGGGGCCAGGCCCAACTTCTGAACGACAACCGCTCACCATAATCCCCCTCCACCAAATGGTGCACAAAGCAAGGTCCATAAAGACATGGATGAGCGAGTTTGGGGTACACAGAGTCATGACCTCAACCCAATAGAACACCTGTGGGATTAATTAAAGCAGAGACTGCAAGCCAGAACTTCTTGTCCAACATCAGTGCCTGACCTTACAAATGCACTTCTGGAAGAATGGTAAAATATTCCCATAGACGCACTCCTAAACCTTGTGCATAGCCTTCCCAGAAGAGTTGAATCTGTTATGGCTGCAAAGGGTGAGCCAACTCAATATTGACCCTACGGACTAAGACTGGGATGCCATTAAATTTCATGTGCATCCTAATACTTTTGACAATATAGTATGTGTGTGTGTATATATATATGTGTATATATATATATATATATATTGTGTGTGTGTGTGTATATATATATATATATATATATATATATATATATATATAATATAAAATCATGTGCATGTGTTTTTTACCTCTGGGGGGCACACCCTATGGCTCCATCCATCTGCCCATCAACTCTGACCAGCTTCCCTGTCCCTGCTGAAGAAAAGCATCCCCGACATGATGATACCATCACCATTTTATGTTCAGGGTGATGTGCAGTGATAGTTTTCCGTCACACAAAGTGTTTTTGCTTTTAGGCCAAGAAGTTACATTTTGGTCTCATCTGACCAAAGCACCTTCTTCCACGTGTTTGCTGTGTCCCCCACATGGCTTCTTGCAAACAGGACTAACAATGGCTTTCTTCTTGGCACTCCTCCATAACGGCCAGATTTTTGGAGTGCACAACTAATAGTTGTCCTGTGGACAGATTCTCACACCTGAGGTGTGGATCTCTGCAGCGCCTCCAGAGTTACCATGGGCCTCTTGGCTGCTTCTCTGATTAATGCTCTCATTGCCCGGCCTGTCAGTTTAGGTGGACAGCCAGGTCTTGGTAGATTTGCAATTGTGCCATACTCTTTCCATTTTCAGATGATGGATTAAACGGTGCACTGTGAGCATTTCAAAGCTTGGGATATTTTTTTATAACGTAACCCTGCTTTAAACTTCACATCTTTATCCCTGATTTGTCTGGTGTGTTCCTTGGCCTTCATGATGCTGTTTGTTCATTAAGGTACTCTAACAAACCTCTGAGGGCTTTGCAGAACAGCTGTATTTATACTGAGATTAAATTACACACAGGTGGACTCTATTTACTAATTAGGTGACTTCTGACGGCAATTGGTTCCACTAGAGTTTAGTTAGGGGTATCAGAGTAAAGGGGGCTGAATACAAATGCACGCCACGCTTTTCGTATATATTTATTTGTAAACAATTTTTTAAAATGTTTATAATTTTTCCTTCCACTTCACCACAATTATGTGCCACTTTGTGTTGGCCTATCACATAAAATCCCAATGAAATACATTTCTGTTTTTGGTTGTAATATGACAAAATGGGGAAAATTTCAAGGGGCATGAATAATTTTTCAAGGCATGAGGGGTCTTCAGAAAGTTTCTGTGAGAAACTTGCCATTCACTTTCGTTACGATTTTTTTAATTTTTTTCTCATGTCTGGAAAATAATTGGTCACCCCAAGTCTATCATGAAGGCAGAACAACTGGTACTGCAGGCTAACTTGCTTAAGGTCTGGCTGTCTGGTCTGTGTTCTGGCCCGTGTTCCGGCCCAGCTGGCTAGGTTAAGTTCTGGCCAGCATAAGTGTTAGGTTGGGCATGGTACAGAAGTCAGTAGTTAGTAAGGCAAAGTACAGGGGTCAACAGTTTGTAGGACATTGTATAAGGGTCAGTGGCTCTGAGAAACAGTGGTCAGTGGCTGCGCAGGAACCTTTGAAATGTGTCAGCCAGCAGCGGTTCACACATCCTCTCTTCAGGATCTGGAGACTGTTATCAGTAGACGAACTGTCACAAGTGAAAAGACTGTTACAGTGCGATTTTTCTTTCTACTTTTGCGAGTAGTTTTTTATCATGTTTCTTCTAAATAAATGTACCAAAGGATAATGCACAAGGCTGGTGCGCCCTCTCTTTTCTGTTTTTTGTTTTCTTGTTAGGATATCCCTATCCTGGAGGGCAGCAAAGCCGAAAGTCATTGTCCACTGTGAACTTTGGACAGTCTGTCCAACACATTTGTGCGCAAGAGTATTTATTTGTTTGGCTGTCTTAGAGCAGAAATGGTTACCTCTGCATCAGAGTAAACAAGGATAGTGGAGGTGACACATTACTGTCTGTTTTACTGTGGCCTCCCTCATCCATCCCCATGTGATGCCACATACAAGCACCTGGGATGGATGGTAGAGGAGGACCAGCAGGGATTAATGCAGGACACTTAAGTATGTTGCATCCCGGTCTCACTCTGGATATGGGGGAGGACGATATCAGATGGAGGGTCGGCTAGTTAAGGTTACAAACTACCTGTCCTCTGCCTGCGATCAATAGGTTGTCAACCACCACTCAAGAGCGAGAGCAGGTAGATGACACTAGCAGTGTTCTGGCTGTTGGCCATTAGGACTATGTTAAAACAAATTCCAGGACTGTTGAGGGTTATGGTTTTACGTGCCAAAGGATTTGTATTCCTCTCAAGCCATTCCTAAGATTTACACAGCCCTGCAACATAAGAGGTATTCTGGTGACCCAGCTTTTTCTCTACTGCAGTTCAGTAACACACCTAACCTCCAAAAAGCCCCTAAAGCTCCAACTCTATGAACAGAAAGCTACATAGGGATGCTACTCCACTTTTCCTGGATCCTATTCGGAGTGCCCACACCAAATTTATTTTTATTACATTTTCAAAATGTTTTCCCAATAGAGTGTTTAAAATCATGTTACTTTATCAACTCTTCAAATCAACAACTGCTTTTATTTCAGTGGATATTTCCTTGATGACCAATCGAATTAATGTCCAAAGTCTTGGGGAGTGTGTTTTTCTGTGTTGTCCTGGTAACTACCTCAAGGACTGGAATTGGAAGATAATCCCAAATTGTTGGCATTGGAACAGGTATACATGGGAAATCATATAATAGCGACAATTTTTCAATTCAAAACTGTTTAAGGCTTGCCATATATTATACCATTTCCTTTAGACTTACCAAAACCATATAATATGAGGTCAAACCTAAACACTTTTAATTTGTATGCAGTTAGATAGGCTCTTGCACTACATAGTTGAAGGTAAATCTAAAGGAAATTGAATAAGAAAAGAAAATTGTATAATGTATGATAGAGCTGCACGATTAATCGTTAAAAAAAAGCGATCTCGATTCACCCCCCCCCGACGATCTCTCCTGCTGAGAGTAGGCGATTCTTTCATATAAAAAAAAATAAAAAAATTATTTCATATAAACAAGTGGAGAGATTATCTGCTTAGAGTCCATTCACACAGGGGCAACTTTGAATCCGACTTGAAGTCGCCCCATGTTGCGCAACAAAATCAATCAATGTAAGGGAATGAGAGCCGTCCCTGTCTGCACACTACTGAAGTCGCTCTGACTTCAGAAAAGGTTCCTGTACTACTTCAATCCGACTTCTAGGCGACTTGTACCCATTGATTTCAATGGAAATTGCCTCCAAGTCGGATCTCCTGTCTTAACTGAAGCAACTTTCCAACTTGAAACATTGTAACTAACGCTAACATTAAAGGGATAGAACTTCTTGTGTAAACAAATAATCTGGGCAGTCTGCCAAGCTTTCAACATGTACATGCAGGAAGTTTAACCACTTAAAGTCTAAATCTTTTTCTGACACTTCTTTCTAAAGTTAAAATCAATATGTTTTGCTAGAAAATTACTTGGAACCCCCAAATACACACATATATATATATATATATATATATATATATATATAAACATTTTAGCAGAGACCCTAGGGAATAAAATGGCAATTGCTGCAATATTTTATGTCAAACTGTATTTGCCCAGTGGTTTCAAATGCAATTTTTTGGGAAAAAATCCACTTCAATAGATAAAAAAAAACGAAACAGTAAAGTTAGCACAATTTTTTTTTGGTTTTAATGTAAAAGATGATGTTACGCCGCGAGAATCGTGAGAGAATCGTCATCTATCTTCTAAGCAAAAAAATCGTGATTCTCAATCATTTTAGCCAGAATCGTGCAGCTCTAATGTATGACCAGCGTAAGAGTATTTTCCTTCCACTTTTGGCTTCAAATATAGTTCACAGGATTTCAGTTATTGCTATCCTATCTATATCGCAGTGACTGTATTCTGTATTTTATGGCTCATTTACAAAAATTTAAGCCACAATATGGATCCTTTGGTGCCCTACAGAAATAATGAAATGGAGACAACTCTGTAATTGTAGGAGTGCCGGTGAAACACCTTTGATAGGTCAAGTGACTGGGCTCTTTAATTTTAGCACTTCACTAATTTGGAGTCTTGCAACCAGCTTAGCACATTTGTAAAGAACATTACTATGCCTTATAGATTTGCACTTTTTTCCCCTTTTAAAACAGCATCATGGCTAGGGTAAGACCATACTGCCTCTTTATGAACTTCCTCCATAGTATATGCTTTAAACCATTGTATCCCTTCTTGGATGAAATGGTTTTAATTATTCTAAAGTCATGGAATAGCATGTATGGAAATCCTTCATAGATATATGATGATTTTCTCCATTTCAGTTTTTTTGCTCCAGACCAAAACTGACCTCCCCCTTTCCTTAACAGAATTGATTACCACATTATAGCAATTTATTTCGTAAGAGTAATGCAGTTAAAACCTGCTTCCTCCTTGCCTAGTTTCCCTGCTGTTGTCCTTTGTTCTTTTTCTCTGCCGACCCACCCATAACATTTGCCCCTCATCAATTGGTTTCCCAAATCTTCCAGGATCTCAGGAAATAAAGGCTTTATTTATATCCAATAAACATGAGTAATGCCGTACACTGCATGCACTATTTGAGGCGCATACGTCATATCTCGTACATATGCTGTATGACATTACACACATCTGTTAAAAAAGACTTACCCAAGACCTCACAAGATCTCCCTGGAAGTCACTGTTGATGGGGCACCTGTGAGGCCAGGTCTATGTCTCCAAAAGGCCAGGAAGTAGATACAACTAAATGTTTGTCTTTAACTTTGAATGGAAGATGTGCATTGAAGGGTGTGTCCCCCTGTTTTTTTTTTCTTTTATAGGAGAAAGGTCCACTTTAAAACATAATTAAATTGTAATCCATTGATATCTTTGTGAAATGCTGTGGAAACACTGACAATTGTTTAAGCAAGCGCCAGACGAGCCAATTATACAATAAGCATCAGCTAGCAGGCGTTTGAAATTATTATACTGATGCAAAGTAAGAGTAGACTGGATATAGTATGTTGCCCCCACCCCTGTTCCATTGGCTGGTTGTCTTGTCTGGCTCCTCCAGAGATAACACATAGTGCTGTACTGTATAACTTAAACCACCTTTGTGCTATGCTGAATAGGACAATAAAACAAAAGACCCACTCACCAAACAGAAGGATAAGATGAACATAGTGACATAGAAACCTCTGAAGTTGGAATGATGAGGACAGCAGTTAAAGGAAACTTAAAATAAAATACAGAGGCTGTTAATTCTTTCTTACTTGTGAAAAAAAAAAAAGTTGTATGGCTGTCTGGCTTCAAAACTTTTTTTTAAAAAACACTGGGGCTGATTTACTAAAGGCAAATAGGCTGTTTACTTTGCAATGGAATTGTATCTTAGATTAGTAGTAGCAGTAAGAATTCACTTTACAAAGAATATTCAGTCACATAAAAGATAAGAAATAGTATTTTTGTTTGCACATTATTCAGCAGAGCGTCACCAAGTAAGGAAACATTTCCTTGCAAAGTTACATCTAGTTGAAAAAAAGACGCAAGTTCATCCAGTTCAACCAACAGAGGGAAAAAAAAAACACACAAATAGAAACTTCCATATACACTATACAATACCCACAGTTGATAACAGAGGAAGGGGAAAAAAAAAGAAGCATGATCAAATTTGCTCCAGCAGGGGGGGGGAATCCTTCCTGATCCCCCATGAGGCAATTAGATATTTCCTGGATCAACTTTACCAATACATATTAGTATTCAGTTATATCATGTGCATTTAGGCACAAATCCAAGCCTTTCTTAAGACAATGCACTGAGCTGGTCAGAACCAGCTCTTGAAGGGAGACTATTCCACATTTTCACTGTTCTTACTCTGAAAAAGTATTTTCCCTATTTAGAGATTATATCTCCTTTTCTTCAGAAGCAAAGCGTGCCCCCTTGACCTCCATGATGACTCTACACCAAATTCTCTATATGGACTACTTATGTATTTATACATGTTGATCATAACCTCTACCCTTAAGGCCCCTTTCACACGAGGCGGACTCCGCTTCCACGCAGCCCGCCTCTGTCCGCCGGCTCAGCGGGAGATCTCTCCGTTGATCTCCGCTGATCCGGCGGATGACAGGTCCCTCTCTGCTCACTGAGCGGGGAGGGGCTTGCGAGCGCCGCTGGTCTCTATGGACAGTGTGTCCGTTTTCATCAGATCTCACCCGATCCGCCAGCGACGGATCTGGACGTAGAGCCATACTTCTGCTTTTGGCGGATCGGACCGGGTCTGATGTCAGCGGACATGTCTCTGCTGACATCCGACGCTCCATAGACTAACATGGAGCGGCCGTTCAGATCCGCCATGAAAACTGACAGGCGGATCTGAACGGTCCGATCGCGTGAAAGGGGCCTAATATTCTCTTCTCCAGAGAGAAAATAATTCAGTGCCTCTAATCTTTCCTCATAGCGGAGCTCCTCCATGCCTCTTAGTTTGGTTTCCCTTCTCTGCAATTTCTCCAGTTCCCCGATATCCTTTTTGTGAACTGGTGCCCAAAACTGAACTGCATATTCCAGATGAGGTCTTGCTAATGATTTGTACAAAAATTTTCTCTCTCTCTCTCATCAACTGCTGTTTGGAATTTCATAATTGCATGCTATTAAGTTTATAATCTACCAGGACACCCAGATCCTTCTCCACCATGGGTTCCCTCAGTTGTACTCCCTGTAGTATGTATGATGCATGCATATTCTTAGTCCCCAAGTGCATACCTTTACATTTATCAACATTAAACCTCATTTGCCACACAATTGCCCAATTAAACAGAATGTAAGCATTCATGTACTATGTCCACAGCCACTCCTTTTGTGTATGGTTTTGCTCACCTCCTCGTAAAAAGAAATCAGATTTGTTTGACAATTTTTTGTCTCATGAATCCATGCTGTCTATTACTTAACCCCTCCCCAACCAGCCGCCGCAGTTATACTGCGGCAGGATGGCTCCCCTGCGTGAGCAATTGTAGCTTTACGTCGGCTCTTTATGACGCTTTAGCTTGGCACCTGTGATTGCTTGTGACAGAGTGAGAACTGGGATCTGTGTGTGTAAACACACAAATCCCAGTTCTATCAGGGGAGAGGAGACAGATCGTGTGTTCCTACTAAGTAGGAACAACGATCTCTCTCCTCCTCTAGTCAGCCACATTATCCCCACAGTTAGAACACATTTAACCCCCTGATCGCCCCCTAGTGTTAACTCCTTCCCTGCCAGTGACATTTATACAGTAATCAGTGGCTATTTTAAGCTCTTATAGCTGTATAAATGTCAATGGTCCCAAAAAAGTGACAAATATGTCCGTTGCAATGTTGCAGTCCCGATAAAAATCACAGATCCCCTCCATTACTAGTAAAAAAAATAATAATAAAAATGCCATAAATCTATCCCCAATGTTTTGCGCAAACCAATCAGTATACGCTTTTTTTTTTATTACGTTTTTTTTTATCGAAAATATGTAGAATACATATCGGCCTAAATTGATGAAATTTTTTTCATTTTTTTTTATATTTAATATAGCAAACAGTACAAAATATTGTGTTTTTTTTTTTTCAAAATTGTTGTTTGGTTTTTTGTTTATAGCACAAAATATAAAAACCACAGAGGTGATCAAATGCCACCAAAAGAAAGCTCTATTTGTGGGGAAATAAGGACATACATTTTGTTTGGGTACAACTTTGCACGACCGCACAATTGACAGTTAAAGCGACACAGTGCCGTATCGCAAAAAATGGCCTGGTCAGGAAGGGGACCGTTAAAATGTTTTTTCTAGCGAAATCGCATCTATGTGGTCTTTTATTCAACTCTCCAGAAGCTTCCCAACTATAGAGGTTAAAGTAACAGGTCTATAGTTACTTGGTAAATATTTTGACCCCTTTTTGAATATAGGCACCCTATTGGCCTTAGGCCAATCCAGTGGTACTATGTACAGTCATTAACCACTTCCCACCCAGCCAATGCATATAAATGGCCGGGTGGGCGCTCTCTCCTTCTGAGTGGAGGTTCAGGAAGTCCCTCAGAAGAAGGGGGATCATGCGCACGCGTGCCCGTGCAGCGGCGCGGTCCAGATGCTGATTGGCCCTCCTGATCACATGACGGCTGTGTCCAATCACAGCTATCATGTGATGTAAACACAGAGCCGGTTGCTAGGCAATCGGCTCTCCTCTCCTCACACGGAAGTTGTCAGTGAGGAGAAGAGTGCGGATCGCTGCAGCCAGCTGGTGATCAGTGAGTATGTGCTGTTTTGTACAGCTTTTTATTCACTGATCACCAACCTAGTGTAAACACACAACACACCACACAGTATAAACACACATATGCCCCCAAAACGCATGACCCCAAATAATAAAAAACACATGTCCCCCACATATGTCCCCCACATATGTCCCACTAAAATCAAATGTCCCAATGATTATCTGCACACATATGTCCGTGATCATTTGCGTACATATGTCCGTGATCGTATGAACCAATTTTTATACAATAATTTTACCAAAAACATGTAGCAGAATACATTTTGGCTTAAATTTATGACAAAATTCGATTTTATTGGACTTCTTTTAAAATAGAAGAAAATATAGTTTTTTTCCAAATTTCCGCTTTTTTTCGCTTATCGCAAAAAATTAAAAACTGAGTCATGAATAAATACCGCCAAAAGAAAGCTCTATTTGTGCGAACAAAATTATAAAAATGTAATTTGGGTACAGCGTAGCATGACCGCGCAATTGTTATTGAAAGTATGAGCACGCTGAAAAATGGTCTGGGAAGGAAGGGGGCGAAAGTATCCAGTATTGTAGTGGTTAAAGAGTCCCTAAAAATTAGAATCAAGGCCTTGAAATGACAGAGCTCAATTCTTTTAGGACCCGTGGGTGGATGCCATCTGCTCCAGGTGCATTATTCACCTTTATTCTGTCTAAATATTGCTAGACAATATCACTTTTGAGCCATTGTGGATCATTTGGGGCTGTGTCAATATCATCCCCATTATGGACATGAGCTCCCTCATGCTTTTTTGTATACACAGAGCTGAAGAAAGTATTTAATACATTTGCCTTCTCTTTGTCCCCAGTCACCCACTCTAGATTATTTTGTAAAGAGCCTACATGCTCAGATCTGATCTTTTTACTATTCATATATTTGAAGATTTTTTTGGGGTTTGTCCTACTATCATTTGCAATCTGTAGTTCCTTTTGAGTTTTTGTGGCCTTGATTTCCTTTTTACATATTCAGTTATATTCTTTAATGTTTAAATTATGATAGGGTTTTTTGTCTTTTAAAAGCTCTTTTCTTCTCATTTATAGCTTTTTATTTACATTTTTTTTTTAGAATATATTTTACAGTGTGTTCGCATACAGTCCTTTTGAAGTCCCATTTCTGTTCTGTGTTCATCGATGCCAATATTACCTCCCGGTCTAAGTTTTGGAGAGCATCCCTCATCCTTGGAACATGTGTTTTTCTAAAGTTAGGTGTTTTTATCTTTCCAGTATGTGCTTGTTATTAACAGCTATAAATTATGTTATGGTCATTGCCACCCAGATGTTCCTTTATTTGAACATTAGTAATAATCTCTGCATGGTTGGAGATTACCAGGTCCAGTAGAGCATCATTTCTAGTTGGGGGCTCTATGAACTGTATCAAAAAATTGTCATAGTAATAGGTTTATAAATGTTTGCCCTTTAACTGCTTCAGCAGTGCCTTTACTCCAGTCAATTTCAGGGTAGTTAAAATCCACCATTATCAAAACTGTGCCAGCCCTTGCAGCCCTTTCTATCTGTGCAAGGAGCAGTCTCCACCGCATTAACACTTAGTGGCCTATAACAAACTCCAATTAACTTTATAGTACGCACACCCATATGCAGTTCCATCTATAATGCTTCAGCGTCATCGCACTCACTTTGTGATCACTTCACACAGAGACACTACCAACTTGCTTTTTCCATTTTACCCTGTCTCCCCAAAAGAGAGCATTGCCAGGAATATTAGTAGCACAGTCATATGAAGAATAAAGCCAAGATTTAGCAATGCCAATTAAATCGTAGCACTCTTCCTGCACCAAATCCTCCAGCTCCCCTATTTCGGCAGACATCTGGCGTTGGTGAAAAAACACTTTAATTCATTGTCACATTTCACACATATTTTTTATAGTACAAATAGTACCATTTACAATGGTTGCTTCCGTTTCCAGGTGAATGAACCTTTTAGTTATTCAACCTCCCGGATTCAAGGTTACTGTAACATCAACCCATTAAGATCAGGAAAGTCAGAGCTCCTGCTGTGCATATTTGTTTCAGGTTACTGTATAGGACAGAAGCTATTGGATCAGCATGGCAGTGAAGACACTAGTATTTTTTTCAAAGGAGTGGTGAGCCATGACAGTCTCCATACTTCATCAGTACAAGTTTGTAGATGTAAACCCCACTGCCTGACATTTAATTTGCTAAAGCACTGTGCATCAAACAAGTACCAAGTACTGATTTTACTCTTATTTACCGTATATAATCGAGTATAGGCCGTCCCGAATATAAGCCGAGGCCCCTGATTTACCACAAAAAAACTGGGAAAAGTTATTGACCCGTGTATTAGCCGAGGGGGGGAAATGGAGCAGCAACTGTAAGTGGAAAAGAGTGTCAGCAAATGCCCATCTGCATGTCCCCTGTGTCCTATACAAACCCCCCGTGTCCCCAGTGCAGCCTACCTGTGCCGATCGATCTGTCTCCCGCCGATCTGTGTCAGATCGCTGGCTGTCCGGTGTCCGCTGTCCCTTGTCCGGTGTCCGCTGTCCGGTTTCCCCCCCATTGCTGATCCTGGCGATCAGCGTACACGCTGAGGCGCCATGCGCCATTACATGTTTGAAAGCCGCGCCTCCTCCTCCTCCTCCTCCTCCTCGTCCGTGATAGGAGGAACACTCGGTTTTCCCAGCAATCAGTGTGCAGTGTTCCGCCTATCACGGACATCCTCTCATCCTCGTCCATGAGATGAGAATGACAGGACATCCGTGATAGGCGGAACACTGTACTGCTGGGAAAATTAGTGTCCGCCTATCACGGACGGGCGGGAGGAGGCGGCGCGGCTTTTGAACACTGCCGTCTGTCTACATGACAAGCTGTTCATGTAGGCAGACGGCACTGACTCGAGTATAAGCCGAGAAGGGGACTTTCAGCCCTAAAAAAAGGGCTGAAAATCTCGGCTTATACTCAAGTATATACGGTATATCCTTTGTTGCATCTTAAGCAGGCCATAGATGGAACATCTGCGGTTGCAGGAAAGAAAATTACTTGATTACCACATCAATACAATCCGTGCTGAAAGGGAAATCCCTCCCGTGGAATCATTGTGTTCTTCCAGCCGGGGGGCAGAGGAAGCCATCCCCGCCAGGAGCACACAGTGATTAAAACAGGTAAAACAGCCGCTAGCAATAATCGCATATAAAACCCAACAGACTGGTTATACCCAAGTTGATTGATCGATCGACTTGGATACATTCAGCCTGCCCATACATGGTTTGAATCTCGGCCGGTTCCTGCTGTGGCCAGCTTTAGTGCTGCTGATCTGTTGCAACCTTTTCAGACACCTCCTGGCTAAATACCTTTGCTCCAGCTCAGGCTGAATATTATTGCTCTGTACTAGCTTCCTTAAAGTGATGTTTGTGGACCATGCCTAAGCAATGTGTGTTGGTACAGTCGCTTATAGTTACCACCAGTGTGCATGTGAAAGGGTGACAGCTTAGCATCATAATTGGGAGACTGGTATCAGGGTATAATAGAAAATGCCTGAACAAGAACCTTCATAACAGGATAGATAAGCTTTAAGGCACCCTTACAGTATTATGCAGAAAAAAAAAAACTATCCATGGCGCCTCCTTATATCCGATTAGAGATTTGTGCACCCATCATTGTTACTAATTAGTCATACAATAACCTCTAAAAAGAGAGGACCCTGCTCTTTGTTATTTGTGATGAAAGGGGTATATTATGTGTAGTGGGCATATCATTTAAATGAATAAGATAATGTAATAATATGTGTACTAAGTAAACAACATAGACAGAACATTGTGTTCAATGTAATGTTTAGAAATGTGCTTTAATGTGAAATGTATGGATAGAAAACTTAAAACATGTGCAAAGACTTATATCAGATTCCCTAAACAGAATATTTTACCCAACAACTTTTCTTTGGTTAAAATAATGTTCCTAACCTAAAACAAATAATCCACTGCTTTCAGCTATTTTGCTATAGATGGTGATGCACTGCTAGTAGACAAATGTGGCAAACAGGGCAAAATGAATCTGCTCAGGTTCAGTTTATAAACTGCTTTGCAAGGTATGATCTAAGTTTGCAAATTCTAATGAAGTCTAATGGTGGGTGAATCTTGTTATTCAATTCTGGCCATTTGTAGGACTAATAAGAAAGCGATTGTCAAACAAAAAGGCATGGGGATCTGGGTACTGCCAATAAAGGGACATGTACCAACAGCAAAATAAAAAAAACTAAAAAAACTCAATAGGTTCAAAAGAAAGGGTGGCGAGAGGCAAAGTGACACTGGGCCAAAGGTGTTATCATCCTAAATCAATAAATGACTATAGCATGGTAAAAACCAGGGACTTTCAAGAATGGCACCCAAGGATACAGATATAAGACTTGCATTTAATAAACATAGTTTACAATTTATTAGTCACATCATACAAAAGTTTAAAAAGAATCACATATGTTGCTCAAATCGATACTTCTTTTTTTTTTGGCGCAACAAACAAGAAAGACCACTTTTATATATGCACTATACCGAGTACCTTTTCAAAAAAAGCAAGTTGCAGTCAACATGTTCGATAAATCCGCTTCATCAAGACCAGCAGTGAAAGGGATACAAGACATCCATGTTATTCCATTGATTTCAATATAGTGATCTCAATTGGTCTATAATGTAATAAATACTCAAATGCTATTGCTATTATTATTCAATCATAAAAATCATTTGTTACATATTTGGTTGTAGAATTTGTTTTTGTTTTCTTGTAAAATGATACATACATCAACAGGACACCTTTCTGGTTCATATTCAATAAAAAAAAAAAAAGTTTTTTTTTGGGTAGTTTTAAAAACAATGCTTTTATAAGGAGACACTAAACCTGCTTTGACCAGTGAAAGTATCAGCCGCAACAGATCTAAAAACCATAGGAGAGCCTCTTCTTAATAAATTAAAGCCTGGTTGTTTAACCAGGTTGAACAAAAAAATAACCTGACAGCTCTCGTCGGTCGGAGCTGCTCTACTAATGATCTGACATTAGTACAGCAATCTCCCCTGCTGAGCTGTTGTGTTCTAACACAAGGCCCCACGCCAGAACACTCTGATCATTGCTCTTAGCCATTGGTTCCAGCATGCCCGTTTTGCCGGCTTCTGTCAGACCAGCTGCCATACACACAGGCCAAACGTTGGCTGGTTTTTATTGAACCGCCCGATGTCTCCTGACATTCGCCCAGTGTGTACTAGGCATTAGGCCCCTTGCACACAGGCAGCTTAATGTACTGATGTTTACTGAGGAACTTGTGACGCTCGTGTACAAGGGGCCAAAAACTGCGTTAAGAGCTGAGTACTGTTGAGTAAAGATGTGTAAGTATATCTACGAGTAAAATTCATCTTCATTGCCAGCTATTGTAATATACTCATTTATACTCGCGTAAACATGCTTATAGACTTATAAGTAAACACACGTATGCAAGTAAATTACTCCACACAAATGAAAGTTTTTTGTTTTACTGCTTCTAAACACTGTTTTACTGATCTTTACTCTCGTGTGCAAGAGGTTTAAGCAGCTATAGCTTGGTAAAATTAGCAAGTGGTACAGGATTTGATAGTATCACTTTATTATTGCAATGCTGCACAGCACTGCCTTTTAAAAAAAAAAAAAAAAAAATGAGAAGAATGTCTTTAATTTTAGGCCTGGCGTCACTGTAGTATTTTTGGAAGTCAATGGAATGCCTAGCTTTTATTTATACCAGATCAGAAGTATCCCTTTATTCCCTCTTCTAACCCTTTTGGTCATTGTTGACAGGCCATGCAGTGCATTATTGTAAAAAATATAATAATGGAATTACACATAAATTTATAAATAATCTCATAACTTCAGGATTTGTACCAACAACTATGTTAGCAGCAAACCCAAACCTAATTAATAGTGGCAAAGAAGGTTGGGACTATTCCTAGAGACGAGGCGGAAAATAGAAGCAAATGTGCATTATTTCCAATAGCGACCAATCAGATTTCGCCTCAGGTAATCTCATAGAATTTGATTCAGCAATATGGGCAACATCTCTGCTTTTGATCTATTTTTCTTTCAATTCTCCAGCCATCTTTACGTATATCATTCTTTATCATCTCAACATAGTGGTATCATTTTTAAAAGGCCAAATCTGCCCTTTTTCTAAAGTCTTCTTCAGGCCTTGGTGACAACATTTCAGGGGGTGGGTTCTCACGGTATCTCCTCAGATGGTAGCATGTATCCTATTAGAGGACATATTGTGGCAATAAAGAAATACTATGGGGAACAGCTCCAGGTTGAAGGTGATTGGCACCCAAGTTTTTTATTTTTAACACCTTTTGGGGTCTAATTTGATTAGCATGTTAAACAGGTCAAAACTTTCCATGTAGTAGCTGCCTGGGATAGGCCATAAAAACCTAAGATTATGGTTGGTTGGATGGTTTTGTCTGGCTTACCTATAAATCCAATTATAAATTCACACTTAACTATCAATCACTCCCTACTGTAACAAAAAATGCATCTGTTGCAAATCAATAGTTATTAGATGGCAGGTTTTGACAAGTGTCATGCTTTCACCCAGGTTCATTTTGTTTAAATAAAGGCACATTAAAAATTATTTGTATGATAAGTATGCTTGAAACGTGTATTTTGTTTACAATTTGCATTTGTATTGTAAAATTAAACAAGCAAGCGGTATAGAAAATGGTATATTACACCCTGCTTTTTTTCTACATACATAAACTTGTACGTTTGATGGTAGTATTTTGTGCTTTTATTTATCTCTCACTTGTAACCATCATTCATGAAAATGTAACAAAGAAGCTATTCAGTTTATCTATAGGCAGCTAAACAAACGTATCTTGCTTGTCCGTTATCTTCTTGTTAACAAAACACTATCGGGATGTTCTAAACATCAGCATTTACTGCACAAGGACTCTAATCTTTATCTAAGATGATATATGGCGAGTCTCTCAATTAGCGCAAAGCTTTGTGGATCTTTGCTATATATTCAAGGAAGACTATGTATACATGAGTTTGTGTATAATGTGTATATTATCATCGAAAAGACTTTACATCTCTATTAAAGATAAATTTGTTCTACAATTAAATGATCATCTCTCTTCAGAAAGTCTTTTTAGTTAGAAAACTGCTCATAGCAGCATTTAGCATGTACAACATTACACGGCACATTACATAATTGTGGCATTTTTTTGTTTTAATAATTTCAAAATATTAACACATTGCATGGTGTATTCATGGGGTTTGCAAACAATACATGTGTAAAAGCGCACCTAGCAAATTGTATGGTAAACTCAATCTCCTGTTAGGAGAAACCTTCTCATTCTCCTTCTACTCCTCTAAGCAGGATGAGATGTGTATACTATACCGTGCCTTCTACTGATGTAGGAGAGGTACTGAAGGTGGTTGACATTAATGGCTCCCGCCCACTGGCTTGGGCATTTTTATCAGTGTTCAGATCTACTTTATAAATTACAGTTTTTTTTTTAGAATATGTGCAAGTCCTCCCCCGCTACCTTCCACCACTACCTGTCCGGTCCTACTATCCCTCAGCTGACAGCCAGTTAACAAAACAAACAGAAATAGCATTTACTTCTATCAATAAGTATTGCATGTGACACTTTGCAAATAAGTACAACATTAAACATTACTATACAGAAAGATTATATTTAAATCCTATATCAAACACATAACAGTGCAGTCCAAGTGTAAAATGAACTTTGTCAAATAAATAGACTTACAGGCATTTGTGTATCTAGTGGCAAATTTGAAGACCCTCACTTGTCTGCATCAGAATTAAAATGGTTTCTGTAACTGAGGTAAAAACTTTATGTTGTTTAATAAGAAACTTTATTAACAAAGGCAAGACTTCCTGTTTCTTTCCTGTGAGGAACTGAACTGCAATTGCAACAGGAAACCACCAGGTATGTTTAAAATGACAATCCTATAGACCAGGGGTCTCCAAACTTTATAAACAAAGGGCCAGTTAATTGTCCTTCAGACTTTAGGGGTTGGTATCGTTGGGAGGAATGGTGCCCCATTGTTGATGTCAGTTGACAGTAGTGTCTCCTATCAGAGGAAGGAATATTGCCCCAAGGGCCAGATAAAGGCAAGCAAAGGGCTGAATCTGGCCCCCTGGCTGCAGTTTTGAGACCACTGCTATAGACAATCCTATATTAGACCGCACACTATCCCTTGTCTTTGCCCCTATCCATCTCCTAGTGCCACCTCTTTAACCTCTTGCTTACTGGGCACTTAAACCCCCCTCCTGTCCAGACCAATTTTCAGCTTTCAGCGCTGTAACACTTTGAATGACAATTGTGTGGTCATGCTACACTGTACTCAAATTACATTTTTATCATTTTTTTCACACAAATGGAGCTTTCTTTTGGTGGTATTTAATCACCATTTGGGTCTTTATTTTTTTCTAAACAAACAAAAAAAGACAAATTAAAAAAAAAAAAAAACGTGTCATAGTTTGTTATAAAATTTTGCAACCGAGTAATTTTTCTCCTTCATTGATATTTGCTGATGAGGCTGCACTGATGGGCACAGATAAGACGATACTGATGGGCACTGGTAAGACGGCACTGATGGGCACTGGTAAGACAGCACTTATGGGTGGCACTGATGGGCTCTGGTAGGTGGTACTGATAGGCAGCACTGGTAATGACGCACTGATTAATTTAATTTACTGTGGGCACTGATATGTGGCACTGTGGGCACTAATGGGTGACACTGCGGGCACTGAAGGGTGGTACTGTGGCCACTGGTAGGTGGCGCTGGTGGGCACTGGTAGGTACCTCCACGATCGGGACCGATGTCCCTCTCGCAGCCGCCGGTGATCAGCTTTTTTTTCTCCTCACGCTATCAGCGTGAGGAGGAAGAATAGACGATTACGGCTCTGTTTACATGACATGATCAGCTGTCATTGGCTGACAGCTAATCATGTGGTAAGGGGTCGGGATCGACCCCTTACTACGATCTGTGATCAGGTGAGTCTCATAGACTCGCTGAACACAGAGCGGTCCGCACACGCCCTGCAGCGGGCTTGCAGGCCGCTCAAGCACGGGTGGACGTCCAGGGACGCCCTCCCGGCAAATTAAGTCCACGTGGTAGGCGTCTTTTGGCTATAGCGCGGACGGCAAGTGGTTAAAGAATAAATCCCTGAGCAGCAATGGATTTCCCCAATCAACAAATATAGACCCCCCCCCCCCAGCAGCAACAATAAATACCTCCAGCAGCAGCAAGAAATCTCCCAGTAGTATCAGTAAACCCCTTAGGAGCATCAATAAAGAATGTGGTGGTGTGTAAAAGGGAGCAGACCGCATGGTGGAATAAGAATGTACAGCATAGCACATGGCTTGAGGTATGGTGGAATAGGAATGAACAGCATGGCATATGGAATGAGGCGGTGTGGAATAGAAATGAACAGCATGGCATATGGAACGAGGCGGTGTGGAATAGGAATGTACAGCATGGCATGTGGAATGAAGTGGTGTGGAATAGGAATGTACAGCATGGCATGTAGAATTAGACGGTGTGGAATAGGAATGCACAGCATATTATACAGAATTATACAGAATGAGGCATGATCCTGGTCCAATCAGACCTTCATCAGGGCGGGTCCGCCATTGATTGCTTAGCCTGTATGAGGAGAGTTATTTGTTCCTTTAATGTGGTTGTAAACCTCAGTCATTAAATCTGAACAAAGAATATATATCTGTAGCTTTTACTTACCTCTCTCCAGAGCTCTAATGCCTAGTACACAGATTATCGGATGAATGGTTGTCCGTTTGTTTTTGCATCCTAGTCTCATATCGAAAATTAGGTTTACTAAAGTTATGAAATTTTTCGTACGACAGAGTAAAAATTCAGAAGTTATGTAATGTGTTGTAGTGTATTTATATTGTATTTTCTGACGACAACTGTACTGATTAAATGAAAATTGTACGATCTGGTATTGTATGAGAAAAATTTTCATGCTTGTCCCATCGGATAAATTTGCATGCAACTATCAGCTTAGCATACGATCGATTCAAAAGCATATTTTTCGTATGATTTTCTGATTGTGTGTACAAGCCATAAGTGTCATTTCTCTCTGGTGCTCTGTTGCTCTGTTATCAGCATGTGTCACTTTTGAGAAGTTTTCCTGACACATGAGATAAATTTGTGTCAGGGAGGGAGCTCAGCACAGAGCATGTCTATTCACAACACAGTTCTTCTGCTGTGTGAAGGGGGTGTGTTCCTTTCCTCCAATCAGCTCTCACACACTGTAAATGGAACCTCTCCACCCCCTCCTCTGTGCTCCTGACAGATGAAAAAAGATTGTAACTCTTTTCTGCCCTTTTGTAGGGGTGTAGGGAAGAGAAGACTGCAGATAAACAAGTAAAATGGATGTAGGAGGATTTGTTTCATCTCTGTGTATCATCTGAGGCTGTTCACCTCATATGTGAGGGTTTAGAACCACTTTAAAACCGGCCATAGATGATATAATTTTCTTTCACAAGATCCCTTTGTGTGAGAGGCCTGGCCACGAGGACAATTCTGCCAGCGATTCTCCCTACACCAGGTGAGGACAAAGGTTGTTGTGTAGGCACCAATACTTTATAACTTTGCGCTGGTCCTATGGGTGGAAATATGTAGGGCTACTACCACATGTATGCTGGTGCCAGGAAAGTAATTTAATGATCATGTAAGTGGGTCACTGGTTTTCTTAGCAGCCCCCCTATTACAACTTCGGACCCAATATAATTATAGCAAACGGACCCTCATACTCAGAGTAGGAACTAACTGGATTGCATGTGACAAGATCTGCAGAGCAAGAATGGGTAAAGCTGAATACACACTATACAATTTTCTGTAGTTTTTTTTCCTTCAGATTTACCAAAACCATATAATAGGAGGTCAAACCTTAAGAGTTTCAATTTGTATGCAATCAGGCAGACCAAAATTGCTTAATTTCCCCATCAATACAGTCAGTGTCGATGAGGTAATCCTTCCCGCTGGGAGGACACAGTGATTACTGCTATCTTCTTTAATAGTGGCTAGCAATAATCACATGTAAAACTCGACAGGCTGGTTGTACCCAAGTTAATCGATCAACTTGGGTACATTCATCCTGCTTCTACATGGTTTAAATCTCAGCCGGTCCCTGCTGAACCGTCCAAGAATCGAACTGTCTATGGCCGGCTTTAGTTAAGCTGTATACCATTCAGACCTCCTGTCAGCACTGGCCTGCAGTGATTACAGAGACAGACAGCTCAGTTGATCACTAAGTTGATTTACATGTCACTGCTGTCACATGTAAAGTAGCAGCCAGGCAGAGGGGCACTGAAATGTCTTACCTCCTCTGCTGTGCATTAAAATATGTCATCTGTCAGAGCCCATAAAAGGAGGCGAGTAGTGTAACTTCCTCTGTCCCTGGTCTTTGTTTACATGTGTGACAGCAGCGATTGACTGTGCTGCTTGCTTGTCACATTGAATCCCTGCTGACTGGGGGTCTGATATGGGCATGGCTTAACTAAGGACAATCGCAGCCACTGTCCCTGAGTGGCACGGCACCTCCCAGCCAGGACCTGTGCCACGTTGCGGTTGAGAACAATCCCTGACAACTGATAATAAGATCTGCCAGCGCAGCACAGGCATTGTTAATATTGGTAAAAATTAACTATCCAGTTTTTGTGTTTTCAGAAATAGGTGACTTTTTTTTTTTTTTATTGGAATATGAACATGTAACAAATATAAAGTAGGTGGTATCCCAATTTAGCTGCAAAGGTGGAAATACAATTTTTAAAGCATATCTCAATTTACGTGATAAAAAAACAGTGCAAGAGAAGATGATTGGCAACTTGGATGGATTGTGTATGATTCAGATGTGACACAACTGTCATTCAGAATCACAGCAACTACTGTAAAGCCGAATTCTTCAGCACATAGTTTTCTACAGCTTTGTATGTGTACTTTAAAAAAACTGCGTCCATATTGTGTTTTAGTTCTGGCCACTGCAATTCAAAAAAAAAAAAATATGTGCTGTTATAACATTAGGAGGAAATTTACTTTTTCTTGGCTTGTTATTTCTAGAGTTTAAGAAGATATCAGATAGTGCTGGTCCCATTAAGAGCCAGGTTATCTGTGTGATCCAATCTAATGTATTGCATCTGAAAAAAACTCACTGTGCAGTGTCAAATGTTTGTAGATATTTCATAAGAACTTTCAAACTTTACTGTTTATCTGAAACTTACTGCAGACAATGCTATCTCTTTTATTAAATTCATCTACCTTTTAAAAGGAAAAATCCCTTTTTGTTCTTCCCCAGGCTAATGATATACATTGCAAAAACTGACACTAAGACCCCATACACACTATGCAACTTTTGTTGTCTGATTTCCTTTAGATTTACCAAAACCATGTAGTGCAAGGGTCTGCCTGATTGCATACAAATTGAAACTCTTAAGGTTTGACCTCCTATTATATGGTTTTGGTAAATCTGAAGGAAAAAAAACTACAGAAAATTGTATAGTGTGTATTCAGCTTTACCCATTCTTGCTCTGCACATCTTGTCACATGCAATCCAGTTAGTTCCTACTCTAAGTATGAGGGTCCGTTTGCTATAATTATATTGGGTCCGAAGTTGTAATAGGGGAGCTGCTAAGAAAACCAGTGACCCACTTACATGATCATTAAATTACTTTCCTGGCACCAGCATACATGTGGTAGTAGCCCTACATATTTCCACCCATGGGACCAGCACAAAGTGTTGGTGCCTACACAACAACCTTTGTCCTCACTTGGTGTAGGGAGAATCTCTGGCAGAATTGTCCTCGTGGCCAGGCCTCTCACACGTCGGCAGAATGGCACGGCTGATACACGGCATGATATACGTCGGCAGAATGGCATGGCTGGGCACAATCACGTACCTGTACGTGGCCCTTTAAGTGCCCAGAAGTGGGTCGCGGCGCGATCGCGACCCGGTCCTGAGCTCCGTGACCGTGGCACCAGTGGACCCGATCGCCGCTGGTGTACCGTGATCGGGTCACAGAGCTGAAGAACGGGGAGAGGTCTGTGTAAACAAACCTCTCCCCGTGCTTCCTACACTGCCTGTCCCTGATCGTCTGTTCCCTGTCATCGGGAAAGCCGATTAGTGGCGTCAGACGTAAAGCCACGCCCCCTACTGTAAAAAAACACAACATGTCACACTTGGCCCCTCCCCACCCCCTAGTGGTTAACTCCTTCACTTCCACTGTCATTTACATAGGAATCAGTGCATTTAAATAGCACTGATTTCTGTATAAATGACAATGGTCCCAAAAATGTCAAAAATGTCCGATGTGTCCGCTATAATGTCGCAGTCACAATAAAAATCGCTGATCGCCGCCATTACTAGTAAAAAAAAAAAATAATAAAAATGCTATAAAACTATCCCCAATTTTGTAAACGCTATAACTTTTGTGCAAACCAATCAATAATCGCAAATTGCGATTTTTTTTTTACCAAAAATATGTAGAAGAATACGTATCGGCCTAAACTGAGGAAAAAAAAAGTTTTTTTTATATATTTTTTGGGGATATTTATTATAGCAAAAAGTAAAAAATATTGCATTTTTTTCAAAATTGTCGCTCTATTTTTGTTTATAGCGCAAAAAATAAAAACCACAGGGGTGATCAAATATTTGTGGGAAAAAAAGGACGCCAATTTTGTTTGGGAGCCACGTCGCACGACCACGCAATTGTCAGTTAAAGCGACGCAGTGCCGAATCGCAAAAAGGGGCCTGGTCCTTTGGCTGCAAATTGGTCCGGGGCTTAAGTGGTTAATGTAGTTTCACCCCAGATTTTCACAAGATGGCATTATTTCTTCCTGGGACAAGACACCTTGGTCTTTGGACAGATGATTTGCCTATAATGAATCACACATCAGAACTAAAATTATGTGGAAAAAGGAGGCTGCCTTGTGATGAACGACTTGATGATCAGAAACTTCAATTTGGTACCAGGCTATGCTTCCGGCTATGCAGCCTTCTACTGATTGGGGAACACTTTAATTCTACATGACAACAGTCAAGATCATTTAACCCCTTTGTGCCTAAGGGTAAAACAGATGTTGATGTCTAAGCACAATTTTGCAACTTTGACATACGTTAGTAAAGCCGTACATATCACAACTACTTTGTGCATGCAGGCGGATTATACCATGTTTATTTTTTTAAAGACAAATTGGGCTTTCATTTGGTGGTTAGTGGTGATGGATATCTCCTGATTTTGTTTATTAAAATACATTTTCTTTTTAATTTAGCTGTCTATTTCTTGCTACTACCATAGCCTTTCACCAAATAACAACCCAAAATAAATTCTCCTGCTCCTGACGATTACAGCAATACCCCATATGTGTATGTTAGTTGTTTGTACCCGTAATACAGCCCAGAAAAAATAGCTAACACTGACACTGATTTAAAAAGAAATATATATATATATATATATATATCTATCCTGCTCCCAAAAAAATACTGACCCTGACCTTAACCCAAACACTAACGAGAGAGAGAGAGAGAGAATATCTCTCTCCTCCATTCAGAGAGAGAAAACGGGGGCGGGCTTCACAGTGACTGATCACTATGATAGCCAAACAGAGGCTATCACATTGATCAGGTGACCCCGAATCAGGAGCTCCGGGTTCCGATCATTAGTACGGGGCTCTCAATGAGACCCCGATTTGTGTGCTGGGAGCATGCCATGCAGCGCACTCCCAGCACAAAGACAAAAATGCAAATGTGCAGCACCACTAAAAAAAATTAAAATAAAAAAACATTCAGTGGGGCCGCATATTTGCATACGCTTGGCTCCAAGGGCTTAAAAGATAATCATAATTGTTACCAGAGGTAAAAGAAGAGGTAAAGGATCATGATGTGTTTGATTATTGCTCATAACAAGCATGGTTCGCTTAAGGAAGAAGCTATACCCCTTGAAACACATCAGTCTTGCCTCTGCTGCTGAGTGTGGCCCAGGTACCTGCATGGAATACCCACATCCCTGACTGATGTCAGGATTGATGTTCAGGTTATTCTTAATGCTTATATCCATACAGGTTTTGTATGTTTTCATACATTTGTTCAATAAATGTTTTTAACCACTTCAGACCGAGCCTCTTTTTTACACTTGTAGTTTACACGCTAAAATCATTTTTTTTTTTTTTGCTAGAAAATTACTTGGAACCCCAAACATTATATATTTTTTTTCTAACACCCTAGAGAATAAAATGGCGGTCGTTGTAATACTTTCTATCACACCGTATTTGCGCAGCGGTCTTACAAGCGCACTTTTTTTGTAAAAAATACACTTTTTTTAATTAATAAGACAACAGTAAAGTAAGCCCAATTTTTTGCTTCAAAAGTGTGCCTGCTCATGGAATGGCAACAAACTTTTACCCTTAAAAATCTCCATATGCGATGTTTAAAAATGTCTACAGGTTACCAGTTTTAAGTTACAGAGAAGGTCTAGGGCTAGAATTATTGCTCTTGCTCTAACGATTGTGGCAATACCTCACATGTGTGGTTTGAACACCGTTTTCATATGCGAGCGCTACTTACGTATGCGTTTGCTTCTTCGTGAGCTCGTCGGGGCGCTTTTTTCTTATTTATTTTACTTTGTTTTTTATTTTGACACAGTTTTTTTTATTTATTTTTATTTTTTTAATGTTTGGGTCACTTTTATTCCTATTACAAGTAATGTAAACATCCCTTGTAATAGAAAAAAAGCATGACAGGACCTCTTAAATATGAGATCTGGGGTCAAAAAGACCTCAGATCTCAAATTTTCACTAAAATGCAATAAAAAAAATAATAATAATAAAAAAAAAAAGTTACCTTTAAGAGCTATGGGCGGAAGTGACGTTTGACATCTCTTCCGCCCTCCCATGCCATGTAGCCGAGCAGGGGCCATCTTCCCCTCAGTCGGCAGCCAGGCATCTACGGGAGAGGACGCGATCGTCTCTGCCACTACCGGAGGGTCCAGTAAACAGCAGAAATGGCTGGCACCCCTCCCGCCATCAATAAAAGTGATGCTGCGGAAAGAGAAACGCACACCGTTCCCGAAATTTCCGGAGTTATGGCAGCTAGCTGCTGCCATAACCCCGGTATTTAGCGTCAAAATACCAACGTATGGGTACAGCGATTTGCGTGAAGTGGTTAAGGTACTAAGGCTGTTATGCCCCTTTTTGCAGTTTTGCCAGATGATTTGCCTATCTTTGAGACTTAGGGACTTTGTTCCGGAGTCAGGGGTGTCAGTCCTTCCCCTTGTTTAAAAGATTCCAAAACGCGTCCCAGTCAGTCAGTGTGGGGAGGAGACCTGGACGGCTTTGATTTAAGTGGACTTTGGTTGTCTTCAGAGTCTCATTTTACAAGTGACATCCAGAAACTCTGGGTGGTTTCTACTATCATTTAATAATGGAAGTCTAAATAATCTGGATTTGAGGAGACAACTCCATGAAGATGGTGCATATCCATTGCCAGAAGGTTCCAAAAGTTTTCTATAGCAAAGATATTGAATCCCATCCTTGGCAGAACATTACATTCCAGCCTTGTCAGCCTTGTGAATTCCAGACATACATAAATGGCAGACAGATGGCATCAGCTGGCAGAGTTTTAACTCGGGGGAGTGTTTCTTACTTCTGGAGATATTCCAGGATGTGTGTTGCAATTGGGTACCTCCAGAGGTTGACTTCCCAGCCTCCAAGTCAAACTACTGAGGCAATTTAATCTCAAGTGTAGTGGGCCTTTGGTGGAAGCAGTGGATGCTCTAGTGACTCAGTGGTATCAGTACCTCCTGATCCATGTCTCTTTTTTTTCCTGTTTCACTGAATTGTGATAGGGAACATACCAATATTCCTCATTGTTCTAGGCTGGCCCAGATAGTTGTGGTATGCTGGCTTGACAGGATGCCTAACAGGGCTCTAATGGATTAAGATCGTCTGGTTCCAAGGATAAATTTGCCATCCAGCTTCATGATTGCTGACCTTAACAGCATGGTAGTTAAAGCTGAAGTTCTGAGAGACAAAAACCATTGTGGATTATAAGAAATCTCTTGATGCTAAGTTATGAGGTCTATCACTGGACATGCGAGACATGCTTATCTTGGTGTAAGCTTTCAGGCTTCCTTCCCTGGAGTTTATCTGTGGGTCAAATCCACTCCTGCAGCTAGATCAGGGTTTTAGCTGACGGTACTATTAGGGGTCAGGTACCTACTCTTTCTATTCCGTTTCTCTTAATCTTTTGTTAAGATGCTTTTACAATGGGTCCCCTGTGACTCAATGGGATCTGACATAGTTCTCTTGTAGCCTCTGCTTTGGTGAGACGAGTGTCCGAGGTGATAGGGTAGTTTCTCTCTGTATCCCCAACCCGGACATTCGTATTCCATCCCTTGGTCCACCTCAAGTGAATCCCCTAGGAAGTTTCCTTCTATTGACTGTATTTGATTAGGTGGTGAGTCTGTCTCTCAGCTTCTATTTCATTTAGACAGGCTCTTTCCTTTGTTTTCCAAGATAGACCCTATATCAATGCTCTGGTTTCTCGATCCCCATCTCAAGGTGACTCAAGCAGACCATCATCCAACTTCATAGTCTAAGTTTCAAGTACCATCCAATCTTGACGAGTGCTTCCAAAACTGGCGTCAGATGACTGTTTCTCAGATCTGCAAGGCTGCGACCTGGGCTTCTATCCTCACTTTTCCTAAATTTTAAAAGTTGGGCATTCATCCTCATCTTAACCGGATTCAGGTGTAAGGGCCCTGCGAGCAGGCTCTTTGAGCTGCGGGGAGTTCACAGCAAAGTTCTGGTTGGGTCTTGGGCCTGTTGATGTTTATCTAAACTGCCGTTGGATTGCTTTTGGACATGCTTATGTTACATATTACTTCAATGCATCTAGATCAAGGGGAGCACACTTTCAAATAACAGAATAATTGATGTAGTCAAAACAGCTAAAGCTAGTTCCTTTAGAAGCCAACAAGGGTAGAAGGCATTAACGCACAATCACTGTGGTTCCTAAAGTAACTTAAAGAGCCTACTAAACGGTTGGCTAGAGCCAGCATGAGTAATTGCTGCACATTTGACCAGAAGCATTTCAAGATTTTCGGCACTTTGTAAAGGGGTGTTGATGAAGACGAGAAAGCCAGCTAGTTTTCTTCGGGCACATGTCTTGAACACAATGAGGAAAGCTGTAGCGCCTCACTTTCCTATAAAATACGATTTTCTTAGGCTTCCCACCCTGGTAGCTAGTTATTGTCCTACCACATGTATGCTGCCATGTTGGTGCCAGGAAAATGGAAAATTGCAATTTTACTTTCCTGGCACAAATCCATGGCAGTATACTAAACCCACCCAGTTCATTCCTAGTAGACATGTGCGCCGTCAATAATTTAGTTCCGTTCCGTTTCGTATTAGCCGTTAATTCGTATTTCGTAATTCGGTCCGAAATTCAATTTTGATTCGTACGAAATACGAATTTTCGTTAGGTTCGTAAACTTTTCGTAACAATTACGAACCTTCGTTATGATGAATTTATCATTGAGGGGCTCCCACCATCCCTGTGCTGTGCTGACTTCCTGGGTTTTTAACTTCATTGTAACGAATAATCGTAATTAACGAACATTCTTATTTTGTCCGATTCAGTCTCCCACTCCCATATTAAAAAAGGTAATTTTCCCAACCCTCACTCAGCAGCAGAAGAAAACCCCTGGTCAACAAAACACCAGTCACGTTTCCGTTGTAACGGAATTTGGATCCGAAATTTGTAAACTAAATTTCGTATTTTGTACCAAATTCGGAAGCATAGCAATTCGTATTTCAGATCCTCCCGAATGTACAAATTTACGGAAATTCGTACGAAACTAATCGCACATGTCTAATTCCTAGCATCTTACAGAGAATGGGCTGTGATGTGGGTGTCAACACTTTATAGCTTTGTACTATTCTTGTGTTTGAAAGTAAGTGGGCCAACTCTCACATGTATGCTGCCATGGGTTGGTGCTGGAAAATGAAAATGACTAGGTAACATCCCCAGAACATCCTCTAGTTGCCATGGTTTTAGGGAAATTGCATTTGAATTTGCTGGCTGTTTAGAAATAATTGGCTGCAAATTGAGTAGCATTTAATTACATTTATTTTTAAATTGGGGTGGGAGAGTTGTATTTTTTTAATTTTTTTTATTATTTATTTAATTACTTTTTTTTTCTTACGCTGTCTTTTTTGATCAACTGTATTGCTATCCTTGTGATTCCTTGTGATAGCATGGGCAGTACTCTTTACTGAGACATCTAGGGGCTATTAAAACAGGGATCTCTCCTCTTCCCTCAAAAGCATCTGATAAAACTGAGATTGGCTTGATCAGATGCTGTTACAAGCCGGGAACGGCTTGTAAACAATAAACCAAAACCGTAAATGACAAAATCCTTATTGCTTCCAGTTTCATAGGCCATAGAGATCATCAGGGAACTTCTGTTCCTCTCTCATCTCTATGGTCATAGAGGTGGAACAGTACAGCCCTGGAAGGTGGTGGGGGGTGGCCATATTCCACTATCTTCCCCCACATGTAAATGTCATCCAGCTGTATAGTGGAAAAAAAATAGCAGGATCATGACTGCAGTTGCAGCCTTGACCCCGGTATAACCACTGTAATCTGAGGACATACAGGTACATTCTAAGGGCAGCAAGTGGTTAAAATTTGTGTTTCCAAGCTGATCTGTGTCTTAAAGTGTGTCTTAAAGTGTTTGTAAAATCTTGTTTTTTTCCTATAAAAATAACAAACATGTTATACTTACCTGCTCTATTGCTGGACCTCTTTTCAGGTCCCTCTTCTGTGCTCATGGCCCCTTCCTCCTGTTCAGTGCCCCCACTGCAAGCAGCTTGCTATGGGGGGCACCCGAGCCGAGTCACAGCTCTGTGTCATTCAGACATGGGCCCTGACTCGGCCCTGCCCACTCTCTCCCCTGATTGGCTAGCAGACTTTAATTGACAGCAGCAACAGCCAATGGTTTGGCTGTGTTTCAGGAGGGAGAATCTTGGACGGCTAAGACACTTGTGGACATTGCTGGACAAAGAGAGACCTCAGGTAAGTTTTAGGGGGGCTGAAGGGGGCTGCTGCACACAGAAGGCTTTTTATCTTAATAAATAGAATGCATTAAGATTAAAAACCTTCTGCCTTTACAACTCCTTTAACATGCAATGGAATTCCTGTGGCTATGTAGTCAGTCACTACATTATGCTCCACAACATCACAGCAAAGAATAGGTGCTTCTGTAAATCCAGTCAGGGACATCTAATCAAGGATATATGTCACCTAGTAAGAGGCAACCCTATTGTTGTAGCCCAGTTGGAAACAAGGCCATTTTCATGACTGTAGCAGCCCATAGATAATTATTTTTTATTTTATTTTTTTTCAACCAGTGGGATGAAAGAAAAAAAGAAAAATGAATCGATTTCCCCATCCACACATTCAATATGGATGAGGAACTCCTCCCCCACTGAGATATTGTATTTTGACAGCAGGGAGGTTTCCCCGCCATCAGAATACATTGATCGGTGCTGCATGTAAGCAGGTTAAGTTTTGATGCTGCCCCAGCTGGAAGAGTTAACATGCTTTCCAGATTTTTTTTTGGCAGGACTTTCTTGGGTTCAATGCTCCTGTGCTATACAAAAAGGGATGGAGGTCCTATTCACAGGGGCATGCATAATGTAAGACATGATGCCATAGCCCATCTGTTCAGTTTACTGCTGTGTCTGGACCACCTAAGCATAAAGAGCCACCTACAGTGTGTTGGACCTCTGGAGATCTACAGTTTGCCAGAAGGTTACCAGCTTTGGAGATCTGCCATTATGCACTCTTTCCGGTGCAGGTATGGTGGGCCAGCTGCAGAGCCTGAGTTCCCTACTTCTGGAGAGCAAATGCAGCGAATAGAACTTTGCACGTACCCATTGGACTTGGTACAAATCTTCCATACTAGCACCTTGATTTATTTTATTTTTTTTCTTACTCTGCTCGAATCCGATTATCAAATCATCCCCTTTAACTCTTAGACGATTAAAGAATGTTTTTAAAAAAAAAAAAAAAAAAAGCTATTTTCTCATGAAATGTTATAGGTGTAAGGCCGGTTATACTGTATGGTGGGTACATCTGAGGGTGGGAAGATCTCCTTGATCTTCATTAGGAACACACCTGTCCATCTATGTACACCCTTGTCTGGGTTTTGATGTGTACCAATACTTTCACATGTAATATCACACTTTCAGAGATAACTATAAGAGGAAGATTTATTTTGTGTTTGCTCTCTTTGCTCGCCTCTTTTCCCCAAATTACTGTAGACATTGCAGACATTCCCACAATGATCCTAATTACATAGGTATTTCTAATTACCTGTAGCTTATATATAATAAAATGTTAAGTTCATTTTGGACACATGTACATTTTTATGGACATTTTATAATTTTCCAGAGTTCTCTCCTACAAAAAAATGTGATCATTTAAAAAAAAAAAAAAACTAAAGTAATAGGGTGTACTGCGACCTTGTGCACTGGTTGTAGGCTTCTTGCTATCTACCTGGTCATGGAACTCCAAAGTAATGACTTTCATGAGAGTACTTTATTCCTTATAATGCTCCTTGTTTCCATGTGAACAGAAAACTAATTTACAGATAACTTGAACATTTATATAGATTCACACTTATTTGGCAATTACAGAAGTGCAGCCTAAAGGCATTCAGGAATTTCATCATGTACTAACAAGCCAGTTGGAGAAACATCTAAAGGTTGTGAATGCAATAACAAACATCAGATGAAACCCATTACACTGCAAACTGACTCAATTGAACCACAATAAGGCTGGGTGGTAAATGTTTGAACTGTTGAGCTCCATGCCCAAAAAAATTCTGCACCATTTCACCTCCATTTGTACAGCATGGCAAAGTTCAATGGGTTCCCCAAGGTCTTTTGCTTCTCCCATAAATGTCCCTTCTGTATCCAAACTTTATTGCAGCTAATCAGTAGGTGGAGATTATCAACTGATAAAATTGTAACTATGCTCACATTTGAAACACATTTTTTGTATGTGTCCTCATTGGAGAGATTTCACATCACCTCCTCTCCTGACTCATATATGGGCTGCCTTACTTTTGTTGAATTTGATTGTCGAATCGTCACCTTTAGCTCTTAGATAAGTAAAAAACACTCTGAAAACAACAATTTACTAACAAAATTCTATGGGTTTAAGGCCAAGTATACTGCATGGTGGTTACATCTGAGGGTGGGAAGACAGCAATAAAAAGACTGACAGAGACTCTAAACTTTCCCTGCTCTATCCAAAACATAATAAACATTTTGTCTGGAGGTGGGCTTCAAGAGGAGTAAAAAATCCTTCTACGTGTTTCACAGTCCTAGGGATCCCATGATCAGCAAGAAACATTTGCAAATACTTAATTAGATAACATTTTGTAATTCATTTAAAAGGCTAAAGTCACTACTACCCAACCTATTAGAAAATCTACACAATGTGTTACAAACTAATTTTGTGCAACTATGTGACACCTTCAGCTTCTTGACAAGACACATGGAAAATGTTAATGAGCGGAAGGTGTGAAGTAAGAAGTAGTGGCATCAGTTGCATTTCAGATAAAATGAACGGGTTCCTGTGAAGTTAGCGAGTTCACGCACAGGACACTTGGAGTGAGGTTACCAGTGCCATATTACCATTAATATGTAAGCAATCTACTAGATGTCTGAAATCTTCAGTAGGAATCCTGGTAAAACCCCATATCTGATGCATTGTTTAGTTGGATATCTGGGTTTCTGTTATCTGCCTATCAAGGTCAGTTATCTGCCTATCAAGGTCAGCTGAAGTGTCAAACATTCTGAATGCGAACCACCACCATACATGCACTTAGCTACTTTGGTACCATAATCAATGTGTTTTAAGTGAAAAGTGATTAAAGTAAAATACAGATATTTCCTATTACTGTTTTTCTTAGCACTACTATTACTGGCCATTCAGAGGGTAAGGGTATTGTCTAAGCTTTGTGAAATTTTGTTTATTCATATCAATATCAAACGCTCAAATACCAACATTTTTAAACGGGTTCCTATCTCTGATCAAGACTTTTCTTTTCTATTAGATTTCTAGAAATTGTAGAATTTCTCACATGTACTGCTTACTTGTACATTCAAAGATTTTTATTGGAGACGTCTAACAATTGTATTAACACATTACAACTTTTTTACGTGTGTATGGACAAAATTGTGATTTTTTTTTTTAAACTGCACACAATAGTAAATATTATACTCAGACTTTAGGTAAAACTTTAAAGTTTATCTAATTCCAATTTTTGTATTTTTAGCTTGGATAGACTAGAGAAGACTTAAAACTGCTGTCATGTTTTAATTGCTGTCTATGTCCCCAGAAATGATTTACCCTTGTTATTTATCCAATTACCATTGTCACCGCAGCTGAAAGTAAAGGAAAATAAAAAATTGTGAATTTTTCCAATGGAAACAATGGTCAAGGTGTCAAACTGTCTAATGCCCCGTACACACGATCCGAAAATCGGACGACAGATCATCCGACTTTTTTTGCATGCTAATCGCAAGTGGAAATTGAATAGGTTACTAAAGTTAAGAAAATTCTCATACAACAGAATAAAAATTTAGAAGTGATTTAATGCTTTGAGTGTATTTGTACTGTATTTTTGGACAATAACAGTACTGAGTAAACTAAAGTAGAGAAAAATGTTCGTGCTTGTCTAATCGAAAAATATCAGATGAACTGTTGTGATTGGCTATTGAAAGCTGGATGAGGAGGGGCGCTGCCTGGATGAGGATCTGAACTGTGTGTGGTGGAGAGCTCCTATCATCCTGGCTTGTTCCTGGGACACCCGTTGAGACGTCTGCTTCAGTGGCTAGAGGTAATCAGAGGCTGTTGGCTGATAGTTGTTGACTCGTCTGAGGGAGGTAAGTGGTATAGCAGTGGCTCCCTGGTTCCCCAGCTTGGAGGAGGGAGGAACGATGGAAGTTTGAGAATCTGGGGGAATCGAGAGAACCACAGCAGCCATGACGCTTTAGCATGGAGAGACGCTGAGAGGCACCGTATCCTGTTCTCCTCGCCCCTCTGATCATATTGACTCCTCTCTGCCGGGTGGTCTCTCCTCCGTCTCTTTCATGACAGCGATAGTCACAGCTGTGACAGTCACAAGCCAGGGTACTAACCTGTGCTGCCCTGCCCTGCTGCTTTGCCTCCTGCTTGCTCCTAGATTCCTGGACTCCTGGTCTCTGCTACAGTCTAGTTTGTCCTGTGTTGCTCTGGCTACAAACCGACTATTAGCTGACTATCAACTGCGGGCAGACTACTCGTTCCTGCTGCTGCCTGTTGCCTGCTGCTGTGGAGCAAATATATCCCTATCTATATTCTTCTTTGGTGGCCAAACCGCTGAAGTTCCAGACTTGGTGGAGTAAGCAGCAGTGTTAGCAGTGGCCATCTTGCTACACCCTGAGGTATGCCTCTGAACATTTTAATATTAATATCTGATTTACTGGAGTATTGGAATATATCCGCTATGAAAGAGTTTCTGGACTCTTCCTCTATTTTTGGACTAGGATTTTGCAATGAAGATACAATTGATAATATGCATCTGCATTTGATGTGCTGTGCTGTGGCCCTTGACTTAGGCTTAGAGCAGCGGCCATCTTGCTACCTCCATTTGGTTATATAACTCATACTGTTAGACATGGACTGCTAAGACTATTAAAGGGGAAAAAGGAATGCAAATGCTTGGATGCAGATTTCTCACATATCTTTACTTTTAGCTAACCTCAGGTAACTTTTACATTTAAACTACTAGTAATATGGTTCCAAATACTGATTATATCCCCAGGGAGAATAAATGGGGTCTCTTTTGGCTGGAGATAGATGTCTCAACCTCAGACTCGCTTAGTGACATTAAACAAGTTAGTGACATCAAGCAAGCCAGTACTAGAATAAATTTCTGCCTCTGCGGCAGTGATTTTCCCTAAGGAGAAAACAAAGACAGCAAAAGCAAGAATGACTGCTATTTCTCAATCATCTTATGACGCATCAGCCACCTCCTTGGAGGAATCCTCTTCAGCCGCAGCCATTTTGACAGCTATTATGGAGTGCAAATAGACTCTTAAGCGGCAAATGGATCTTATACCCTCATATATTTCTCGGATCTGCCAGGATCTAGATAGGTCCAAAACCAGGGTCTCTGAGGTAGAAAGTAGGGTCTCCGCTTTGGAAGACTCTACATGATCGGATTCTAAAGATCTGCGGGCTCTGCAGTTACAGGTCAGACGGTTGCAGGAAAGGGCTATCCATACTGAAAATTGTCTTAGACACAATGTCCGCATCCTGGGTCTACCTGAAAGGGCTAAGGGGACTAAAACAACTGAATTTGCTGAGCAATTACTTATTGCAGTTTTGGGCTTGGTGGTGGAGCGGGCACATGGGGTACCACCAATACCACCTAAACCTGCCCCCCCCCCAGGCCTTTCCTGCTACGATTATTGAATTATGGAGATAGGGATAGGGTTCTGGCAGCTGCCCAGGCTAAACAAGATATACCATTTGAAAATACTAAGTTATTATTATTCTCAAGAAGTTCAGCAACGCCGTAAGTCGTATACGGAGGTCCGTAAGAGACTAAGAGAAAAGAGTATGCAGTTCAGCCTTCTTTTTCCTAGCAGACTATGTATTATAGATGGTGGACAGACTTTTCTTTGATTCCCCGGCTGCTGCGTCTGTCTGGCTGAATGGACGATAAGTAAATTATTATCCTTCATCAGGAGCTCCAACAAGCGTTTCTCGGATTCCTCTTATCTACCCATAATATCAACCACAGCTTCCCCCTTCTGCCCTCGAACATAGATTTGGGGTGGTGGGAGTGTTATGTGGGAACTGTTCTGCAGGGGCACCTCTCCTCACAAATCCCCCCCCCCCGTGTGTTTTTTTTTGTTTTGTTTTTTTCTTGTTTTTTAGTATATGGGACAGGTAGATTATAGTTACCTATTTTTTATAGATTTTGGGATAAGGTCTTCTCCGCGTGGCCTTCATGGTGTTGGAGAAAGGCAGGAGGGGAATATTAATGCCCGTGGGGTGTGTTTTTGTTAATTATTTTATTCGCATTGCGCCTTTCTTATTTTTTATTTTGTTTATTCAAATGTTTGCTGCTTTTAGAGTATATCACTCTGCAATGCACCTTGCAATGCAATTTAGTATCTTACCATTATATTTTTTATTATTTAGATAACATCACGTGACCAAGAGGTATTCTCTATTCTGTCATGGAACGTTCGTGGCCTTAACTCAAAATTTAAAAGAGCACTGTTATTTCAGTATTTGAAAAGTTATTTTCCACATATAGTGCTACTTCAGATATGGTGGATGTTAAATAATTGCTGAGTGGGTTATGTCACCATGCTCCGCTTATGCTTACACTTTGTCTGCATCACGTGCGTGATGCAGCACAGTGGAGATTGGGTACTCACTGGATTTCACATTCAGATATTGTTAATAAAATTCTGGAGACTTTCCAGCAATTTTATCAGACATTTTACACATCTCATTTGCCTTCTGATTTCCAGCCAAATGAATTGGCGGCTTGGCTGGATTCAGTTGCACTGGCTTGGTTAACGGATAGTGAGAGGGAGACGCTGGTGCGTCCTATAACTTTGGAGGAGGTACTTTCGGTCATTTCCATTGGGGAGGTCACCGGGGTCAGATGGCCTTCCTATTGAATTTTATAGGGCTCATGGAGAGCTCTTAGCTCCTGTATTAGCTTTGCTTTACTCTTATTTTCTGAAGGAGGAAGCTTTGCTGGACTCAATGAGCCATGCTCATATAGTTTTAATTCATAAGAACCCAAAAGATCCAGCCTCTTGTGCTTCATACAGGCCTATTGCTCTTTTGAATGTAGACTTTAAAATTTTGACCAAGCTCATCTTTTGACAATTACAACCTATGACAGTGATGGCGAACCTTGGCACTCCAGATGTTTTGGAACTACATTTCCCATGATGCTCATGCAATCTGCAATGCATCATGGGAAATGTAGTTGCAAAACATCTGGGGTGCCAAGGTTCGCCATCACTGACCTATGATGTCTAATATTATTAAATTATATCAGACGAGGTTCATGCCTGGTAGGGCTACTCATGTGAATTTGAGGAGATTATATACTAATATTTATGCTTCACATCTTAATATAGGATTATTGCTTCCCTAGATATTGAGAAGGCTTTTTATACCTGAGTGTGTCCCTTTCTGTGGGAGGTACTCTGCAGAATGGGCTTTCCAATGGTATTTATAAAATGGTTGCAGGTCTTATATAGAAATCCCACAGCTGCAGTGAAAATGGGGGGAGGGTTGTCATCCCCTTTTTCATTATTTAGGGGAACTCGGCAGGGCTGCCCTCTCTCTCCGACCCTCTTTGCTATTGCTATGAAGTCAGTGGCAGAGGCTTTGCACACTTCCCCTAATATTAAGGGATTACAAATTGGTTGGTTTGAGGAGAGGGGTGACTTTGTATGCAGATAACCTTTTATTATTTTTGAATGATGTTGGAACCTCGCTCCAAGGGGCCTTAGAGATACTGGATTCTTTTTCACCGGTTACAGGGTTGAAGGTAAATTGGACTAAGTCCCTGTTGTTCCCAATTGGTGTGGAAGCCCATAGCACGGCTTTGAATGATATTCCATTGCAGTGGGTAGAGAATTTCAAGTATTTAGGAGTTGTAATTTCCGGCCAAGCTTCTGAATTTATTTCCCTGAATTTGACTCTGATTCTAGGAGACATTGGGTCAAAATTGAAAGCATGGAAGTCTCTACGTGTCAAGAACGTTCCAGGCATTTCCGGGCCTTCCGTGCGCACATAGGTGCGCGGCGGGCGCGCGCGCGTGCACGTTAGCGTGCGCGTGCGCGTTAGCGCGCGCGGCATGTGCGCATGCGCGGGAACGCAATTGGCGCCAAAACGGGCTTTAAAAGCCCAGCAGTGACACTCAGCCAGTGCTGTGTTGTCTTTAAGCTTCCTGCTTGTCAGCCACCCGAAAACCTGATCCGAAACCTGAACCTGTGATCTCCCGTTACCGACCCGGCTCTGTTTGGACTACTCTACCTTCTCCTACCCGACCCGGCCTGCCTGACCTTGCTACATCTGCCTTTGGTTACCGACTCCAGCCTGCCTACCGACTCTGCCATTGCCTGCTCCTATCATCTGATTGATCTGCTGTTGCCAACTGGACTGTCTGACCTTGCTCTGCTGATTCCCACTTGTTGATCCACCTGTTGCCTGGTTCTTGTATCCTGCTTCTACCACCTACAGCTGCAGTCTCACATCCTGCCATCCGCATACGGACCTTACTGGAGGACCTTCCTGTTGGTTCCAACACCTTCCTCTACAAACCAGGCACTCCTACCCCACTGTGCTCACGTCACCACTGTCCCCATCTCCAGTGGCACGTGAACCAGCGCTGTATGAGAGGTCTCCTCCTACCAAGTCAGGCTCTACGTCCAGGTACGTAACAGTACAACACAGCCATGACTGAGCCTGCAGGAGAGACCCCTCCCATGACAGATATCTGTTCACACCTGTCAGCCCTCACTCAAGCCGTAAAATCCTTACAAGACGGTTACACCAGATTGGAGGGACAAGTCCAGAACATCATCAACCCCATACACGTGGCTCCTGGGTCCCCATACCTGAGAAGTTTTCAGGGGACCGAACTAAATTCCGGGCCTTCCGCAGTGCTTGTCGACTTTACTTCGCCCTGCAACCCCGGACTTTTTCACTTGAAGCCACTAAAGTGGGGTTTGTGGTCTCTCTACTGTTAGGAGAACCACAGATCTGGGCACACCGGCTTCTCGAAGAGGACTCTGTTTTGATTCAATCACTGGCGGCCTTCTTTGAAGCTATGTCCCAGCTTTATGAGGACCCTGAACGGGTCGCCACAGCAGAGGCCACCTTAACTACACTCCAGCAGGGTCGCCGGGCGGCCGAGGAGTACATTTCGGATTTTAGACGCTGGAGTGCGGACACTCAATGGAATGATGCAGCTCTACGGCATCAGTTCCGCATGGGCTTATCAGAAGGACTGAAAGATGAATTGGCCCGGGTAGGCATACCTGATACTCTTGAGGCCTTAATCACCTTAACCATCCAGATTGACCGCCGCCTTCGGGAACGTCGCACTGAACGGGCCTACCAACATAATCGCCCCACTTGGATGACTGCTAAAGCCCCAATTCCGGCTGCCCGCTACTCACCACCACCCAACTTCCAGCCAATCCGCCCTGCACCAGATGCCTCCGAGCCGATGCAGTTGGGACTGATTCGACCCACCTTAACCCCGGAAGAGCGCACACGCCGCCATCAACTTAATCTCTGCCTGTACTGCGGAACAACAGGACACTACGTGCGCAACTGTCCGGTCAAGATGCGTAAGTGCTTTTCCTCTGTTCCTGCCAGCCTTTCAGCACTTTCTGCTAACACAACCCACATTGCTCTCCCTCTCTCATTGCAGCTCCAAGGAAGGACAATTCCAGTTAAAGCAATTATTGATTCCGGAGCCTGCAGTTGCTTCATTGATTCTGCCTTCGCTAACCAACACAACATTCCCCTACGGAATAAGACCCATCGACTTTCAGTCTTCTTGGCCGATGGCTCCCGCATCAGCTCCGGACAGGTAACCCAAGAGACTTTTCCCGTACCTGCCATCACCTCCTTCCAGCATAAGGAGCTGCTGATCCTTGATGTGATCTCTTCCCCGTTGTTCCCAATCATCCTGGGCATCCCCTGGCTTCAGGCCCATAATCCCTCCATCAATTGGACTACCAGAGAGATCAGGTTCTTGTCCCCCTACTGCCAAGAACATTGTCAAGATGAGTCTACTCAAGGTATCTGTTAGAGGGTGCAGTTCACCCGGTATTAATATATACCGACCATAAAAATTTAGAATATCTAAGATCTGCCAAACGTTTGAGACCCCGACAAGCTCGTTGGGCCTTGTTTTTCACTCGCTTCTGTTTCCACATCACTTATCGGCCAGGATCAAAAAACGTCAAACCAGACGCATTGTCACGCATGCATGATAACCCTAAGGACTCACCTGCTCCTGACACAATTCTACCCACTAACAGTTTTTTGCTCTTACACACAGATCTCTTATCTTTAATCAAGGAAGCCTCTTCTCACTCTCCAAAACCTCCAGGAACCACCTTGACATCTCGAGATGGCTTGCTATGGAAAGGAAGTCAAATCTTTGTCCCTGAAGGTATCCGAGTTAAAGTACTAACATTGCTTCATGATCATCCCTTAGCAGGACATTTCGGGGTACGGAAAACTCGTGAACTTGTACAGCGTACATTCTGGTGGCCCAATTTAAGGGAGTTTTGTGAAAAATACGTCAATTCCTGCTCCATCTGCTCACGGAACAAGACTTCAAAGAACCGAGCCTGGGGACTGCTTAAACCCTTACCTATACCAGACAGACCTTGGAAAATGATTTCTATGGACTTTATAGTCGAACTACCCCGTTCTGAGGGGTGCACAGCCATTTTTGTGGTTGTAGATCGCCTATCTAAGATGGCCCATTTTTTGCCCCTGAAGGGAACCCCATCTGCTACAGAGACAGCCCGTGTATTTATTAAGGAGATCGTCAGACTACACGGAGTACCTACAAATATAGTCTCCGACAGAGGGGTACAATTTACCTCACGCTTCTGGAAGGCACTCTGTGAAATCTTGAAGATTGAGCTTTCTCTCTCCTCAGCCTATCATCCACAGACCAATGGGCAGACAGAGAGAACCAACCAAACCCTCGAGCAATATATCCGATGTTTTACTTCCTTTTCTCAGGACAATTGGGTTTCCCTGCTGCCTCTAGCGGAATTCGCATACAATAATGCCAGTCACTCAACCACTAACCAATCTCCCTTCTTTGCCAATTATGGCTTCCACTTGACTTTTTTACCAGATTTTGTTTCAGAATCCTCAGTTCCGGCAGTTCAGAAGACAGTGGAATTCCTCAAACGCAACAATCAGGTCCTACAAGAAACTATGTCCAAGGCCCAGGCAGATAGCAAGAGGAACTTCGACCAAAAGAGAAGGGGGGAAGCTGGTTCTGCAACCGGGAGATCAGGTATGGCTGTCTACATCCAATATCAAATTGATGTGCCCTTCTAAAAAACTTGCACCTAAATTTATGGGACCTTTTTCTGTTAAGAAGAAAATTAATGAAGTAGCCTATGAACTGTCTTTACCTGATTCTCTTAAAGTTCACCCGGTATTTCACGTGTCGTTGTTGAAACCTGCTGTGCCTAATCCCTTCCCTGACAGAGGAACTGACCCGCCTGAACCTGTTTTGGTGGATGGTAACCAGGAATACGAGGTGGAGGCTATCCTCAATTGTAGAAGAAGACATGGGCAAGTACAATTTTTGGTCAAATGGAAGGGTTACGGTCCAGAAAGTAATTCCTGGGAACCTGACAGCAACTTACATGCAAAACGGCTAGTTCGTACTTACCTGATTTCCCACCCTGAGAAGGCAAGCCGCCTGGGCATCCGGAGGCTGCCCCTTGTGGGGGGCAATGTCAAGAACGTTCCAGGCATTTCCGGGCCTTCCGTGCGCACATAGGTGCGCGGCGGGCGCGCGCGCGTGCACGTTAGCGTGCGCGTGCGCGTTAGCGCGCGCGGCGGCGCGCGCGTGCATGTGCGCATGCGCGGGAACGCAATTGGCGCCAAAACGGGCTTTAAAAGCCCAGCAGTGACACTCAGCCAGTGCTGTGTTGTCTTTAAGCTTCCTGCTTGTCAGCCACCCGAAAACCTGATCCGAAACCTGAACCTGTGATCTCCCGTTACCGACCCGGCTCTGTTTGGACTACTCTACCTTCTCCTACCCGACCCGGCCTGCCTGACCTTGCTACATCTGCCTTTGGTTACCGACTCCAGCCTGCCTACCGACTCTGCCATTGCCTGCTCCTATCTGATTGATCTGCTGTTGCCAACTGGACTGTCTGACCTTGCTCTGCTGATTCCCACTTGTTGATCCACCTGTTGCCTGGTTCTTGTATCCTGCTTCTACCACCTACAGCTGCAGTCTCACATCCTGCCATCCGCATACGGACCTTACTGGAGGACCTTCCTGTTGGTTCCAACACCTTCCTCTACAAACCAGGCACTCCTACCCCACTGTGCTCACGTCACCACTGTCCCCATCTCCAGTGGCACGTGAACCAGCGCTGTATGAGAGGTCTCCTCCTACCAAGTCAGGCTCTACGTCCAGGTACGTAACACTACGATTGTGCTTATTGGGACGTATTAATCATTTAAAAATTAAAATTATACCAACATTTATGTACTTATTTAGACATTCTCAGTGGCTCCCTGTATCCTTTTTTACAAGATTAAATCAGCTTTTTTTGTCTTTTTTATGGAGATCAAAGAACCCCATGTAAAAATGAACTACCTTGATGGGCTCTTGTGAACAGGGAGTCTTACCTTTTCCCGTTTTTATATAAATATATTTTGGCCACTCAGCTGGTTACGGCTGTATGGTGGCTAAGCCCAGTTATATATAACTCCTCCACTTGGCTGGAAGCAGCAGTGGCAGGTTCTATAGAAGCTCTTAGGCCCCTTTCACACTGGGGCGGTTTGCAGGCGATATTGCGCTAAAAATAGCGCCTGCAAACCGACCCGAAACAGCTGCTGCTGTCTCTCCAGTGTGAAAGCCAGAGGGCTTTCACACTGGAGCGGTGCGCTTGCAGGACGCTGAAAAATGTCCTGCAAGCCGCATCTTTGGTGCGCTGTAGGAGAGGTATATTTACCGCTCCTATAGTGCCCCTTTCAATTAAAAACAATGGGGCAGCGCTCCGAACCCGCCCACAAAACGCTGCCGCAGCGGCGGTTTGCGGGCAGTATTAACCCTTTTTTCGGCCGCTCCAGGGGGTAAAACCACCCCGCTAGCGGCCGAATAGCGCCGCAAAAAAACGGTAAAGCGGCGCTAAATATAGCGCCGCTTTACCGCCAGAGCAGCCAGCGCCCCAGTGTGAAAATAGCCTAAAGGTACTTTTATTTAGGGGCTGTGGGGCACCCTACCAGTTGACTGCTTTAATGCTTAATACTATTTGAGCTTGGGAGGCTGGTCTTAGATGCGAGTATTATCCAAAGGGTGCGATTTCTCCAAATGCCCCTCTATGGTTTAATCCTATGCTCCCTCAATTTTTTAAAGTACCAGAGCCTATTGCATGGACTAAATATAATATTAAATTACTCTCTCAAGTGGTCACTGATCGGAAATTATCTACCTTTTCTACACTTACCTCAATCTTTAACTTACCTAGTTCTTATTAATTTAGATATTTCCAGCTTCTCCATATTTTTCATGCACAGTTTCCACGGGATAGTCTAAGGATTATACAATCCTCTTTAGAATCAGTACTCAGGGTTGAGTGCCTGGATAAGCGCTCCTCGAGACTGTACTCTCATCTTACTTTAATCTCTATTTCGCCATTAGAAGGTCTCGGTGGATGCGAGATATACCAGATTTGGATATGGAGGACTGGAGGGGTATGTGGGATTTCCCTCTACTATCTCTGGTATCGTTGAGAGACTGCATGATTCAATTTAAATTGGTACATAGAGCATATAATATGCCTTCTAGACTTCAAAAGATAAATCTTCCAAGTGTTGGCGGTGTGGAGCATCTCAGGGGGGTTTCACACACAATTTTTGGACTTGCCCTTATATAGCTATTTTATTGGGGGGGGGGGGTAGATTTATTGAATACTATTACCTTTGCTCCTTTACCAGTCTCAATGTCTGTTTGCCTGCTGGGTCTGGTAGAGGGTATTGTTCCTACAGTATCTGAGCGAGTGTTCGCTAATACAACATTATTTTACACAAGAAAAGCCATTACTATGCATTGGAATAAACCTTGCTCTCCTACACTTCTATACTGGAAACAATTGATAAATAATAATCTCCCATTGTATAAAGATAGCTATATTAACAGGGGTTGCCCTAGTAAGTACAATAAAGTCTGGGCAAAGTGGCTGGACAAACCGTACACGGCATCTAATGCCGATGGGGTTCATAAATCATAATATGGGTGTTGCTGTATAAGGGATGCTTGGGCCACTGGTGACAGAAGAATTTCATATTTGCTTTCTCCGCTCCCTTTTTTTTTTGTTGCTTTGTTAGTTTAAATTTGGATTTTGAATTGATAGTTGCTATGTAGGGTGATTGGATCTTGATATTGTATTAATATATTTTAGATTCAATGTGTATGATGTTTTGTTGTTTTGTGTTTTGTTTTGTCTGTTTGTCTGTTGCACAATCTGGGAGATGATCTAACAACTACATGGCTTCTCTCGAGAAATAAAAATTATAAATCCCTGTTTAATCTCTACTGGTTTCCCTACAGTGTGCCTGAAGCTTTCTTTCCTCCATACCAGGGCCGTCTTTAAGGCAGGGCAAAAGGGGCAGCTGCCCTGGGTCCTGTCATTGTTGTGGGTGCCCAAAGCAGCTGCCTCATACCAACTAACCCAGTTTAAATTCCCTTGTCCCTTGAAGTTTTAGTCCCTTGCTGTGTCCTGATATCTCAGTGTGAAGTGCTGCTACTAATGCTGCCCAGCTCTGCCCTATTGTTGTGCACAGATGACTCGCCTGAGACCCTGTGTTTACATGTAAATAACCAGCATTCATATGTAAATAGCAGCAGCATCCATATGTAAATAGCTGCATTCGGCGGCATAGATAAATAAAGATAGATGTAAATAAAGGTGGCATTCATTTTATATCATGCCCCCTGCAGTGAGGAGATGTTGTGCTGTAACCTCTAGCAACCAATCAGTGAGCAGTATTGCTGTACAGTAATCTCTAGCAACCAATCAACAAGCAGAAATCATGTGCTGCAACATCTAGCAACTAATCAGTGAGCTGTAATGTGTGATGTAACCTCTAGCAACCAGTCAATAAGGGTAATACACTGTAACCTCTGGCAACCAATCGCAATTGCTTCCTGATCTGATACAGTAAACAGATTTTAAGTCTAACTGCTATTTATTGTATGTCTCAGAGCAGGTGGAGAGCGAAACTGTATGGGGGGGGGGGGGGGGGCAATAAAATGTTTGCCCAGGGTCCAATCGATATTAAAGACAGCCCTGCTCCATACACCAACATGAATAAGGCCAATGAGCCTGTTTGTATTTAAAGGTCTATAGGCCAGCACAAATGCATTAACGTGACTGCTTTGTGCCTACACATCTACGGGACGTTGCCACCTAAAGACTTGAGATGGAGGTTGGAACATCCATCTGTTATCACTTCCCTAAGGTAGTTCATACTTCTAATCTATAGCAAAATGGTCATAGTTTTACAGTTGCTATACAATGGCACTCTTCTAAAAGACAGACATGATGAAAACGTGAGTGGAGAGTGAAGCAACCGTACCTTGCTAGGGTATGTTAAGATTTACCGTACTTGAATAATATATTGATAAACCCAAACCTAAAATAAACTAACAAATGTGAGAAGGCAACTCTAATACTATCTAAATATGTACTGTTGTACTTTTTATATTCGTGGAATCAAAGTTTATTTAGGTTGTAAAAACATTGCATTCAATGATTTGAAAATGCACTTGTTTGACAAGAAAGCATTTCAAATATTTAATAAAGTGAAGTCATATCACTATATCCAAAAGCTATTGTTAGTGTAGCTAGGCACTGTTTAATCCTGAGATGTGTTATATACAGTGTTGAATTTCCATTAACATAGGATAAAGGTATAACATAATCTTGGTTTTAGACCCATCTTTTGACAACTCATATTGCTAGGAAAAAAATACAAGAGAATAAGAAAGTGAAAAGAATTAAAAGAGTTAGTAAAGACTAACAATTATAAAACAGATGAGAACGGGGAAAGAAAAGTGATAATAAAGAGAAAGTCAAAGAATCATTTTTATATGCTAATTTCAGTTTCTGAGTCAGACTGTGAACTTTCTACCTTATCCTATAACCAGTGATACAAAACCATTTTTATCAGGCAGCCAGCAATAGTCTCCATATTTTTCTCATGATAGGTATACTTTAACCTGTGTTTTCCCCTTGCAAGGATTCACTGTATTTCCCCCATTTTTAGACCATATACTTACCTTCCCTTTTCTCTCCTACAGCACTGGGGATCAAGGAAAAACATTGTAAGCTCAAGTAAGGATATAAGTCAAATCATACATAGAACTGACTGTCTCCTCACCTCCATGTTAGAGCATTGGGCCAATCACATCATAACTGACATCTAACTATTCACTATTGTTGGTTTAACAGCCAATAACTGGGAGTTATATACAGTGGGTATAGAAAAGAATCACCCCTTTAAAATAATAGTTACATTTGAAAAAAGACACCAGTCCACCCAGTACAACCTATGATGTGTGTGTGTATGTGTTTATGTCAATAATACATTGTATACCTCTGTATGTTGTGGTCGTTAAGGTACCCATCTAATAGTTTTTTTAAACTATCGATGCTCCCTGTTGATACCACTGCTTGTGGAAGAGAATTCAACATCCTTACTGTTCTAACAGTAAAGAACCCTCTACGCAGTTTAAGGTTAAACTGCTTCTCTTCCACTTTTAGTGAATGGCCGTGTGTCTTTTTGAATTCCCTTTCACTGTTTTTTTCCCCCTATGCTAGGGTCACCAGTACAGCATTTGTACATTGATATCATATCCCCTCTCAAGCGTCTCTTCTCCAGGGAGAAAAAGTTCAATGCTTGTAGTCTTCCCCCATAACTAAGGTCCTCCATTCCCTTAATTAGCTTTGTTGCCCTTCTCTGGACTCTCTCCAGTTCCAGCACATTCTTCCTGAGGACTGGTGCCCAGAACTGGACGGCATACTCCAGATGCGACCAGACCAGAGTCTTGTAAAGTGGGAGAATTTTAATTTTATCTCTGGAGTGAAAGCCCTTTTTAATGGCTTTGTTGGCTTTGCTTGCAGCAGCTTGGCATTGCATGCCATTGCTGAGCATGTCATCTACTAGGACCCCCAGGTCCTTTTCCATCCTAGATTCCCCCAGAGGTTCTCCCCCTATTGAGTAACTTGCATTTGTATTTTTGGCACCCAAATGCATTACCCTACATTTTCAACATTAAACCTCATTTGATATGTAGTTGCCCACACCATTATTTTGTTTAGATCTTCTTGCAAGGTTTCCACATCCTGCATATAAGTTATTGCCCTGCTTAACTTTGTATCATCCTCAAATACAGAGATTGAGCTGTTTATCCCATCCTCTAGATCAGGGGTCTCCAAAGTACGGCCCGCTTTTGTTGATCCGTGATCCGAACGGGCCACCCCGTTCGGATCGGCACACCCCGCGATCCGCGGAGCGCTCCGCGGCCTCGGCCTTAGGAAAGCTTCGGCCTAGCTCCGGAGCGGCGGCGGCCATCTTTGTACACCCGGCGGCCTTAGGAAATCGGCCTAGCTCCGGAGCCATCTTGGTACTGTTTTTGATTAACCCTGCATATACTCTGCATTACCCAGCCTATACTCTGCGATACTCGGCCAATACTCTGCGATACTCTGACAATACCCTGGCAATACTCTGCATTACCCAGGGCGATACTCTGCATTACCCAGCATATACCCAGCCAATACTCTGCCAATACAATGCGTTACCCAGCCAATACTCTGCGATACTCTGCATTAACCCTGCATATACTCTGGGGGGGGACCCACTTTACCCAGCCACGATGGACCATACTCTGCATTAACCCTGCATATACTCTGCGATTACTCTGCATTAACCCTGCGATACTCTGCCAAGTACTCAACACGTGGATATTATCACCATTACAGTGGGGACTATATGGTGGCGGAAATTTTCCTGATCCGAGGATCGATCCGATTTGATAGTACTCACCATTTTGATGGGGACACAAATGTGCGGCGGGGGCTAGTTTGAGAGACACAAAAGTGAAAGGGGAGCTCTAAGGGGGACACAGGGGGCCCCTGTAGCCAGTTTTCAATCCATATGGAAGGGGGTACTCACAAATATGGAAGGGGGCGCTGATGGGGACACAAACGTGTTTTGTATTCGGGGGGGCTGCAAATGTATGGAGGCGTGTGTGTGTTTTGCACCCTGTGAACCTGAATTTTAGCCCCAGTGCATGAGGTTACATCGTTTAGGTGCGCCATCAAGCTCTACTGCCGATTCATTAAAAAAAAAAAATTTATTTTTTCGGCCCGCGAATATGTGAAAAATGCACAATGTGGCCCCCGAAGTGAAAAGTTTGGAGACCCCTGCTCTAGATAGTTTATGAATAAATTAAACAGGGTTGGTCACAGGACAGATCGGGGGGGGGGGGGGCACTTTCCACACTGGACCATTCCAAGTATTTAACATGTATTACCACCCTTTGTACTCACCATTTATCACTCACCCCTGTAGCCAGTTTTCAATCCAGGTACTCATTCTGTTGCTTTGCAGCCTGAAATTAAGACAGACACTGTTTTTTGTTTTATTCAGCTGCATTTACTAGTGCAATGTATAACATCTAAGTGCAAGATATAACACCAAAATGCCATAAAAAAATTTCAAAAACAGAATCACTCAGTTGGAAAAAGGATCACCCTCCTTATGTCAGTATTTGGTTGAACCACTTTTTGCTTTAATTACAGCCTGTCTCTACTAACTTTGCACATCTAGGCTTTATAAGTATTTCCCACTATTTTTGCAGAACTGCTCAAATTCAGTTAAATTTGATGGTGACCGTTTTTGGTCTGCAGTCTTCAAGCAAAATAATACATCTAGGGTAGTTTGTTGTACCTTGCTTTAAACTCTGAGCTGCATACCTTTATTTGAACAGAACATGTTAATAGGTAAATGTTATTTATGACATACAGAGCTCGAAAAATTACACTTTAGTGGCCTTAAAAGGTTAAAATTGTAATTAGGGTGCTCCCTCCCCAATATATGAGTTAATTACTGCTCATTTAATCTAGGGCAGTGTAATGCATCTTATTCCTTGATCCCGCAGCAGATTTTCATCTTCACTGACCACTGGTTTGTTGACTGCTAGTACAGCATTGTACGCAATGATGCCACCAGGGAGACGGCCACTGACCGGTAAAATAGGAGACCTCATGGGATCAGACCTCAATGGAGGAATGGACCTCAATAGAATTGGTGGGAAAGAAGCCAGTGGGACTGAGGAATAAGTTTATCAATTTTCTGCATTATACCTTCCTACAATAAATGAGCAGTAATTCATGAAAATTAGAGGGGGGGGGGGGGGGCACCCAAATTACAATTTCTTTATAGCTGACCAAAATTAAGTTTAAAGTAAACTTCCATGAGAGAAATACATGGGCAGCCATTGCTCTTCACTTTTGTCCTGACTGCTATGCTTCAATATCTTCAGTAACTAACGTAATATTCAGGGGATGTAGCTCGTCGGGACCACGTGCAAAGCCAGTTGTCTTAAACATAAAGGTGATTTTTTTTTCTTTCAATGAAAACAAAAACACCACTTTCAGCAGCAACACAGAGCTCACTTAATTCCCAAAAACATACCACAAAAGGCCACTTATCTTCAGCACAAACATCATAAAGGAAACATAAAGAATCATAAAGTTCATATACAGGATTTACCCCAAGGTTAGCACAGTCCAGCTTTGGCTGTTTGGCAGCTCCCAGCACTCCAACTGGACTCTCTCTCTAAAACTCCTACTCCCCACCACACCTAATATTAAAGTGGAAGTAAACCCTCCTATCGTTTTCAGCCAAGGAAGCTTCCTGTTTGTGATCCGTTATGACACCACACATTGGATGGTTTGACTGTTTGGTTGAGAGCACAGCCAATGTGCAGTTAGCATGCCTTTTTTTTTTTAGACTGTTAAATCGATGGGTTTACTTCCGCTTTAAGAGCTTCCTGTTTTATGTGCTGCTTCCTGGAGGCTGCTTAACCCCACAGGGACTGGAGTCCCCGTAGTCAGGAGTGGAGGTCCTTTTCCAACCGAATGTCACTCCAGAATGCCAAAATTCCAGGTCCTAAATAAGTCTCTACTAATACCGTGAGGACTGCGAGTCCGTCCTCTCTTTTACATGACTACCGCTTTCGGAATTTGTTTCCTATTTGAAAAATTCTATTAAATTCAAAAAAAAATCTACTGCATTAGAAAAAATCTACCGAATTCGAAAAAATTCTACTGCATTTGAAAAAATTTGACCGAATTCGAAAAAATTCTACTGCATTTGAAAAAATTTGACTGAATTCGAAAAAGTTAACTATATATAACCAATTTCCGAAATTTGAATTTCGTATAGAAATAAAACAAATTCAAATAGAAAAGATTAGAATATAAAATAAAAAAATAATAGCATAGAAAAACAATAGAAAAGAAAAGAATATTATATATATATATATATATTATATATATATATATATATATATATATTGTACAGGACGCCAAGGTTGGGTCCTGGACGGGTGCTATATAGCACCAGTATTTGGGCTGTGGTCCCTTTAAAGGAGTCGCAGCATTGCTCAGGGGGTCACCCAAAATGGGTGAGGGGTTCCGGGAGTAGCCGAGCAGGAGAGGACTGACTCGCAGTCCTCTCTAGGTTAATAATAGTTATTTGGGACCCGGAATTTGGGAGGCTCTGAAGAGATATTCGGGTGGGAAAAGAGCCTCCCTCCCTGACCACAATGATTCAGCGCACAGGGGGTTAAGGGCCTCCAGGAAGACAGCTCAAAAGACAGGAAGTAGGGAAGAGTTGTTGGTGTGTGAGGAGGAGTAGGTGATTACACCTGTTAGCTGAGCTGTGTGGATGTCTGGAGGCTGCTAAAAGAACCTGCTGCAAAAACTGTATGTGTTTTCCTTAACTTTGTTTTTGTGCTGAAGATAAGCTGTTTTTTTTGTTATGCTGAAGATAAGCGGACTTTGTTTTTGTACTTTACCTGTGCGCTGAAGAAAGCCTTATTTTGATTTTTTCTTTCAAATAAATGTCTTTTATTTTACAACTGACGGTTTATGCACTTAATCCCGTGGAGCTATTGTCCCCAAAGTTCACAACTGGTGGAGAATGCGGGCAAAAGTGCATTTGCAGCCGCAAAAACCGTTTAAAACTAAACTGACATTTAAAGAGACAGTGTACAAATGGCATGTCGTGGGTGAAGTCAGCTCAGACGCTGCAAACAGCAGGTAAAGGCATGGAGGGGGTCATCAGGGCTTTGGCGCAAGCCACCGTGACCCAGCAGCAAGCTTCAGCAGATGCAAACCGTCGCCATGAGGAAGCGATGGCTCAGCAGCAGCAGGCCCTGGCACAGGCTATAGCTGCACAGCAGGAAAACACACGGTTGCTAGCCGCCCAGTTTACTGCTCAGCAGGAGTCCACTCAAACACAGGTGACTGCCTTACAGGAGGCAGTGCAGCGGCTGGCTCAGGGACGAGAACAATTGGTCGTTACCGTTGGCAACCAAGTGTCTGTGAGAGCCAGCCATTTCTTACAAAAACTGACACCCAGCGATGACGTAGAGGCCTTTCTCACCACCTTTGAGAGGATAGCGGAGAGAGAGGGGTGGCCCCGTGACCAATGGGCCGGCATTATCTCTCCTTTTCTCACCGGTGACCCGCAAAAGGCCTACTTTGACCTCCCAACTGAACATTCAGCAACTATGAGCTTCTGAAGAAAGAGATCCTGGCCCGCCTAGGAGTGACCATGGCTGTCCGGGCTCAGAGGGTGCATCGCTGGCGGTACAAACCTGACCGACCACCCAGGTCCCAAATGCATGAACTGATACAGCTGGTTAAAAAATGGCTACAGCCAGAAAAACTGTCAGGCCCACAAATGGTGGAACGGGTGGTCATGGACTGGTACCTGCGGTCCCTGCCAGATGACCTACAGCGCTGGGTAAGCCATGGAGACCCTGCAACCGCTGACCAGCTGGTTGAGTTGGTTGAAAGATACACCGTGGTAGAGGACCTGCTTGGGCCTGCCAAACGTCGGGAACCCACACCAAGGGCAACAAGACCGGCCACAGCACCTAGGAGAGAATAATAGGAGAGAGAAAATAGGAGAGAAGCCCTGCTAGACATTGGAACCCGCAACCCTGCACCATCTTCTGCAGAACCTCGAAGGTTGGTTCCTGTCCCTAGGAAGGCCTACAGTGTTGGCGATGTCGGTCCTGGGGGCATACCCGGGCACAATGCCCACTTCAGGAGGAGCCGATGGATTGCGGGACTGGTCGGAGAAGCTCCTTCTATGTGCAAAGACTCATCTTGATCTGGCTGAAGGACGGTTCGAGTGTGAAGTGTGGGTGAACCACCTTCCTGCCAGGGCCCTACTAGACTCCGGGAGCATGGTAACACTGGTACATGCCAGGGTGATTGGGAGACTTGGCCCCGTAAATAAAACTCTGCGCGTAGTGTATCCATGGGGATACCAGGGAGTACCCCCTGGTTCCTGTGACGGTTTCTTATTTTCTAGTCTAATACATGATATTATAGTGGGGCGGGACTGTCCGCTTTTTTCTATTCGAATTTGAATTAATTCTATATGTTTCTGTTTCAGGCCTCAACACCGAGTTGACTTCTGAGGGGGGGGAAGCCTTCCCATTACAGGTTATGGGACAAGCCCCGGGGGTTGCTTGACCTAGTCAAGGAAGAAGTTCCACAAGCGTCCACGGGCTTCTCACCGTTTGAGTTAGTGTATGGACGAAGGCCCCGGGGGTTGCTTGACCTAGTCAAAGAAACATGGGAAAGTGAATCCTCACCACACAAGACCGTGGTAGAGCATATCTCTCAAATGCGAGAGAGGGTGGCTAAGGTGATGCCGCTGGTGAGGGAGCACATGCAGAAGGCTCAGGATGCCCAAAGAAGGGTGTATAACAGATCGGCTAAAATTAGACAGTTTCAAGTAGGAGACCGGGTGGCTGTCCTAATACCCACAGTGGAGAGCAAGTTCTTGGCCAGGTGGCAAGGCCCGTTTGAGGTAATAGAAAAAGTGGGTGAGGTGAACTACAAGGTACACCAGCCAGGGAAAAGAAAACCATACCAGATCTATCACGTAAATCTGTTGAAACACTGGAGAGACAGAGAACAGGTATCCGCTGTGGTAGCGGTACAGTCAGGGGACCATGCAGGAATCGACCTGGTGCAGGTGGCTGCTACCCTAACAAGGCCCCAAACCCAGCAAGCAAAAGAGTTTCTGCAAAGAAATAGGGACATGTTTTCAGGGTTGCCGGGTCTCACCAACGTCATCGAGCATGACATTGTGACGGAACCCTGTATAAAAATCCGGTTAAGGCCTTACCGTATCCCAGAAGCTCATAGAGTGGCAGTGTCTGAAGAGGTCAAGAGAATGCTCGAGCTTGGAGTCATTGAAGAGTCGCAGAGCGAGTGGTCGAGTCCAATCGTGTTGGTACCCAAACCCAACGGCACCCTCCGCTTCTGCAACGACTTCAGAAAACTTAATGAAATCTCCAAGTTTGATGCTTATCCATTGCCACGGGTAGATGAGCTAATTGAGAGGTTAGGTCCAGCCAGGTATATAACCACGCTAGACCTCACAAAAGGGTATTGGCAGATTCCCCTGACCAAGAAAAGCCAGGGAGAAAACAGCTTTCTCTACCCCGGAAGGCCACTTCCAGTACAAAAGAATGCCATTTGGTCTACACTCTGCCCCCGCTACATTCCAAAGGGCCATGGACAAAACTTTGCGTCCACATCAACGGTATACTTCGGTTTACCTAGATGACATAGTCATTTTTAGCACTGATTGGGAGTCCCATCTTCCCCGAGTTCAGGCAGTCGTAGACTCCTTGAGAAGAGCAGGATTCACCATCAATCCGGAGAAGTGCGCGATTGGAGTAGAGGAAGCCAAGTACCTAGGGTACATTGTGGGTAGAGGACTGGTGAAGCCCCAAATGAGTAAGGTAGAAGCCATACAGAACTGGCCCCGCCCCCTATCCAAGAAGCAGGTCAGAGCGTTTTTGGGCATAGTTGGCTACTACCGGAGGTTTGTCCCCAACTTTGCCACCATTGCTGCACCATTGACGGACTTGACCAAAGGCAGAAAGTCAGTGATGGTACAGTGGAATGACGATGCCGAAAAAAGCTTTCCAGAAGCTTAAGACGGCATTGTGCCGGGATCCGGTGCTTGTGGCTCCAGATTTTTCTAAGGATTTTGTAGTACAGACAGATGCTTCAAGTGAAGGGCTAGGAGCAGTCCTGTCTCAAGTGATCAATGGGGAAGAGCACCCCATAGTTTTTCTAAGTAGGAAGCTGACGGCAGCGGAGAAAAACTATGCGGTGGTGGAGCGGGAGTGTCTTGCCATCAAGTGGGCTTTAGACTCTTTACGGTATTTCCTCCTAGGTAGAAGGTTCCGCCTAGTGTCCGACCATGCCCCACTGACCTGGATGAGACAAAACAAAAACACCAATGCCAGGGTGACAAGGTGGTTCCTTTCTCTCCAGGAGTTCAATTTTGTAGTAGAGCACAGACCAGGGAGACTGCATCAGAACGCCGATGCCCTCTCCCGGGTCCATTGTATGATGTCGAGTGGTGCCTCCAACACCTCCGCGTTGAGGCAGAGGGGGGGGATATGTACAGGACGCCAAGGTTGGGTCCTGGACGGGTGCTATATAGCACCAGTATTTGGGCTGTGGTCCCTTTAAAGGAGTCGCAGCATTGCTCAGGGGGTCACCCAAAATGGGTGAGGGGTTCCGGGAGTAGCCGAGCAGGAGAGGACTGACTCGCAGTCCTCTCTAGGTTAATAATAGTTATTTGGGACCCGGAATTTGGGAGGCTCTGAAGAGATATTCGGGTGGGAAAAGAGCCTCCCTCCCTGACCACAATGATTCAGCGCACAGGGGGTTAAGGGCCTCCAGGAAGACAGCTCAAAAGACAGGAAGTAGGGAAGAGTTGTTGGTGTGAGGAGGAGTAGGTGATTACACCTGTTAGCTGAGCTGTGTGGATGTCTGGAGGCTGCTAAAAGAACCTGCTGCAAAAACTGTATGTGTTTTCCTTAACTTTGTTTTTGTGCTGAAGATAAGCTGTTTTTTTTGTTATGCTGAAGATAAGCGGACTTTGTTTTTGTACTTTACCTGTGCGCTGAAGAAAGCCTTATTTTGATTTTTTCTTTCAAATAAATGTCTTTTATTTTACAACTGACGGTTTATGCACTTAATCCCGTGGAGCTATTGTCCCCAAAGTTCACAATATATATATAATATGTATGTGTATATATATATATATATATATATATATATATTATATATATATATATATATATATATATATATATAAATATGTATGTGTATATATATATATATATATATATATATATATATATATATATATACATATGTATATATGTATTTTATCCATGTTTTTCCGCAAAAACTTATTTTAACTTTGTTTTTTGCTGAAGATAAGCTGTTTTTTTTTGTTTGTATTGTTTTTTCTATTCTATGATTTTTTCTTTTTTCTATTTTACAAATTCATTCCCTGGAGCTATTGTCCCGATATGTGTTTGAATATATATATATTATATATATATATATATATATATATAATATGTATGTGTATATATATATATATATATATATAGCCATCTTCCGAAATTCGAATTCATATAGAATGAAATCAAATTCGAATAGAAAAGAATAGAATTAGAATAGAAAAAAAAAGAAAAGATTAGAAAAGAAAAACAATAGCACAGAAAAGAATAAAATCTAATATATATTATATTTTATTCTATTCTGTTCTATTGTTTTTCAATTCTATTATTTTCTATTCTATTTTAATTTTTTTCTATTCGAATTTGAATTAATTCTATACAAAAAATTTAGTATAGAATGAATTTGAATAGAAAAGATTAGAATAGAATTGAAAATAATAGAATAAAAAATAAGAGAATACAATAGAACTGAACAGAATAAAATATAATATATATATATATATATATATATATATATATAACCATTAGGGCTGAAACAACTAATCGATTAATCGATTATTAATCGATTATGAAATGAATCGATTACTATTTTCATAATCGATTAATCGGGCAGTAATATAATGGGGTTAAAAAAGTATAGTACAAAAAGAGCAAATAATCAGTACTGTAAATATTACTTTCACAGTTCTACAGTAAAAAAAAAATGAAACCCTACAGTAGTGATTATCTACTTTTTTTTGTACTATAAAGGGCTAATTTTATTTATTTTTTTAACCCCATTATGTTACTAAACGTCTTAGACCTGGTTCACATCTATGTGTTTTTTGGTGCTTTTTGCAGAAATGTACTACAGTTCATTTACATAATTTCCTATGGGACACGTTCACATCTATGCTTTTTTCAGCTGCTGCATATTTGGAAAGGGTCAGGGACTTTTTTTAAACGCAAAACAGTGTTTTTTTGGTTCAATATACTTCAATGGAGAAGCTGCAGAAAAGCATATAATACGTTTGTGCAGCAATTTGTGTTTTTTTATTCTGCCCAAAAACAAATTGGCCAAAAAATATACAGTACATCTCCTCTAATAGTATATACAGTACATCTCCTCTAATAGTATATACAGTACATCTCCTCTAATAGTGTATACAGTATATCTCTTCTGTCTGTTATTCTCAGAGTGGATTTGATATTTTGCTTCCTAACCATATACCATATTTATCGGCGTATAACACGCACCGGCGTATAACACGCACCCCAAATTTAGGAGGGCATTTTAAGGAAAAAAAGTTTTAGGAGGGAAGTTTAGGGAAAAAAAACACTTACATTTAAGCGTCATTTGTAGCTTGCCCAGGGTCATTTGCAGCTTTGCCCAGTGTGATTTGCAGCTTGTCAGCATCATTTGCAGCTTGTCAGCGTCATTTGCAGCTTGCCCAGTGTCATTTGCAGCTTGCCCAGTGTCATTTTCAGCTTTGCCCAGTGTGATTTGCAGCCTGCCCAGTGTGATTTGCAGCTTGCCCAGTGTGATTTGCAGCTTTCCCAGTGTGATTTGCAGCTTGTCAGTGTCATTTGCAGCTTGCCAGCGTCATTTTCAGCTTTCCCACATTTAAAATTGCCGCTTAGAAAGACCGCGCCGCCGGAAAAGGCCGAGCGCCGGCGGAAAAGCCCGAGCCGTCTGTTCGGCTCCGCTCGCAGTCCCGCCTCCCTGCTGTTTCGGAAAGCGAGCGCAGGGAGGCGGGACTGCGAGCGGAGCCGAACAGACAGATCAGTTTTTTTTCGGCGGCGGTCGCTGTTTTTCGGCGCCTTTTGATTTTTTTGGGCACTTTTTTTTGGGGTATCGGTGTATAACACGCACCCACTACTTTCCCCCGATTTTAGGGGGGGAAAAGTGCGTGTTATACGCCGATAAATACGGCAGTTGGTTGTTGATATTTACCACTGCATAGATATATTTAAGAATAAATTGCCTTTTTTTTTAAACTTTACATTCTAACTAAATTATACACCACACATTTTTTTTAAGGTTATTAACCGATTAATCGATTAATCAAAACAATAATCGGCCAACTAATCGATTATGAAAATAATCGTTAGTTGCAGCCCTAATAACCATCTTCCGAAATTTGAATTTCGTATAGAATGAATTCTAATTCAAATAGAAAAGATTGGAATAGAATAGAAAATAATAGAAAAGAATAGCATAGAAAAACAATAGAATAGAATAGAAAAAAATATAATATATTTTATTCTATTCCGTTCTATTTTTTTTTCTATTCTTTTCTATTCTAATTTTTTCTATCTAAAATTCGTGTTCATTCTATATGAAATTCGAATTTCGAAATCCATCTTCCGAAATTCGAATTTCGTATAGAATGAATTAGAATAGAAAAGATTAGAATAGCATAGAAAAAAATATATTATATTTTTTCTATTCTGTTCTATTGTTTTTCTAGTCTATTCTGTTTAAATATTTTCTATTAAAATTCGAATTCATTCTATACGAAATTCGAATGTCGGAAGATGGCTATATATATATATATATATATATATATATATATATATATATATATATATATATATATATATATATATATATATAATATTGTTTTTCTATGCTATTCTTTTCTATTATTTTCTATTCTATTCTAATTTGATTTCATTCTATCCGAAATTCGAATTTCGGTAATATAGAGAGAATTTTTTCCAAATTTTTTTTCTAATTCAGTAGATTTTTTTCGAATGTGGTAGAATTTATTTTGAATGCGGTTGATTTTTTGGGAATTTGATCAAATTTTTTTTGAATTCGGTCAAATTTTTTCGAATAGGAAACATATCTATTCTATTCTTTTCTAATTTTATTTCATTCTATACAAAATTTGAATTTTGGAAAATGGTTATATATATAATATTTATATATATAATCATCTTCTGAAATTCGAATTTCATATAGAATGAATTCAAATTTGAATAGAATAGAAAATAAAAGAAAAGAATAGAATCAAATATAATATATATTATATTTTATTCTATTCTGTTCTATTGTTTTTTTCTATTCTATTCTTTTCTATTATTTTAGTTTCCATTGTTTTGCATTTTTTTCCAATCTATTCTCAAATTCAAATTTATACTAATCGCAATAGTATGACGGTCATATTCTATTTTATTTTATTACATTCTATTGAATTCTATTCTATTATTTTCTATTTTTATTCTATTGCTTTATTATTTTTTATTCTATTTATAGTATTATTTTTTAGAAAATCGATTTCTATTTTTTTCAAATTCGATTTGAATTTGTTTTCTAATTGTTCACATTTTTTGATTCGAATCATTATTTTGGATTCGTTTAAATTCGTTACTATTGTAATTTGGTAATTCCGATGCATTCGGATGCATTCGAATTTCTAAATAATGAAAAATTCACCCAAATTTCGGTTTGGAACTAAATTAAATACACATGTCTAAATGGGACCATAACCAAAGTATTGGTGCCACATAGCACCTGTCCAGGACCCATCCTTGGCGTCCTGTACACTAAGCAAGTATGCATATCACCAAAGTCATTATATTCATACTCATTCTAGGTTAACAATAGTCAACATGACATCCAGGTAAATAACATTTTTATAAGGAGAGGTCAGCAGTTGTGATGAGCCAAATGTACCTGGGCTCAGTACGTGGTTTTGAAAAATGTTTGGTCAACTGGAAGCGAATGATCAAAACCAGTAATAGTCTCTAGGATAATAGGCAAGGAATTGTCAAACAAATGGCCTGGGGGCTGGGTGCTGCTCAGGGGTACATGTACCAGGGTAACAAAAATGTGTAGAAAATTCCATTTGCTGGGGTTGTCAATTTTAATAAAGCTTAAAGTGAAACATTAAAAATGAAAAATTCCTTTAAAGTGGTTGTAAACCTCAATCCAGAAAAGTAAACTCTCCAGTACCATTTAATATGTAATACTGTAAAATTAAAATTTTTTTTGTCTTAGCCCTCCTTAGCTGTGGCTTAGGACGAGAGACTTTTAAGTTGGAGATGTGAGGTCACACAATCACTCCCAGCTATACATGCCCTCTAGCAAAACCCAGTGTATGTATGTGTGTGCAGTCTGTCAACCACAAGAGAATCATTTGATCATCTCTGCGGTTTTTATTTTTTGCGCAACAATTTTGAAAAAAAACCACAATATTTTGGACTTTTTGCTATAATAAATATCCCCAATTTTTTTTTTTTTTAAAAGCAAATTTTTTCCTCAGTTTAGGCCTCTATGTATTTGTCTACATATTTTTGGTAATAAAAATCGCAATAAGCGTATATTAATTGGTTTGCGCAAAAGTTATAGCGTCTACAAAATAGGGGATAGATTTATGGCATTATTATTATTTTTTTTTACTAGTAATGGCGGCGATCTGCGATTTTTATTGGGACTGCGACATTATGGCAGACACATTGGACACTTTTGACACATTTTTGAAACCATTGATAATTATACAGCGATCAGTGCTATAAAAATGAACTGATTACTGTGTAAATGTCACTGGCAGGGAAGGGGTTAACACTAGGGGGCAATCAAGGGGTTAACTGTGTCCCCTGACTGTGTATTCTTGTCAAATTTGTTTATTGAATTTTAACAATTAGTATACATAAGTACATATGGTGGCAGCAAAAGAAAAGATCACATATATGGTAATAATATTGAGTTGTAGTTCCAACATAAACTAAAAGTAGTTTAACCGTTTCAGCCCCGGAAGATTTTAACTAAAACAATTTTAGCATGGATCTAACTACACAAAAGATTGTATCATACATTGTATAAGACAGGATAAAACCAACTTAGACCAGGTTTATATAAGATGACCTCAGATTAAAAAAAAAAGGTCTTAATTTTCTATCAAGAATATAGTTTTTAAATAAAAATAAAAAAAAAGAAATAATTTATTATAGAATCTAAAATGTTATACTACATATTGGAACTATGTACAAGTGGTATAATGATAACCAAGGAAATAAAAGTTCTGCTACCAGAACTATATAAAGAGTAAATTGAAAGAGGAGCGAGAGAATAGAGGGAAAAAGTAGAAGAGAGAATATAAAAGAAAAAGTAATCTTAGGTAGGAGAAAAAAATAGATGGGGAAGAAAGAAATGAGAGGTAGTAGGGGTCCCCGGGGTAGTAAATGGTAATAAACACATACCATGAATGCAGAGAATGGAAGTATAAATCGAGTTTACGAAGGTCTTAGTAGGGAAGCATCAAAATTGGAAGGCAAAAAGTGAGTCACCCAGGGATTCCATATATTCTCAAAGTTCGATATTTTATCTCTATTTTGGCATGGATCATTGCTTGATTGACTCTATTTTTAGTTTCAGCAATTATTAAGGATGGGGATTTCCAAGCTTTGGCAATTGCATCCTCACCCCCGCAATGCAGCGGGTGCACGCACGCGCCTGCTATCCCGCTTAAAGGAGCCGACGTACAGCTACGACGGTTCGCGGGATCATGCCGACCTGCCGCAGTATATAGACAGTGGCTGGTCGGCAAATGGTTAAGAAGCAGTGGGCTCCCCTTCAGTCCACCTGCCCTCACCTATCCATCAGAATGCATGTGCTTCCACTGTGGGGACACTTATAAGTGTTAGGGACCACAGATACCAGGGTGCCGCGGCGAGACTCTGTGGCTTACGCATGCATTTTCAAATGCGTGCAGACTAAACCCCTCCTTTTAACGCATACTGTTAGACAGGTTTATTTGGTTGTCTGCTAGCTGATCGGTAAGTAAGCTTGGCTTTTTACCTTGGATTTTACCCTGGCCCTGTTTACAGCATAGCAGAGAGGATTGCTGGAGAACAGGAGGGATTCTAGATGTGAAACCAAGCTCAAATGCTTGGTGCAGGCAAGCGTAAGGCTCCATGTATACAAGTAGCTCCTAGGCTTGAGTTTAGGGGCTTTTGGCGTTTTTTCCCCAAAGCTCCTAAACTCAACTCCATAAAAGCCTATGGGGTTGATTCACTAAAGGAAAATAGACTGTGCACTTTTCAAAATGCAGTTGCACTCTGCAAGAGCAGTTGCTCCAGAGCTTAGTAAATGAGCATAAGCTCTTCTGACTGCCATCATCCAATCATGTGCAAGCAAAAATGCTTTTTTTTTTTAATTTTCCTTGCATGTGATTGGGTATTCTTTGCAAAGTGAAACTTTTCTTCATTTACTAAGCTCTGGAGCAACTGCCCTTTGCCAAATGCACAGTCTATTTGCCTTTAGTAAATCAACCCCTATGTGTCCATGTACACATAGGGGGTTATTTACGAAAGGCAAATCCACTTTGCACTGCAAGTGCACTTGAAAGTAAAGTCACTGTAGATCCGAGGGGGACATGCAAGAAAAATAAAAAACACTTCCAAGTGCACTTGCAGTGCAAAGTGGATTTGCCTTTTAGGATCGTTTAGGAGCTGCTCCAGTTAGGGGAGGTTAAACCTCCCCTAACCTCCCTCTCCTGAACGTGGCACTTGGAATAATCGCGTTCAGCATAGGAATGTTTTGACTGCCTTTCGCAAAACGCACAAAATCGCGGTAGAATTGCAGTGCGATTTTGTATTTTCCTACCGCTGGTGGTTAAATTAGTTCAAGTGTACATGAAGCCTTACATTTACAGATTACAAAAAAACTGTGCTCAGTGTGTACCAAAGGTCTCTCCTGGTGAATAGCAGCACGATATCCGATATAAAATATCTGAATAAATATACAGTATAAAGCAATGTGCTGCGCTTTTCCTAGAAACCAATACACAATAGTGCAAAAATCAATCAACATACATAAATAGATCCAAACACAGGATAATAATATAGTAATAAAAAGAAACCACATGCTTAATATATATGTGATAAGTAAATAGTCCCAAAAGACATCAATTTTCTTCTGTGTAAATGTTTCAGTGTTTCGCCATCTCTTTTTAAATCTTTTTTATGCTGCTTACTAGAAGAAAAGCACTTTGTCTGCACAGATCATGACACTGGCAGTTTCAATCGCCCTTTCCAGTACAGGGACTCCGGTTGAATAAAACACAATTAAATCAGGCAAGGAAAAAGCAGAATGAGGAACTCCATAGTGTAGTATACTGAAATACCATTTACTAATAAAAGGAAGGGTACTCACAAACAAGAATTAGAGACAGGTAAAGAACAGCCACGTTGCTCTGACAAGCCAGTGGCCGTGATGATGTCAAGGTGCGTCCGATGCATTTCATCATCACGGACATCGTCAAGGGGTTTTAAATTGTATAATCAGATTGTTTGTTTTATGTTTTCCAGATTTTCAACCACTTTAAACAATATGCATGGGGGGTGGGTCCCCTTAACCTGCCTGTAGAATGTAGAAAGGCTGAAATTTACAAAGAAAAAAGATGCACTTTAACTTGCTGGTAAATAGCAGCTTCAGCCACTTTACTTCTGTTTATAAACAACCAGGCTGGTGATTCCCGTCATCTATACCAGACCCTTAATATAGATAAGCGTCTGGTATAGAAGCTAATAGGGGAGTCCAGCAAAAAAAGGCTTGGCTTCCCCTAAATTTCATATCAGACCCTTAGGCTGGGTTCACACTTATGCGAATTGGATGCAAGTTTCCCTGCATCCAATTCACATGACTGGAGAGTGTCCCCAGCTCGCAATGGAACCAGTTCACGCACCTCCAGGGTGGCCGCGGTCTGCATATGGAAAGGGTCCTTGTGTGTCTTTGGTTCCGATTCTGGTGCAAATTCAGGAAGAAATTCGGACCTGATCCACACCTAAATCGGTGAACAGGGACGCACCGGACCCCATGCTGTGAGCCGCGACCGCAGCATGTGTGAATCCAGCCTTATGCCCCTTTGTTTACCTAGCTGGGGCTTCTCAGCCATTCAATGTCACTGGCTCACAAGGGAAATACCACAACTATTCATGACAAGGAGAAATACCACTATTATTCGTAACATGGGAAATACCACTGGGTATTTATGATGTTTCCACCAAATGAGCAAAAAGTCTGGCGTTCAGATGCCTAAACCGACAAAGCTCTGACCAAACCTATGTTTGGACCAAACCTTGGGCTCATCCCTAGTCAACACTAGTGCCTTAGATACAGTATTTCTTTCATGACAGACATCTTTTAATGAAATCATAGCTTCAATAAATAAATATTCATTTTTACCTTCACAGCATTTCCTAAGTAAAAATTGGTTAAATAAACAAGGAGCACATGTTAACACATAACATACTGTCACTGCAAGCTACAATGCATGCAGTGAATCTATTTAAATGAATAATTGCACAGATATTGTAAGGATTTGCTTGTGTGAGCTCTGTGCTGTGCATTTTTACAAGTCGCTTGTGAAAAACAAAGGCTCCCTTCAGTTTTAACTTACATTTTTAAGTTGCCTTGAAATCTTGCCCATGCATTTCCATTAATCCTATTAGCTCCCAGTGTATCTTTCTGGAAACTGCTGATGTAAAACGTTAGAAAGAATTTCAATACGTATTTCAATAGGAGAAAAAGAGAGAAAAAACACAGAAGATATATGAATGTGTCAGTGTGGAAATGATCAAACACAGAAACGGTGTATTAACTTCAGACTCAGATTAATACAAAGTTCCTGCATTCTTTATCTACCTGCATTGCCAAGGTTCCAAGCATGAATCCATAATGCGTTTTGGTAATGCAGATACATAAAATAGTATTTCAAATGGCGCCCAGGGCGATTAGTCAATGACTAGCCACATCTGGGCTGCTGGAGTTGTTTACACAAGGTGAGGAAAAAAAGATCCCCCTCCTCATCCCACATTCAGTAGTGCAATTCCAGAACGGGGGTGTCATTCTGTAGCTTCAGCTATTTTTATATAGATAAAAGACAAAATCAATGCATAGGAAGGAAAGTGCACATTTGAGATATCAAATACACAGCAAAGGGAATTTTTAATTTATAAGGGACTTTTCTCTTAGCTTAGTAAATTTGGATTAAATTTACTTTGCAAAAATACTCAATCATGTGCAAGGAAAATGAAAAAAAAAAAAAACCCTGTATGTTTTGGTTGCACATGATTGGATGATGGAAGCCAGCAGAGCGAGCTTCAGCTCATTTGCCAAAGTAAGGAAAATGTATCGTTGCCTTTAGTAAATCAACCCCATTGTCCTATGCACACTTGTTAAATGATTATGCCCACTTGTCAGGCGCTGGCATTTTAGACTGAGCAGCCCATTTATTTATTTTTTAAACCAAATTACGAATAATGACAACTACCTGTTTCTCTCTGCCCTCTTCAGTCACTATAATTTATCAATCATTTGGATGTAGCAAGATCTCTGGCCTTGTCCAGTCTAATGAGAACTTTCCAGGCCAAAGATAGCTGACATCCTTCTGTATGTGGCGGACTTCCAAGGAGGGACTGTGACACACTTGCTGAATCCATAGTGCAGTTATTTTGCCCGGTGATTTTGAATAAAAAATATATGTAAAAAAAATGTTATATTTGTGGTGGGTTGTGAGGCATAGTGGGTGCAAGGTGGACAAAGTTATTGGGCGCCAGACACTTCTTGGATGTAAAAGAAGTTTTATTTCTCTTAACAGTCCCTTTTGTATTTTTGGGGGAAAGAGGGTTAGGGCCAACCCTGCGCTGCTCTCTTACTTCTGGATAGGCCCTCACACAGCCCAGCAGCTAGATGCCCCTGGGATAGACCCAATCTCTGGCATAGCTGGGGCACACGACACACATCCACCTTTCCACCCAGACAGCCATCCGGGTGGCACAGAACATAGATCACCTGATTCCACCCAAATACATAGGCTCTCCCAGCAGGCCAAGGGACCCAAGAAAACCCCGGCCCATTGGCTGAGACACCCCACACACCCACAACCTGACCCTGGGTTGCTTCTCTCACATCCAGCACCACCAAGTGCCTGGCCACCCAGCAGCAGAAGAGAAAAGTGCAACAAGGCCAAACCTAGGGAGAAATCAATAGATCTCTATCAATTAACCAGGATAACTACTCCTGGCAAGTAAATTTGTGAGAACTGTGCCTAAACTGCAGGGTGCTTCATGGAATTTGGCAAATATATGCTAATAAATGAAAGAATGAATGCAATATATAAAGTGCTACATTTTTAATGAACGATTCAAAACAATAACAAATAGCAAAATATATAACATTTTTTTTACATATATTTTTTATTCAAAATCACCGGGCAAAATAACTGCACTATGGATTCAGCAAGTGTGTTACAGTCCCTCCTTGGAAGTCCGCCACAGATCCAATATGAAAGTAGAAAACAGAATCTGGCTACACACATCAGAACAGATTCTGTTTTCCTCTGCTGGGTTTTCACAGGGAGCTACCACTGAGCGCAGGCATCATGAACAGCAGTAAGGCCAATGGGAGGACCGGTCCGGGAGGACTCAGAGTACTATTTGGTTGGTGTCACTCCATAGAGGCCCAGATGGCTTGCGGCAGAGACCCACGGGTGAGAGCCAGGTGCATATTTTATGTTGCGGTTCTCACCCTCTGGATCTCTCTATCACATTAGCCAGCTCTTGTTAGGAAATGCGGCCCAGTGGCTCCAGCCCACCGGCCAAATGCCTGGTGTGCCCTATAGCCAGTGCAGGCCTGCCCACTTGTACATATGCCACTCCATGTAAATGGACATAGGAGTATAAACATCACTATCTCCCCTTGTCCAGTCACAAAAATCCATGTATTTTTTTAAATAATGCAATTTATTTTCTAAATAGTAGCTGCACTGTAGAGTTGGCCTGAACACCCCCTGGTTTGGTTAGCGCCATAACTCTCAAACATCACAAAAATCAAAAGCGCCCATTTTCAAGGCTTATATGCAAGTTATTGGCCATAAAAAGGGTATGGGGCCCAGGTACTGCCCTGGGGGACATGAATCAATGCAAAAAAATATTTTTAAAAAGATTGTTTTTAAAGGAGCAGTGATTTTAATGATGCTTAAAGTTAAAATTCCTTTAAATATAGTGCCTGGGGGGGGGTGTCCCCTTAGTCTGCCTGGAAAGTGGCACATCTGTACTGTGTATAGAACCCGCTGCAGCAAAAATGATATGTATATAAAGAAAAGACAATTAAATTTAAATAGATTTTCCCTGCAAGCTTTCTTTATTTTGTAAACAACAGCATGGGGAGGCAGTCTGTATGAGTAGGGGACAATTTAGTGCACTCAGAACAAGATTCGAGATTTTTTGTATAAATTCTGGTGTCTCTTTGGCAGACTTTGGATGGAAATAAGACATTTTTGCACCACAGTGAGCAAGCCTTTTGTGAAGAAGCCAAATTATAGTACACTCAGGCCAAGATTAACAATTTTTATTAGATAAAGTCTGGTGTCTCTTTCGCAAACTTTGGATAGAAGTAACAGGTGCATAAAAATTGGGCTTTGGGTGTTGGTGGTGCCTTCACACCATAACCCTATAGAGGTACTCTTAAAAAAGAATCTGCTTATTTTTCTTAAGAAAATACTGTATACCAACACAATGTCCAACAATAACCTCAAAAATAAATTTACAACACGAATTTGTAAATTGCTTTAGTCTCTAATCTCGCCATCTTCTCCCTCTTCTTCTGCTCCTCATATACAGTTGTGCTCATAAGTTTACATATCCTGGCAGAATTTATGATTTCTTGGCCATTTTTCAGAGAATATGAATGATAACAGAAAAACATTTCTTTCACTCATGTTTAGTGTTTGGCTGAAGCCATTTATTATCAATCAACTCTGTTTACTCTTTTTTAAATCATAATGCCAATAGCAACTACCCAAATGAGTCTGATCAAAAGTTTACATACTCTGGTGATTTTGGCCTAATAACATGCACACAAGTTGACACAAAAGGGTTTGAATGACGTTTCTGGATTCTGAGTCATGGTGAAAGCAAAAGAATTGTCAAAGGATCTGCAGGAAAAGGTAGTTGAACTGTATAAAGCAGGAAAGGGATATAAAAAGATATCCAAGGAATTGAGAATGTCAATCAGCAGTGTTCAAACTCTAATCAAGAAGTGGAAAATGAGGGGTTCTATTAAAACCAAACCACGGTCAGGTAGATCAACTAAAATTTCAGCCACAACTACCAGGAAAATTGCTTGGGATGCAAAGAAAAACCCACAAAAAACTTCAGGTGAAATACAGGACTCTCTAAAAACTTGTGGTGTGGCTGTTTCAAGATGCACAATAAGGAGGCACTTGAAAAAAAATGGGCAGCATGGTTGAGTCGTCAGAAGAAAGCCATTACTACGCAAATACCCCAAAGTATCCCGCTTACAATACGCCAAAGAGCACAGAGACAAGCCTCAAACCTTCTGGCACAAAGTCATTTGGAGTGATGAGACCAAAATTTAGCTTCTTGGCTACAACCATAAATACTACATTTGGAGAGGAGTCAACAAGGATTATGATGAAAGGTACACCATTCCTACTGTGAAACACGGAGGATGATCACTGATGTTTGGATGATGTGTGAGCTACAAAGGCACAGGAAATTTGGTCAAAATTGATGGCAAGATGAATGCAGTATGTTATCAAAAAATACTGGAGGAACATTTGCATTCATCAGCCAGGAAGCTGCACATGGGACGTACTTGGACATTCCAACATGACAATGATCCAAAACAGAAGGCCCAGTTGACCTGACATTGGCTACATTAGAAGGTTCTGGAGTGGCCATCTCAGTCTCCTGACCTCAATATCATTGAGCCACTCTGGGGAGATCTCAAATATGCAGTTCATGCAAGACAGCCCAAGAATTTACAGGAACTGGAGGCTTTTTGCCAAGAGGAATGGGCATCTTTACAATCTGAGAAGATAAAGAGCCTCACCCACAAATACCACAAAAGACTTCAAGCTGTCATTGATGTTAAAGGGGGAAATACATTGCATTAAGAACTGGGGTATTTAAACTTTTGATCAGGGTCATTTGGGTAGTTTCTGTTGTTATTATGATTTAAAAAGAGTAAACACAGGTGATTGATAATAAATGGCTTCAGCCAAACACTAACCATGAGTGAAAGAAAAGTTTTTGTTTTCTCATTCATATTCTCTGAAAAATGGCCAAGAAATTATAAATTCTGTCAGGTTATGTAAACTTATGAGCACAGCTGTATACAGTACATTATTACACCTTATTAGAACTTCTCCTAGATGTCCAGACAATGCCCCATTATTATTATTATTATACACAATTTATATAGCGCCAACAGTTTACACAGCACTTTACAATGTAGAGGGGGGACAGCACAATTACAGTACAGTTCAATACATAAGGGACAGGAGGGCCCTGCTCGTAGAGCTTACATTCTAAAGGGATGCCCCATCAATATACTCTTCTGTAAAAGTGAGCTGCATTTCATGTAGCCATTCACAGAGATCAGGTATCCCTTGTATTCCATACCCCACTTCCTAGACAGACCAGCTGAAGCACTGCATGGCATCTTTTAGCCTGACTCATTGAAAAGCCCCTTGAATGCTTAGGGGGTACTGGTGGTTCATAGGACAATTCAGCAGAGGGGGGAATGGAGGAGGAGTGGGTGGAGCTGACAGATCTTGCATAATCACCACCAGCTGTATGGGACGTGGCGGCAAAACAAGCTCCAGCACTGAGCTCTGTCCTGCATCCTTCCTAGTTGCAAACAGAGTTACCCAGTGTGCTGTGAACTAAATATATCATCCCTGACCATGCTTGCTGGACCACATGTCATCAGTAAGGTGGACCTTGATGCTGACTGCCTTGCCCAATGATGCCATAACATTGCCTTCCACATGATGGTACAGAGCTGGAATGGCCTTACATGCAAAGAAATAGCGACTGGGGACCTGCCATTGTGGTATAGCACATTCTGTAAATTCACAAAATGGTAGCAGAATCCACCAGACGGAAAGGCAGGAGTTGTATAGCCAGCAATTTGGACAAGCTGAAATTTAGACGCTGGGCATGTGGGTGGCAGGAAGTGTATTTTTTTTCTTTTGATGCATCAACTGGGGCAGAAAAATTAGCTTGATATACTCTACAGCTGATGGTGTGCTGATGGCAGATGTGTTTCAAGGACCTGTGACACCCTTTGCTATACCATCATCCCTGTCAGTGGAGGCTGCTGAGAGGTCATGACATATAGCGGGGGTAGACATGAAAAAAGAGGAGTGAGGAGGTGAAGAATTGTGTCCTTTTTGTGTGGCTTTCAGGTGCTCTTGCCACCGGGGTGACTGGTGGGAGGTTAAATGACTTTGCAAGCATGTGATACCCAAATAGCTGGTGTTTTTGCCACGTTTGATCTGCTTGCGGCAGAGATTGCAAATTGCAACAGTGCGATCAGCTGCACATGTGCTAAAAAAAAGCCCACACAGCTGAGCTGTGGGAAGTGGACCAGGAGATACCAGCTCCACAATCTGATAGAATAGGGTGGAGGGTCTCTACTGTTCTATGATGGCTGCCTCTGGAGGACATCCTGCCTCGTTGGGGTTGTGACTCCCCCTCACTTTTCTTTATCCGGCACCCAAGTCACGTTAGAGACCTCATCATCTTTAAAAATCTCTCTGCCATCAAAATACAATAGCTCAGCGGGGAGGATTCCCCCCTCCACCATTTATGGATGGGAGAATTGTGTCAGTTTTTTTTATCAACCAGCTGGTTGAATGGAAAAAATCATCTATGGCTCAGTAGTGCATAATGCTTTGAGTGTAGGTCTCAGGAGTGCATAATGCAGAGTCCATCAGCCTGGAGGGAATAATGCAGAAGGTGAATGACTCAGAAATGCATATCACAGAGAGTGCGGAGACCAGGAGTGCATAATGCAGAGAGTGCAGGGGCCAGGAGTGTATAATGCAAAGTGTGAAGGGCTCAGGAGTGTGTATTGTATAGAGGGAAGTGTTCAGGAGTGCATATTGCATGGAGTGCAGGGCTAGGGAGAACATAACACTGATTTGTCAGTGCTCGGGAGTGTGTAACGCACAGTGTACAGGGATCAAGAGTGGTTGCAGAGAGTGCAGGGGTTCAGGAAAGCATAAATCACAAAGTGCAGAAATGTGTAACACACAGAGTGCAAGGGTCTCGTGTGACTATCTCACAGAGTTCACGAGTCAGAAGTGAGTCAAGTCATGCACAGAGTTAAAGTTATAGTAGAATTTTTTATTTGTACACTTGCCTGTGTGTTACCCCTTCCTGAGCCTTGTGCCCTGTGCCATTCACACTCCAGAAACCTTTGCTCTGTTTGATAGTCACTCCTAAGCCCTACACCTGTCCAAGGACCACGGCTATGGAACGCTCTACCTACAAACATCCGCTTGGAAAAAGACCATCGAGCCTTCAGTAAGAAACTCAAGACCCACCTCTTCTAAAAAGGAATCAACACAGGTCGGATCAAGCGCCTCGAGGCGATTCAGTTCGCAGTTGTAGCGCTATACAAATCATTCATTCATTCACACCTGTGCCATTTGCCCTCCTGAGCCGTGTGCCATATGCACACATGAGCCCTGTGCCTTGTGCAGTAAGCACTACTAAATCTTGCACTCTGTATTGTACACGCTTCTGAACCCTGCACTCTGTGTGTTACACACTTATGAGCCCTACACTATATACAATTAGTTGTACTTTTCATACTCCTGGCCACTGCACTCTGTACGCTGTGCTATATAAGGCATTCTCCTGATAACTGCACTCTTTATTCTGTATTTTACATTACATACCTCTGACCAAAATGTTTGTCGTCCTAACAGCTGCTGGTTGCTTTGTAGTCACTAACTAAGTTCTGTAAGGTAGATTGAAAAGCATATGTAGTGAAAGAGTTTCATTTTTTTTTTAAATGATCCTTCTGAGTTTTGTGTCTGCCAGACTCTTATATGGGTTACAGTAATTAAAATACAGTATATTGTGTGGGTACTGTAAGGGCTGTGGTATATGTGTGCCATGTATCCAGGGAATGGGCTCACGTTTTATTTAACCATGCATCTACAAAATCTTCCTACTGTATAATTTGGTTGCATCTACCATTCAGGGCCTGGGGGAGAGGGGTGAGTATTTGCACCTATTCTGTAACAAAAAGCCCTGGACAAGACTATTTAAATTGAACTGATTTCTTTTACATGTAAAGCTAAAAAAAAAAAAAAAATAATTAACCGTCTACAATTCCACTTTAAACCAAAAAGAGCATTCTTCATATGTGTGTATTTGCTAAACAAACACAAGCACTATATATGTAAAGTGTATGAACTTTTGTTATTTTACACACTCTTTAATCTGATCCTTAACATGTCGCAGTTATGAGTAAGTGGATTGACGTTCCTTGACAGTTTGACCAGTTTACTTATGGAGGATTGTTACAAGGATAATAGAGTTGAAAGCACTTAATTACTGAGATTAGGTTCCCCAACATATGCTTAGTATTCAAAACATACATGCACTGCTTATTTTTTTACCCCGGTCAGAACCTTGAGACTATTATGCAGTCCTGTCATTAGACAGCATTTCTCAAAACTCATGATTTATCAACATTAATAATATTTGATCAGGCCTTGCAGTGTTAACATAAAATGTAGAAGGTTATAATCTATTAGTCTACAAGTTGATTTCTCCACTTTAGTTTAATGTTCAATATTGCAGAGAATCCTATTATTTGTATTTAACTTATTTCGAGATCCATTTCCATGCCCCCATTATTTGGTTCCCCCAAGAGAATGGTTACGGGGTTTGTATTTCTGTTCATTTCCTTCTGACATTTAAGCCGCGTATACACGATCGGTTTTTCAGATGGGAAATGTGTGATGACAGGCGCTTGGCGGAAAATCCGACCGTTTGTACGCTCCATCGGACAATTGTTGTGGGATTATCTGTGTACACAAGTCCATCAGACAAAAGTCCAAAGTACAAACACGCATGCTCGGAAGCAAGGACGAGCCCGAATCGGTCGGTCTTTTAAACTAGTGTTAGTAATGGAGAATTAACATTCGTGACATGGCAAATTGGGAAATCTCGAAATGCAGCGCACATTCTCTTCTTGGGATAATAATGAAGCTGCTTTGCTGGTAATACTGAGGAAGTTATTGCAAACAAATTAAAATTTTGATATCAAGAATAATATTATTATAATGTGGAATTCCCTTCCACAGGTGGTGGTCTCAGCGGGGGGCATTGGTAGTTTCAAGAAACTATTAGATAAGCACCTGAACGACTGCAACATACAGGGATATACAATGTAATACTGACATATAATCACACACATAGGTTGGACTTGATCGACTTGTGTCTTTTTTAAACCTCACCTACTATGTAACTATGTAACTATGCAAAGACCTACCTCATTGATTGGATATTGAAGGTAGATCCTCATATTACATAGTTTTGGTACAACTGAAGTTGATTATACAAAGATTTAATAGGAAGATTGTAATGTGTAGGACAAGCTTATAGAGCACTACCACACCACACAGTACTACATCAGGCATGAGGCCCGATTTTTTTTGTCACGTGGTATAGTGGTGAAAGTGAAAATTTTGGACCGATTTATCTTTATTGAAGCATAGTGGTGCACAAAAATGAAAATTCTGCCCGAAACCAAAATGGACAGTTTTAAAAAAAAAAAAAAAAAAAAATGTTTTAAAATGTAATTAATGTGAATGCCATTTTTGCATTGAAGTCAATGGGACACGATTTTGCAATGAAGTCAATAGGGGACGTTTTTGTGTTAAAGTCAATAGGATGCATTTTGTAGTGAAGTCAATGGGATGCGATTTTGCACTAAAGTCAATAGGGGGCGACGCATTGAGGTCAATGGGATGTGATTTTGCATTGAAGTCAATAGGACACAATTTTGCATTTAAGTCAATGGACACGATTTTGCAATGAAGTCAATGGACGTGATTTTGCATTGAAGTCAATAGGACACGATTTTTCATTCATGCTGCTCTCCTGTCAGCATGCTCCTTGTGCTGCTGTGCAACAGAATGGCTCCTTGTTCTGCTTCTCCCTCCCCCAGAGCTTTGTTGTACAGAGAATGCAAAAGGCTCATTTCAGGTCAAATTCAAGTACATAAACTGCACTTCAAAAGGAAGTCCCACTTATCCTCCACAATTTATGTTTTGAGGATCAGTGTATTCTGACAGCAGCAGGCGCCACTTTTGAAATAAAATGTCCCAGCAGTGGGGATTCCTCCGTTCACCTCGTTTGTGAATATGGAGGAATCTGTTAATTTTTTTCTTTCAGACTGCTGGCTGAAAAAAATAAAAAAATTAAAAAATATTGAAAATATCTTTTGAAATTAAATTAACATGTTAAAGCGTTAATGATACTGATGGGGTTATACAGTATATACTGTAAAATGTAATATTTAATTTTACCTGACTAGAATATGTTTTATATTAAGGCTTAACCACAATAATACAATAATAATAAAATATTCAGAAAACCACTACATGTTCCCTTTACTTATTCATTTTATGTAAAAAAAAACTCCATACTTATGTAATATTAATGTCTGTGGACTATGGCCCCTTTCACACGATCGGACCGTTCAGATCCGCCTGTCAGTTTTGACGGCGGACCTGAACGGGCGCTCAATGATAGTCTATGGAGCGTTGGATGTCAGCGGAGACATGTCCGCTGACATCCGACCCGGTCCGATCCGCCAAAAGGACCGTCCAGATCCATCGCTGGCGCTGGCGGATTGGGTGAGATCTGATGAAAACGAACACGCTGTCCGTTTTCATCCGATCTCTCCATAGAGACCAGCGGCGCTGGACAAGCCCCTCCCCGCTCAGTGAGCAGAGAGGGACCTGTCATCCGCCGGCTCAGCGGAGATCAACAGAGAGATCTCCTGCTGAGCCGGCGGACGGAGGCGGACTCCGTGCAAGCGGAGTCCGCCTTGTGTGAAAGGGGCCTAAATCCCTCAATAATCAATAAATGTCTTGTGAATGATATTTAGGGAAAGAGTTCCCAAAGATATTTTTGGCATAAAGAGAGTCCATATGTAGAAAAAGACCAAAGCCATAGAGATACAGTTCTTTGTTGAAGAAATTGGCCAAAAAATTCAGTGGTACTTCCAAAAAGTGGCCTATCAGCCCTCAAATCCTGGTGTATTAATAAGACAACACACAAAGACATTAGGTATACTTGCTGCGTTACTGTAAGCAAATAAGTGGGGCTCCACATTGATGAACACAAACCTGGGGTCAATACGTAGTAATAAAAAAAAAAAAAACTATGTAGAGGATGCTGGTATGGGTCCTGGATGGGAGACCCCACTATTTTGGTTGTGGTTCCTTTAAGGCAGAGTTCAGGAGACATTTTGGAGTATTTAGGGTTCCTCGCCAATGCAGAGGCTCAGGGGTAGTCCATGTGGAAAAGAGAAGACTGATTTATAGTGCTCTCATGATTGGTAAATTCTGATTTGCAAACCCAAATTCGGAGGCTCTGAGAGACTTTGGGTGGGAAAGAGCCTCTAAATCCTTACAGGTCTCAATAGAGTTAACTGGTCTGCAGGAGGAGTCCAGAAGAGCAACTGGAAACAGCCAGCAGATGTGTGTGAGGTGGCGTAGAGCTGAACACAGCTGAGTGAGCAATGTGGACTAGCTTGTGGAAGAAGTCATTTTAATAATGCTTAAAGTGAAACAATAAAAGTGAAATATTCCTTTAAATTTCATACCTGGGGGTGTCTATAATATGTCTGTAAAGTGGCGCATGTTTCCCCGTGTTTACAACAGTCCCTGCACAAAATACCATATTTATTGGCGTATAACACGCACCCCAAGTTTAGGAGGGAAGTTTAAGTAAAAAACTTTTAGGAGGGAAGTTTAAGGAAAAAAACTTACATTTAAATGCCCATTAATGCAGCATTCCACTGTCCACCTGCAGCCTTACACTCTCCCCCTGCAGCCTTGCACTGTCCCCCTGCAGCCTTCCCTAAAATTGCAGCATGGTTTATTTTTAAAATTACCGCTGCTGAGATCTTCGGCTCCTCTCGCCGCCATCGCCGCGATCTTCGGCTCCTCCCGCCGCCGTGATCTTCGGCTCCTCCCGCCGCCGCCGACATAGACTGAGCTGAGCCGAGCCAAATGTGTACTCGGCTACTTGGCTCCGCTCGCAGTAATGCCCCCGTCCCGCCCCTTGGCCCAGCTCCTATGATGGACACAACACTGGGCCAATGGCAGGATGTAAATGCTAGGGAGGCGGGACTGGGCGTGACTGCGAGCAGCGCCGAGTACACAGTACACTCTGCTCTGCTTGTAAATGTCGGCGGGGCTCTGGATTGGCGGGAGATCGGCGTATAACACGCACCCGTGATTTTCCCCTGATTTTAAGGGGAAAAAAGTGAGTGTTATACACCGATAAATACGGTACATTTCTAAAGGAAAAAAAGTAATTTAAAAGTACCCGTAGCTATAATGAATTGTCGGTCCTGGCAATACACAAAGGACAAAAGACATTGAAAAAAAAGGCATGGGATTCCCCCACAGTCCATTACCAGGCCCTTTGGGTCTGGTATGAATATTAAGGGGAACCCCCGAACCAAAATTTAAAAAAAATAATTGTGTGGGGATCCCCCCAAATTCCATACCAGGCCCTTTAGGTCTGGTATGGATATTAAGGGGAACCCCGTGCCAAAATCCCAAAAAATTGGCGTGGGGGTCCCCCCAAAAATCCATTCCAGACCCTTATCTGAGCATGCAACCCGGCAGGCCGCAGGAAAAGAGGGGGGATGAGAGAGCGCCCCCCTCCTGAACTGTACCAGGCCACATGCCCTCAACATGGGGAGGGTGCTTTGGGGTAGCCATAGCACCGTGTCCCCATGTTAATGGGGACAAGGGCCTCATCCCCACAACCCTTGCCCGGTGGTTGTGGGGGTCTGCGGCGGTGGGCTTATCGGAATCTGGAAGCCCCCCTGTGTGAAATGGTAATGGGGTACAAATGGAACCCTATCATTTCACAAAAAAATTGTGAAAATTGTAAAAATTACATGACACGGCTTGGGGACAAGTCCTTTGTTAAAAAATAAAAAAATTGAATTGTCCCACGAAGTCTTCTTCTTGCTCCGCCGACGGACCGAAAAAAAAAAATGCGACCGACCCACCTCCATGGGGGGCACACGCTGTAATGACCGTCCTCTCAGGTGACAGATCTTTTATAACTGAAGGCAGGGCCACACGGTGACGTCGCCAGGTGACCCCGCCCCCTCTGATGCACGGGGACATCCCTATTGCTTCCCGTAGCGTCAGAGGGGGGGGCACCCGGTTACGTAACCTGTCCCTTAAGCTGTCACCTGAGAGGACGGTCATCACCGGGCAAGGGTTGTGGGGATGAGGCCCTTGTCCCCATTAACATGGGGACACAGTGCTTTGGCTACCCTAAAGCACCCTCCCCATGTTGAGGGCATGTGGCCTGGTACAGTTCAGGAGGGGGGCTCTCTATCATCCCCCCCTCTTTTCCTGCGGCCTGTCAGGTTGCGTGCTTGGATAAGGGTCTGGTATGGATTTTTTGGGGGACCCCCAAGCCATTTTTTTATAAAATTTTGGTGCGGGTTCCCCTTAAAATCCATACTAGACCTGAAGGGTCAGAATCTTAAAATCGCCAAAAGGTTTCAAGTACTCCGTTTGCATACAAGGGGAAAATAAACTTTTTGTACCAGAAACATTTTCAAAGTATTCCGGACTTCCCTTAAAAAGAAAAACAAGAGCTATGTTGCAATATAAAGAAATCTTGGATGAAGATAAAGACAGCCAGATCTGAACTACTCATTACCTATTATTTACCGGAGCACTGCATAGCATACTTCCTTCTGTGGACCGAATCTGACAGTGAATAAAAATTACTTCCTCTTATACCCTCCTCCAGACCATTTGGCGCCAAATGTGGTGTGATGAGACACACAATTGGCTGGATTGAACAAGAGACCACTCACACAAGAAATGACACTTCCCTCTATCCAAGCACGCCGGAAATGACATCACGGCGGCCACAGGAAGCACTTCCCACTTCCTCTGGGGCAGTATGGAAACCTATGGTAGCTGAGAAGGGGAAAAAAGAAGCCAAATGTTGCGAAGATGGAAGAAATTAAGGGCTGAAAGCCCAATCAATTGGAAAAACAGAAATAAATAAAAAAACAGGGACCCAAGAAAAACCAGCTAGGTTGGCGTTCACAAAAATGGATAAACGCCTTGGGTGTCCATATGATGCATCTAGTCTGCAGCCGAACCACAAAAAAATCTACAAAATGTGGAGTAAGGATTCCAAAACACAACAATGGGAATCCTAAGGAACAAATTTGATAGATTTGGTTATTACTATTGATACGGTACCATGAATAATCAGACATACAAAATGTTTAGAGCAATTTCAGTCCAAATTATACATGAAGTTCATAAAACCTCAATTTAACAAATGAAAAATAAACAAAAATATAAAAAAATACAGAGAAATATTAAATTCCTTAATATACAATGGCTGAATCCATACAAAAAAGTCTTGAAGCTCAAAGACTCATTCAGGTCTGTATGCACAGTAGCAGATAAATTGTGTATCCATTTCGATTCACGTTGAAGAAGTATTTTGTCTATATCACCACCCATACCACAATCTGGTATATGTTCTAATGCAAAAAATTGCATCTTCAAGTCATCAAAGGCATGGTAAAGCCCCATGTGCCTGCTGATCGGAGTTTCCATCTTTTTTTTATTCAATAACATGACATGATCTCTTATCCTATGGAAAAAGGGCCTTTTGGTTTTACCCACATAAAATGCGTTACATGCGCACTTCATGTAGTAAACCACACCCACCGTTTTGCAATCATGAAAACATTTGGTTTGTAAATTTGGCCATTAGGAAGAGTCACCTCTGCAGTATTAGCAAGTAGATAGCAGAAGTCACATCTTCCACAGTCGTAGGTTAATTTACGTCTAGTTTTGATTCTAGGATTAAGATGGCTATGTACTAATTGATCTTTCAAGGATCTTGATTTATGGTAGGTGATTTGAGGATTCTCCCCTACATATTTAGACAAAATGTCATCTGTAGCAAGTAAATACCCACATTTTTAAACAATTCTAAGAACCTTCAAATACCCTGCCAATCTAGTAATAAGACGTACAGGTTGTCCACTCTTAGAATTTGGATTGTGGATTAAACTTTTTCAATCCTTCTGTTTCACTCTCCGATTTGAGTCAAGTCTTCGTATATCCACTCTTTAGAAGACAAATTTGAAGTGCCTTAGCCTCCTGCTCATGGTCCTCATCCAAACTGCAGTTTCTACTCAGTCGCAAGTATTTACTGTAAGGTATGCTCTGAATTAGGGATTCAGGATGCAAGCTGGTGGCATGCAAGATGGTATTGCCTGCTAGTGGTTTCCGATAAAGAGATGAACCAAGAGTACCATCTGGGTTGGTATAGATTGTAATATCCAAAAAATCAATAGATTTTTGGTCACAAGGTAAAGTAAATTTTAAATTATATACATTTGATTCCATCTCTTGAAGAAATGCATCAATTCATCCCTAGTTCCCAACCAGATGACAAAAATGTAATCTATGAATCTTCTCCATAGCAATACCTTTTCATTTGGTCCCCATCGCAACCCCCTGCACCTGGAGGTAGTGGGAGCGGTCAAAAACCACATTTTTGTTTTTGACAAAAACGAAATATTATTGGCGAGAATAAAAATCAGGAGGTCAACAACAAAATTGTTATAAGCCTTAGATTGAGGTCCTCGTTCCGATAAGAAGCCATCGACAACTCAAACCCCCAACTTGGGGGGGATTGAGTTGTAGAGGGCCTCCACATCAATTGCAACAAGCCAGGAATGGATAAACCATCTAGGGAACACAGAAGATCTGCCGTATCCTGATGAAGGAGCCTAATGACTTTACATGCCGTAAGTATTCATCAATTAATTGACTAACTGGCTCAGTTAAGCAGCCATTGTCAGATACTATAGGACGCCCAGGTGGAAACTGGGCGTTCTTATGTTTCTTTGGCAAGGCATATAGAGTTGGCAGCTTAGGAGTTTTTACAGACAGGAATTCACAAGTTTTTTTTATCAATTAAATTATTAATGAAGGCTTGAGTGATCAATATATGGTATTTTTGGGCATATTAGACTTGAGCAAATGGAATAGGACGATACCAATGCTGATTAGTTAGAATGTCCATAACCATCTCCTTATAGTTGTTTAAATCCATCACAACTATATTGCCCCCTTTATCAGAAGGTTTGATGATCAACTGTTCATTGTTTTTCAAAGAAATTAAGGCTTGGCGTTGGACAAAATCAAGATTGGAATCAGCATTGGATCGTTTCCATTTAGTGCTTAAAATTTCTTTTGTTACTTGTTGGGTGAAAGTCCAAATGTTTGGGTTCCCCTGTAAAGTGGGGAAACAATGTGATTTGGGTTTGTATAAAGAAGGCGGGGAATCAATGGACAACAAGGAATCAGGAACTGGGTCCTCAAGGGGATCGTCTAGGGGATTGCTCTCTTCCCATAATTCCATAAGGTCATTTATGGCTCAAATTTCATTTATGGTTTTATTTTTCCATATTTCTTCAGAAAGATTTTTGCTAATAGAAATTGAATGTTCCTTGTCAAAGATGACTTTGAACATCAATTTCCGAGCAAATAAATTGATGTCCTTAATTATTTCAAAGGCATCATCCTCCTGCTCTGGACAAAATGACAAACCAAGGCTAAGAACCCTGATCTGATCATCCGTCAAGGTACAGGAAGCTAGGTTGATTACCTGGAAGCCACTTTGCGTGTCAATTTGGTGAGAACTGGTGCAGTGGGAGCCTTCTTGGACTCCAAAGGAGGCTGTAGTGAGAAAATTGGGGCATTGCGAAGATCCCCCAAAAGATGGATCTGTGGTAAGTCCCCTAGAGGGGGAGTTAGATTAGACTGGCTTACCTGTGAGGTAGCCACATTCAAAGAAGAAATAGAGGAAATAGAAGAGACTCCCAACACCCGAAACCGTGGATATGGGTGCAGAAGAAGCAGATTTGTTTTGTGAATGAAGACCTGCTCGTGTAGTATCTCGTGGAAGCCATTTGAAAGCTAATGACTTTTGTGCGGATCGATCCTGTTTACATTTTTGTGAGCCATTTGGAAAACCTTGTTTGGAACCTGGTTGTTGAGAAGAAACAGAAGTTTGTGAGGATTCATCAGAATCACTAGGATCTAAATTGGAATATTGTCTCTGGGAAAAGTGTTTTCTTTTACGACCCACTCCCTCAGATGACCATCTATAGGCTGAATTTTTTTTCATATGCTTGTTTATCTTTGGTTTTGAGGATTTCTCCTACAAATATTTCAAGAGAATTTTCAAGAGCTATTTTGGAATCTTTAAACGTGGATTCTGACAATAAAGCATTATTGCCAGTATACAATTTTTCAATCTCATTATCTAATACATCAATTTATTTTCAATAATGCTGACAAAGGGATCTCATCATCAAAAAGGAACAATTCTGGAGATTACCCTCCCAATCCACTTTAAACTCTGGTTCCACCTTGGACAGATTTGGAAAAATCTGCACTAGCAGGCCCTACGGTACTCATTTGCCACATAGTTGCCCAAATAAACAGTGCATTGAGGTTGGCTTGTATATTGGAGACATCCTGTAAGGTTGTTATTCCACTGTATAACTTGGTGTCATCTGCAAAGACTGAAATGGTACTTTTAATCCCAGACCTTATCTGATTTCTAAATATGTTAAAACATAAGGGTCCCAACACTGAACACTCGGGTACACCACTAATAACCCTAGACCATTCAGAGTATAAATCATTAACCACTACTACTAAAATAATTTTAAGTCAAAGTAATTCAAATAAAAAAATATGATGTGTAACATTTTCTTACTAAAGATAAAGAACATCAGAAGTTTAGGCTTCTAAATGGGGCAGAGCAGCTCTGGGCCAACATATTGCATGCAAAAGGAATGCCAGGCAATGCAATGTCTAGTATGCATCATGGTATAAAGTGAGGGGGTTAAAAGTGCTTACAGACTGCCCATTCACCACCATCTCTGATGTGATTGGCAGTATTGGTTGACAATCACTAGATGATATTCATGTAATGTCTGCAGTCACCCCATGTGTATGAGCGTACTGCCTTACAACCCTCTTTACCTATTTCCAAATGTCTTTGTTTTTTCATATACGTGTTTACCATTGGATTAATATGACACAAAGAACTATTAATACAGATTAATAAAATTGTATGTTACACATACTGTACATTCCAAGAATGTTGGATAAAATGTACTTTTCAGTTTTTGTTTTGTTTTTATAGTTATGGTAATGACATAGTGTTTCAATAAAACAGCAAATAAAATAAAGGGCAGTAAAGTATATGAAAGAAATCCACAGCAAACCAGCGCTGCTGTACCCTTGCTTGTATGGTAACATTGGGCAATCTGTCTTTGAACAATAGCTTCCATCAGTACATTGAGATTAGTAGCTGACACGGAGACCTGTCCACAGATGGACGTCTAGTGATGTGAAGAAAATTTCCATCATCTGGTCCTTACAGACAAATCAACATGGCAGTTCAAAAGTCAATTTACCTGGAACTAAATCACTTGTCAGATTTTGTCCTTTCTGCTTGGCAGAATTTAAGATGACAGGCATAGCTGTGCTTATGATGGGTGACATTGGGCATCTTTATGGGACAAGCATGGGCTGTCTGAAGGAAACTGTACATAATACTGAAATGTAATTGATACTCTTACCTGGACTACATAAGTAGGTAAAGTGAAAAGAGATTAACTCTTTCACTGTCATGAGAGATTTGAGTACACAATGAGGAAATACCTTACATGCAGTTATTATTATTTATTTGCACTGTTATAAAGATACATTCTGAAAGCTGCATGAAGCAGTAGCATGTAGGACAAAAGTTTAAGTGATACTAAAGTCTCCATTTTTTTTCATTAAAAATAACAAACATGTTATACTTGCATTCTCTGTGAAGTGGTTTTGCACAGAGCCGCCTGGATCCTCCTATTCTCGAGTCCCTCGCCAGCGCTCCTTGCCCCTCTCCCCTGTTAAGTGCCCCCACAGCAAGCAGCTTGCTATGGGGGCACCGGAGCCGCTGCACCCTGTATCCATTCAGACACGAAGCAGCGGTCCGGCCCTGTCCCCTTTCTCTCCTCATTGGCTCACTGACTTTGATTGACAGCAGCGTTGTGCCGCACTGCTGTCTCAGCCAATGAGGGGAGTCCCAGACAGCTGAGTCTCTCGTGCAACATCAGTGGATCTAGATGGACCTCAGGTAAGTATTAGGGGGGCTGATGCATTAAGATAAAAAACCTTCTGCCTTTACAACCACTTTAACTAAAGGCCTAGATAAATCATTTTACTTGAACAGTGTTTTTGCACCAATTAAGGGTAGAAAGGTAAAAATTGTACCAACAACAGGAATGGCGCACACTGAGATGCAAAATACCATTCTTATTTTATTAAAACAGCCATCAAGAACAGGACAGATTCTATTCTGACATGTTTTAGCGTTACGCACAGCATTTTCTCAATGGTCCTATTTTGGCATTTTTCATGCTAGGCACACTGCTTTCTCAAAGATTTGATTATGACCTGTTTCATGCTAGAATCAAAGAAAAAACAAGCAGCACTTTACCTCTTTATTGGCGCACATATTAAAATCCAGTAGCAAAGGGTTTACACATTTAAGCAACTAAGCCTTACTCATATAAAAACAAAAAGAAGTAGAGAAACCTAAGTGTAGCATTTATTGAAACATAACTATGAAATTAAATATAATACATTTACACTCACAATTACAAGATATTAAAAAGGGCATTTGATTAGTCTCCAGCAGGTGGCAACCTCCCAGGTGGTCAATGTTGAGCAAGCCCCTCCAGATGGATGTGCTGTAAGGGGCTTGGAAGCAGGAAGTAAACCAGGAAACAGCAGGAAGAGCCAACAGAAGCAGCAGACTGTCTGTTTATATCACATGGATGAGAGCCACTGTGGACAACAAGGAAGTGTTGTAGACCCAAAAGAGGGCAGTGATGATTTCATGTAATGTAAATAGGCATGGCTACACATTTCAGGGCATGGCCCCTTTGTCAAATATTCAGCCTCCCCAGATTCTGCTTCAAAGAGAGGCTGCTGACGCTGCCATAATGTGAACTTCATGTAAAAACATGGACTTTTTTCAAGGACTCAAAGACTCTCTCTTTATATGTCGTTTATCATGCCATGCCTATTGTTATTTTTGCAGTCGCACTAGTCCTCCCCTTTTCTTGCACCTGGGTATGTTTAGGGTGTTTATGTAATTTATAAATCCTTTTTTAGTTAAAGTAGTTGTAACCCTAAAAAAACAAAAAAATTATCCTGATCTTTTAAAACATGATACACAGCATAGTGCTTGTGCTATGTAATTTGCCCCTCTCTATGTTCTAACAAAAACCTGGTGGATCCTGCCTGTTCCCATGCCCCCCTTATGCCCTGTACACACGGTCGGAAATTCCGACCACTGGTGTTGCATACACACGGTCGGACAAAGTTGTCAGAAAATCCAATCATTCTGAACGTGGTGACGTTCGTTGCGTACGACGGAACTACGTAGAGGCTAGTAGCCAATAGCTTTGGTCTCGTAATTTGATCTGAGCATGCGTGGCACTTTGTCCGTCGGAATTCCCTACAAACTATCGGAAAAAGTCTGATCGGAATTTGTTGTCGGAAAATTTGAGAGCAGAATCTCAAATTTTTTCCGATGGAGCCCACACACGGCCGGATTTTCCGACAACATGGTCCGATCGGACATTTTCCATCGGAATTTTCGACCGTGTGTACGGGGCATTAGTGTGTTGACCACTGTAATCATGGCTGCTGATCCATGATTACCATGGTCAGGTTACGTGCCTCTGTCAGCCCGCTGCTCTCCCCCTCTCCCCCTCCCTCCCTGCCTTTCAGCTTGGAAGTCTGTAACATTACTACTGACAAATCCTGTCACCCCCTCTCTTACAGGATTATATACAGTAATGCACAGTAACTGTCTTTTTTTCAAATTATTGCACAAAATATTTTTTACAGCACCACTGGGCGCTTCTGTGACCTCCTGACACTCTCCTTCTCTCCTCCCGACTGACGTCAGTGGGGAATCTAGGCCCCTCCCACTGTAGTGTTCGGAGTCGGGAAGGAGAGAGCCAGCAGGTCACGTGAGCGGCCAGCGGTGCTGTAAATAAGGTATTTTGCACAATAATAAAAAAAAAAAACACAGTTACTACACAGTATATCATCCTGTAAGAGGGGGGGGGGGGGGGTGACAGGATTTGTCAATAGTGACTTTATAACCACTTTAAGCCTTACTTTCTCAAAGGTTCCATTCTGACATGTTTCAAGCTAGGCATGCTAGGTGTAGCCCTTCCTTAAATTATGTTATACTTATGTTTCACGCTAGGCACATAGCTTTCTCAAAGATTTTATTTTGACATGTTTCAGGCTAGGTACACCATTTTCTCAAAAGTCTCATGACATGCTTCACGCTAGGTACAGCAGTTACTCAAATGTTCCATTGTGATATGCTTCATGCTAGGCGCAGCACTTTCTCAAAAGTTCTATTCTGACATATTTTACACTAGGCACAGTGCTTTCACAAAAGTCCTTCTCAGACATGTTTCACCCTAGGCACGGTGCTTTCACAAAGGTCCTTCTCAGACATGTATCACACTAGGCACGGTGCTTTCACAAAGGTCCTTCTCAGACATGTTTCACGCTAGGCACAGTGCTTTCACAAAGGTCCTTCTCAGACATGTTTCATGCTAGGCACAGTGCTTTCACAAAGGTCTTTCTCAGACATGTTTCACGCTAGGCACAGTGCTTTCACAAAGGTCCTTCTCAGACATGTTTCACGCTAGGCACAGTGCTTTCACGAAGGTCCTTCTCAGACATGTTTTACACTAGGCACAGTGCTTTCACAAAGGTCCTTCTCAGACATGTTTCACACTAGGCACAGTGCTTTCACAAAGGTCCTTCTCAGACATTTTTCTCACTAGGCACAGTAGTTTCTCAAAGGATTTCAGACTGCAGTAAGCATCTTTGTACAGATACTGAAAAGCTGCTACCCCTTCCTCATTATTAATTTCAGGCTGATGATAAGAGAAAGCAGGAACCTATACTTTACATACGCATGCAAGCATTTTGGCTACAAATGTGTAAGTCTATGTTTAGCCAAAACTTTCTATGTTTTAGTTGTGGATAGAGTAGGGAAAGAGTTATAACCCATTGGCAAGCTTTCCTTTCACTTCCTGTTTCAGAATTACAACAGGGAGTGACAGGAAATCTCCTCAAAGTGGGAGGAATTCCCCTCTTAAACAATTGTCACCAGAACAGGTGTCCCTATTGGAAAATTTTGCCTTGCCTCCTGTTTCGGTGACAACTGTAACATTTTGGATGCCTCACAACATTCTGTTTAATTGACAATGATCACCAGGACAAATATAGAAGACAAACCTTCTAATCTGCCTCACAGACAGCAAAAAAAACTTGACAGAGGTTCTCATCAGCCCTTGCTCTACCCAAAACAAAAAAGATAGTTTTGACTATATAAACACTTTAATGGATGTGAAAATCTAGTGCTGGGTCATTGCTGAAGTCCAGCAGCCATTTAAAGGCTTATTTAGTGAGACACTGCAATCTGCTGTTAGCTGACATTTCTGGGTGTGTCAGATAGTGTTGTCCCCTACTGGGCACTATAGTTCCTCCCATCAGCTGCTAAGTTACTATCAGTCAGGGAAGAATTCACTCACTACCTTCCAGAAAGGTATGTGCCATGTTTACTTGCAGGGTATTGCTGCTTAAAGCTGCTGATACTTTTGACAGGGTCACTGTAAGCACATCAACTATTCATAATAAAAAAAAGAATTCCTTTTGTAATTCCATGAGAGCACAAAAACATTGGGGTTGATTTACCAAAGGAGTATGGAATGTCGTCTTTTTCAGTCTCTAGGGCAGGGGTCGGCACTCGGCCTGCCACCACTAAATGCAGGCACCTGGCCCGCGGAAATTTTCACTGCTGTCCACTTCATTGGACAGCCGCGAGCGCCCAGTATCACAGAGCTGGATGGGGGCGGGAACCACAGGAGATAACTTTTTTCATTAAACAGCAGGTGATTGGTTGCCAGACAATCCTAGCAATCAATCACTAGCCTGTTAATGTGAAAAGTTAACTTCAGTAGTTCCCGCCCCCATCCAGCCCTGTGATGCCGATCTCAGGTGCTCTGCTTGATGTACACCTGTGTAAGGTAAGAGTTCTACGGACACTGCAATGGGGTAGGGTGCAGGGGACAGAGGACACTGCAGTGGGGGGTGCATTGCTGGGCACTGGTGAGGCTGCATAGCTGGGCCCTGCATTGTTTATGTAGCCAACTGGGGCTCTCTGGGGACCCTGATGTAAGAGGGGCTCTGGGGACCCTGATATAAGGACGGATCTCTGGGGACCCTAATGTAATGGGGGGGCTCTCTAGGGACCCTGATGAAGGGGGTGGGCTCTCTGGGGATCCCTGATGTAAGGGGGTAGGATCTCTGGGGACCCTGATGTAATGAGGGAGTCTCTGGGGACCCTGATGTAATGAGGGGGGCTCTGGGGACATCATCTGGGGGTCTTATTAGACGAAACGTGTCCAGGCGGGCTCTGCTGATGCCACTTTTTACCAATATTGCAAAGCACTTTTTATCTTCACAAAATGTGAGTGTTCCTTTTTTATATACAAAAAATGTTTCATCCATAACGGAATTACACTATGTGGCCTATTCCTTCTTCCCCTTATTAATATATACCTGGGAGGAAAATTCTTTGATATATCCTTGGGCTAATATCCCTTCGGTGGGCATCCATTTGAAACGTATTGAGAAGAACCATAGACGTCTCTCCCTTCCATTGGTTATCGTTTGTGCTGAATGATCCCCCTGGGTGTATTACACCACAAGCCTTACTGACTCATTAGGCCTATTTGGGTTCAACCTTTCCGGTAAGCCTTATATATATCGGTGGTGGATTATCTACTGACAAATTGTCTGCACCAAGATTTTCAAGTCACCATGTTGTCACATATGGACTCTGATGTTATTTATGAATACTATTTTCGCTTCACTTATTGTTGCTTATCACACAACAATTCATTTTTAACCATTCGATAGTTCATTTTGATAGTATGAGTTTTTTTTTGCTCTCATTGCATATATCTATTTATTTTATTTTTTTCTTGTGTTACCACTATTTGTAGTTACTGCATCTGCGATTTAATCATCTTGTCTTGCAATGCAGTAATAGGACATCACTGTGTCTTTACATGTGAGGTTTTGTAGTACATTTATGGTCACATCATTTGTTTCCAATTGTATGTAATAACACATTAGCGCTACACTTCTTTCTACACTGTTGTCACTTTTTTTTGCAAACCAATCCTTTGCTGTATCAGCTGCTATATACATCTTTTAAAGAGACAGTGCGGTTTTGTTCACAAATATTTACACTTCATATCCAGAGTATGTCTTTGTGAAAAAGACATATGAGTGCTGCCAGCATTGCTGCAGAGGTTGAAGGGGTGGGGGGTCAGCCTGTCAATGCTCAGACCATACGCCGCACACTGCATCAAATTGGTCTGCATTGCTGTCATCCCAGAAGGAAGCCTCTTTTAAAGATGATGCACAAGAAAGCCTGCAAACAGTTTGCAGATGGCAAGCAGACTAAGGACATGGACTACTGAAACCCTGTCCTGTGGTCTGATGAGACCAAGATAAACTAATTTGGTTCAGATGGTGTCAAGCGTGTGTGGCGACATCCAGGTAAGGAGTACAAAGACAAGTGTGTCTTGCCTACAGTCAAGCATGGTGGTGGGTGTGTCATGGTCTGGGGCTGCAGTGATGCCGGCTCTGGGCATGATCCCCTCCCTTTGAAGACTGGGCCGCAGGGCAATATTTTTAACATGATAACGACCCCAAACACACCTCCGAGAGGACCACTGCCTTGCTAAAGAAGCTGAGGGTAATGGTGATGGACTTGCCAAGCATGTCTCCAGACCTAAACCCTATATAGCATCTGTGGGGCATCCTCAAACAGAAGGTGGAGGAGCGCAAGGTCTCTAACATCCATCAGCTCTGTGACGTTGTCATGGAGGACTGGAATAGGACTCCAGTGGCAACCTGTGAAGCTCTGGTGAACTTCATGTCCAAGAGGGTTAAGGCAGTGCTGGAAAATAATGGTGGCCACACAAAATATTGACACTTTGGGCCCAATTTGGACATTTTCACTTAGCACTAGCACACTGCAATATACTGCAGTAAACCTGCAAAAATGCACTGAAATATACTGCTTTGAATGTGCACTAACGCACTGCAATATACTGCGGTAAACCTGCAAAAACACAATGAAATATACTGTGTTAAACGTGCAATAACGCACTGCAAAATACTGCAGTAAATGTGCAATAACGCACTGAAATGTACTGCGGTAAACCTGCAAGAACGCACTGCAGTATACTGCGGTAAACGTGCAACAACTAACTAAAATATGCTGCAGGAAACCTTCCCTGACAAAATAAAATTACACTAAAGTAAAAATGAATGGTCGCACTACTCTCACACTGTACTATCACTAGATTCACACTAAAGTAAAAATGAACCGTCTCACTACACTCACATGGCACTAGCACCATCTTCACACTAAACTGATACTTCACACTTACAATAGAATCACAAAAGCCCACTATAGCACACTAACTCGCTAGTAGTACTGAACAGAGCCCTGTTTTATCTCTCTCTACACCAATAATACACTGCAAATGGCCTCTATAGGAAGAAGATTTTTATAGTGTGGGGTGGGACTAAGAGCAATGAGCCATGATTGGATAAAGTCATCATGACAGTGTCCAATCATGGCTCTGACAATGCTATGTGCCCTGCTTGGGCAAAGCTTTCATTGTTTCAGCCAATCAGGCCTTTCAATGCACTGTGCAGTGCATTGTGGTCATTCTGCGGGCCAAACAAATGGTCAAACGCCCCGATAATTTGGGTGTTCATCAAACGGGCAAAGTTCAAGAATCTACTGTTGGGTTTTGTCATAGAAAAGCAGGAAAGGTGATCTATGGTGGGTTCTAAACATCCAGTATTTTAGCAGATTGTAGTGCCTGGACATAAGAGAACATTAGGCCAATCTATCCATTTACATGTATATAAGTTAAAGTTTGGTTGTCTTTAGGTCTTCCATGACCATTCCAGATATCCATTGCATTATTGGAAAGAATGTCAATTAGCCAGCCTGAATTAATGCCCAAATCCCCTTGCAAATTAGGATTGTGCCAGTAATTTTGGCAATGTTCTCTCTCTTCCTCCTACTTAGGGACAATCACGCATGTTCAACCAATACAGTAAATCCATACGTCTACAACGGTCATTTAAAAAAGCTTTTGGCAGCCAGAATGTGAATGAACCACCAGCCTCTATCTATCCTACAGTCTGCTTTATTGGATCTGGTAGAAACAGCACACCTACCTAATGCACATTTTCACCTCTCACCTCACCCCAATCCAGACTTCTAGTTCCCCCATATTAATGCATAAACCAAATAATGATCAAAGGGGGTTCCTAATTTCTTTCACAAGGCCACCATATTCATAATCTGATGACCAAATTTAAGGGAATAATTGTACTAAGTAAAGTTATTGTGATGGACTCCGGACACCCTTTTGGGTATTTCTTCCAAGAAGCTGCTTCACAAGTCCTGGAACACGAGACCAATGGATCTTGCTAAAGAAACCCCAAGGACCAGACAAGACCAGTCTTGGAGTACACCAGAAAATTAACTGCTTTATTTTTAGAAACACACTGAATTTATACCTCAAACCATCAGATAAGGGCTACTCCCATTATCTCAGACAAAGGTCACCTTACACAGTAGAGCTAGTCCTATTATCATAACAATGCCCTCCTTAGACAGTCCGGCTCCCCAGACTAACTTGCATAATAAGCCACAAGCTATTCGTGACCAGCTCTGGATAACTTAAGAACACATTATAACACATGAGTTCTCCAAGCCATGGTTCTCCTGCAGCCCAAGGTCCGTGACAGTTATTTTTCACATAAAGTCTGTATAAATTTACAGCATATACACCTATGTTAAGTTGCCCATTACCATTACTGTATATGATAATTGGAAGACATAGGTATATGGGGCCCTAGCAGACACCACTAGCTGAGGCTTGTTGGCAGAAGAAACTAATTAGATAGGTTTCAAAATAATGTCCAGTCAATACTGTCTGATAAGTTGGTGCTGGATGTGTCTGTAAAGTGCCTTGGATGCCTCTCACTATAATCTAACCACATAGTATAGTATATTATAATGTTCTGGAAAAGTTTATTGCACGAACATGTATGAATTGTACTGTACTATATGAGCACTTGAGGGACCAGTAGAACAGCAGGATAGGTAAAAACATGCTGGAAGACACTAGATGGCCTCCTGCACCAGACACATTTTGTGGCCAGATCAGTCAATCATCCAGTGTCCACTGGGCAGGGAATAACAGTTGCAAGCTGATGTTCTCAGGGAACAAAGCTTATCAGACAGGATAGAAAACTTAATTTGTTTGCTCTTTTTCCCCATTATATTGACTGCTTTTGTGCTGCTCCACCTCTATATTTCTAAACTTAAGCAAGCATTTGAGGAGAGAGAAACTGACCAACAAGGTATTGTGAGATGGTCATAATGTGCATTATTAAAGGTTTACTAATGTCTATCAGCTTCACAGTACTAGATAGCTCTCATCTAGGGGTTTATTTACTTAAGACATATAAGTTGTTTACTTTGCAAGAGAATTTTCCCCAGAGCTTAGTGAATGAGGTGAAAATGTATTTTGCAAAGAATACCCAATCACATGCACATGCACATGATTGGATACTGCAAGTCAGCAGAGTTTCGCCTCATTTACTAAGCACTGGGGAAAATTCCCTTGCCAAGTGAACAGTCTATTTGCTCTTAGTAAATCAACCCCAAGGTGTTCAGGTAGTTGAACAAACCAGTAAAGCCTTTCTCTCTGTGTGGAAAGGTTTCATTAGTCCATATTCTGCAGATTCATAGTGTCATAACTAGGCTCCCTAAAATCCTGTGGGAAGGTGCGAGTATTATAAATGAGTGTTGGCAGTGAATGCCATCAAGTGGAAGGCAATAAGACATGCCCTACTGCATTTAGCGCAGCTCAGTGTTCACAATGAATGTTAATGTATGCTGCCTGCCCCTTCTCCATGGGATTCAATAAACCTTATACGCTGTGCTGAGTGACCTCCTTTCAGTACACAGTCAATGAAGATTAAAGTAAAAGTAAAAAATCTATCATTGCTACCAGAGGCCAAGTAAAAGCTAAATTAAAGTGCATATTCACTGTGTTATTACATGAACCTTTCATAAGGAACATAACCTTCTAAAATTCCCCCTTACTTGTCTATAACATTCCATGGGCTATGACACGGAGCTGGAAATGACCAATGAGAGATAGAAAAAGACATAACATTACTCCCAAAGATTGAAGCATATTCAGCGCAAGAACACTCTGTACTAGAGATGAGTGAATTGATAACCAGAGCCAACTGGGTGTGGATTTAGATATTTTAGAGACTTGAATACAAATAGTGTTCTGCAGAGGGTAATCAAAGTACCTAATCCTTGTTTATACATATTTGAAAGGTGCATTTCATCTAGTAGATACAAACATATATTGATAAGCTGCAAGTAGCACTATTGGTTCAGCTTGTATTTGCCTGTTGCAAATCCCTCCACGTGTGACCACCTGTTCCTATAAGCATTACATTGGCAAGACATTCATTAATACTCATAGATATAATCTAGGCCTAGATTTTGGCCACTTCAGGCACAGAGTGATTAAAGACAATTAACAAGAAAGTCATACTGCTGTACTAATAGACAGTGTAGTAGTGGTGCTAGCCATCGGAAGGCTGCCCATTCTGGCCCTTTGATCCAGCTGTAGTCCCGTGTCTGTAAGCCTTCCCTGAAGCCTAATAGCAGAGCTAGCTTGGTACGAGAATTTATTGGTCAAGTTTGATTTTCCAAGTTGATTGCTAATATATTCCCCTTTGAGTGGCTGGCACCAGCTTTGCTCTTCTGTCCATCTCCATGGACACAAACATGGAAGTTTGCCCAGTGCAATTGATCATAGGGTTAGATGCCATCTAATGTCCATAAGCAGCTTAATGTGATTCTATTATGTTAACACCCCAGAAAAAGCTACCCAGGGGTATGAAGGACCCCTTTTTTTTTTTGCTTTCAGCTCCTTTACTCTGCCCAAGTGCCCGATTGTTCAGATTGTGAAAAGCATTGACATTTCCCGGTGGAGTAAAAGCTTCCCCTCCCACCTTCTACAATTTGTTTCCCACATATGCCTATTGGCCAATGAGGCAGGCCAACATAGTGAAGGACCAATAGGAGTGTTAAGAAAGAGGAAGGGAGTTCAAACACCACCTGGAATTGTCTGAGCTTTGCCTGATCAGAACTGCTGGACATTTGGACAGAGGCATTGAAAACTGCTGCAGATATGTGCAGGCACCTCTACATCACTGCTCTTCATACCTGTGAACATTTTTTTTTTGGTTAAAATGGTCAAAATGACATAATCTTTAAAGCTGGCCATACATGACCTGATAAATAAGAATCACTTGTAGAAATCAGGTCATCTAGGTTTTCATTGAAGAATGATAATAAACACTTGTATGCATTAGTTTCTTGTTATTATACCTGGATATTTTTCAACCTTCTATAAAATCGCAGCAGTTTTATTTAGAATATTCCTTTTTCACAAGAGAAAAAGCACTTTCAGCATACTGTATAAGCAGCAAATCTAAAAACGGGCAAACACTTGGATACAAATTGTGGCAGGCCCATATGAGCAAGAGCAGAAAACGCAATGAAATGACCATCATGTTCAGTAAAAGATCTGTCTGTGCACATTCAGCCTATCATAGGCTTAAGCTGACCACAGACTTTAGAGAGCAGTCAATCTGGCAAGTATTCTACTTTCACCTTCAGGACAAGCTCTCATCAGAGGACTATAATGACTTGTAAGAGAGGACTACAAGCTGACTTGTAAAGGAAGCTTGGCCAAACTCATGAGTAGTTTCCATGGATGTGGGGGTTGGAGCCAAGAAGGGGAAACCAGAGGCTAGCATGGCTTATGTGGGGAAAATACTAGTGATCGTGGTAGGCTTCTCAAAGTTTTTCCTGACAGTGGACAAGAGGTTCTGTAGCTACCCACAGACATTGCCTGATTTTATTGAAAATGGCAGGGTTGGAGTACTGTTATCTTATGTCTGTACACACTACTAGTTTTTTTTTTTTTTCGTTCAACCCTGCGGTCTGAAAGAAACAAACCTGACAGCTCAGTTTGGAGCCACTGTACTAATACTCTGATGTTAGTACAGTGATCTTCCCTGCAGCCCCCCACCCCCACCAGAAATCTATGGTCAGCGCTCTCAGCCCTTGTCTGAGAGCGCTGATAGGTAGCCAGTTGGCAGACCTTTTTTGGTCATGCTCCTTCCACAGATGGCCAGCTTCTGTCGGACCGGCTGCCTTACACACAAGCCGAATATCAGCCAGCCTCTATTGAACTGGAACATGGGCCGACATTCGGCCCACGTGTACTAGGCTTTAGGGCCCTTTCACACGAGCGTTCCATTTGTCCACTTTTCATCTGTCCATTTTCAGATGGAAAACAGACTATGAGTTTCCAAATGTAAAAAGATTATCATCCATTTACATCAACATACATCAGCGTCTGTTCAGGTCTGTTATTTAAAGGGGTACAAGGCTGCATCTCTTTTCTGTTTAGATGGATCTGAGCATATGTAAACGGATGCAAATGGACAATGTCCATTTACGTCTGTTCCATTTATACCTGTTTTTGTCAGGAAACATATTTTTTGTTTATACATTTGTCACCTATGGTTAGTTTCTTCAACATCTAAAAAAATGGATGCAAATGGATGTAAACTGAACTGAAAACTGATGTAAACTAATGTAAATTGGACTGAACTGGACTGAAAATGGATATGCGAATCGATATAAACTTATGTAATCAGAACCGATGACACCCCTGTGAAAGGACCCTAATGCCTGTAGGCACAAATTGACAGACTTCCAATCTGGATATTTAAAGCTGCTTTAAAGATGATCTAAATGTATATGGGGCACCAACAGACACTGTCAGTCAAGGTTCATGTATGAGAATAGAAGTTGGAGAGGTTAGAATTGTTTTTGGATCACTGTTGGTTTCTCCACTAATAACCTTGTGCCTGGGGTGTCTGCAGAAAGCCTCCCTTACCTCTGCCATTGGCCTGAACATGACTGGTCTATTGAGTATTTCTTTCTTTATTAAAATATTACAGGTACTTATATAGGGCCATCAATGTATGCAGTGCTTTACACAGGAGCGGCCGGTCCATAAGGGGTGCAGGGGCGCCGCCCTCCTAGTTTACATGTGGGGATGCAATTTTTTTCAGATCACATGATTAGAGCCTGAAGCTCTAATTGGCTTGAAAAAGTTGGGCTCGGGCGCATTGAACCCACCCACTCAATGCGAATCAATGTTTCCTAATGTCTTCTGGCTTCTCCTCCTGGCCAATCAGGTCAGGAGGAGGATCAGGAGGAGAAGCCATGGCGCCACACCCGTGGAGGGGTAAGTGCGGCCTTGGAGGGGGGGGGGGATTTGTTTGCCATCCCCAAAAAGTTTATCATCAGCCTCCACTGGCTTTACATATACAGTATATTGTACATTCACATCAGTCCCTGTCCTCAAGGAACTTACAATCTAAGGTCCCTAACTCACATTCATACATACACATACTAGGGCCAATTTAGACAGGAAATAATTAGCCTACCGGCATGTCTTTGGAGTGTGGAAGGAAACTGGAGTACCCGGAGGAAACCCACTCAGGCACAGGGAGAACATGCAAACTCGATGCCACCATTTTAAAGGAGTGCCGCCTGGGAAAGTAACCAGAAGTGGGTGGTGGAATACCAATGCTTGCATGACCATCCTCTGCTGTTTATAGCTGGAATTACGTGTACTATACACTTCTACTGTTTAGGTATTGTTCTGCTGTGTATGTAATTGGTTCATGTCAAGGAAGGCATGTACATGCAACTTAACCCCTAGGTGGTGAAAAAAAATTTCAGATAAAAAAGTCACTTTAGCTAATATTGTATGTAGCGTTATATCTAAAATAACTAGCGATAGTGAAGAGCGATGAGTGGCTTCAATGTCTTCATCTTTATTCAGCTGTAAACAAGCTGTAATAACCCCCCCCCCCCCAAAAAAAAAAAAAAAAATTGGACTCCAGCATATAAACACTGCTGGAATCCCAGGAGCAGAATAAGATGGACATGTTCTACTTGTATTACCAGCATCTTTATATGATTGTTTTTCTCCTAATACAAATACACAGTCTTCCCGCATTTGCTTTTATCTGATGAGAACTGTGATGTTGAAAAAAGAAAAAAAAAAAGCAAACCTGATAAACAACGGAATAGAATAGAAGTGGAAAGATGCTCTGTGTCTTTATTATAGCGTGGAGCATACAAGGCAGGCGCCAGCGCTGCGCTCCCCAGGCTCCAGCTGCCCACCGTGACATGAAGCTGACTTCTGACACCTGGTAATAAGACCAATAAGGAGAAAAGTGGGAGCTAGTCCTGTGAAGAAGGAGGGAAAGTTAGTGAAAGGCGTGCTGTGTTGTAGATGACTTTGTGTCGACCTTTGTTGGAAATGGCCTATGCACGCAGCATAATGGTCTCCTTGCAGAGAGGGAAATGGCTTAGTGCTATCACCATCGCCATGGCAACCATCGGAGTCCCCATCTAGCAGAGAGAAATGAGTTATGAAAAGGCTTGAGTGAAGAAGGGATTAAAACATGATCCCAGGGACAGCATGTCAATCAAAAGCAGCCTAGAAATTACACTTCTCCAGGTTCGGATTTCTCTGCTGTTTGTTTAGATGTATGTTACTAGAAAGTGATCAAATTAGGAGAATTCTTTTGCTGCATCTTTCCCTACCCCTCTCTCTATGTATCTTTCTTATACATATTATATATATATATATATATATATATATATATATATATATATATATATATATATACTGTATGTCAGCCTTAGCTGTATGTAAGCTGAACACTGGCCAAAAAAAATGTTTGCCCATTCACGCTATAAAAATAAATGAACACTAAGGAAGTATGTGCAATGTGCAGGCGCAGCGGCGTTGTGTAATATTCTCAATTTCACTCCCCCACCATACAGTACAGTCAGTGCTAAACATCTGGAAATTAAACTTACAGTTCCGTGTCGTCGGCCCTTTAGATCATCCATTCTGAAAACATCTTGCATTATTTTCAATGCATGCAAGACAGGCTGTGATTGGAGTAAAGAAAGGGATGGTTGGCGCTCAGGATGACATCCAAAAAAATGGTATTCCTTTACTGAAAAGACATGTACAATGCTGTAAAAATAGTCTAAGCTAGTAAAAGGTACACTGTTTCGGACTGTGCAGTTACACTGCACGTCCGAAACGCGTAGGCTGTTTTTCCGGCATTGCACATTTCTTTTTACACAGCAGTTACACTGCGCGTCCGAAACGCGTATACTGTTTTTCCAGCGGATTTTGTCCGACACTGGTGTTGCATACACACACGGTCGGACAAAGTTGTCGTAAAAACCGATCATCCTGAACGCAGTGACGTTCGTTGCGTACGACGGGACTACGTAGAGGCTATTAGCCAATAGCTTTGGTCTTGTAATGTGATCTGAGCATGCGTGGCACTTTGTCTGTCGGAATTCGCTACACACGATCGGAAAAAGTCCGATAGGACTTTGTTGTCGGAAAATTTGAGAGCAGGAGATAAAACTTTGTCCGTCGGAAAATCCGACGGAAAAAGTCCGATGGAGCCTACACACGGTCGGAATTTCCGACAACATTGTCCGATAGGACTTTTTCCGTCGGAAAATCCGACCGTTTGTATGGGGCATTACACTGCATGTCCGAAACGTGTAGGCTGTTTTTCCAACGTTGCACATGTCTTTTCAATAAAGGAATACCATTTTTTGGATGTCATTCTGAGTGCCGACCATCCCTTTCCTTACTATGGTACTTTGGAGGTGTCGGCAGTCTCGAGGTCTGACCACCGGGTGGTGCTGTTATGTGGGAAGTAGTACCTACACGCCTTTTTTCCCTTGATGCTATGATTGGAGAAGGGGAAATTTTGATGTTCATACCCCGTACAGTATAGTCAACACTAAACTAGACAGGCTGTGATTGGAGTAAAGAAAGGGATGGTTGACACTCAGGATGACATCCAAAAAATGGTATTCCTTTACTGAAAAGACATGTACAATGCTGTAAAAACAGTCTAAGGTAGTAAAAGGTACACTGTTTCGGACTGTGCAGTTACACTGCACGTCCGTGACGCGTAGGCTGTTTTTTCAGCGTTGCACATGTCTTTTTACGACATGGGCAACATGGGCAACATACATCGATGCTGAAACATACAAAACATCTTGCATTCTTTTCAATGAATGCAAGACGTGCTCTGATAGGAGGAGGGGCGATTGTGATGCTTATTTCCCACATACAATACTATTAATGCCTAACATCTGATGCTAAAACATACAATTCCAGGGTCGCTCACTCAGCTCATTGATTCACAAAACATCTTGCATTATTTTCAATGCATACTGTGATAGGAGGAGGGGAGATTGTGACGTTCATTCTCCACACACAATATTATCAATGCCCAGCATCCCATGCTGAAACATACAATTTCAGCTGGTGTACACGGATGAATGAGGGTAACTCTATATGAATGTCATCCAGTCTAAAAACCTCATGCATTCATTGCAATGAATGTCATAATCTCCTCTCCTCCAATCATAGCATGTTTTGCATTCACTGAAAAGAATTGAGTGACCCACTATGATCTGTGTTGACAGTACTGTATGGGGGCAAGGCTGCTGATAGGGGGGGGCACCAGTCCTCCTGTAGGGGGCCCGGGCACACAGGGGGGCATAAACAGCAGGGGGAATTAGTGTGATTGGGCGGAGGGGCAGTTACAGAATTAGGCCCTAAGCGGCTCTCTGCAGCAGCTGATAGACAGTTTTTCCCCCTCCTTCTGGCTTTCAGCTGCTGCAGGGAGAGACACAGACACAAGGTATCTTTCCTGTAATCTCTTCCCCCCACACGATCCCCCTCCCTGTTCTCCCTGCCTCTGATCTCATATAAGCTTTTACAAGTTATTGTAATTTCAAAAATAATTTTCAATATTTTTAAATCTGCAGTTATCCTTAATATAGCACCTGGTGATCCTTCCATGAAGGTCCTTGCTCTGGCACTTCCTGTTATAGAGTGACAATGCTCTGCTCCTGTTTTTATGCGGGCGTACACAGGCGTGTTTAACTGTTATCACCATTGGCAATCTTACCTTGACAAATCATGTGCAGCTGTTGAAGTGCATGTATTAAAACAAGAAGTTACTGCAAAGAGGCTGCAGGAGATTAGCAGTTCTGCTATTCAGGGAAGGATAAAAAAGGTGAAACAATACTTTGTTACAAAAAAAAAATTGCAATTGTTTATGATACGCACTGCTTTAGCACAATAATTGTCATTAAGTTAGGGCCTACATCTACTTTAAAGCTCAGCTCCAGGGATTTACAGAATTTTCCCTTTGCAGTGGGGCCCCTTAATTGCATGAATTAAATAAAGTGGTTGTTAAGTCAGAAGGTTTCTTATCTTAATGCATTCTAGGCATTAAGATAAAAAGCCCTCTGTGTGCAGCAGCCCCCTCAGCCCCCCTGATGTCCCTCTCTGTCCAGCGATGTCCCTGAGTGTCTCAGCCGTCTGAGATTCTCCCCCCTGATTGGCTGAGACACAGCAGTGGCACAATTGGCTGCTGCTGCTGTCAATCAAAGTTGGCTAGCCAATCAGGAGAGAGGGGGGTGGGACAAGGTTAGGGTTCCGTGTCTGAATTGACACAGGGAGCTGAGACTCAGCTCGGGTGCCCCTATAGCAAGCTGCTTGCTCTGGGGTCACTGAACAGGAGGGAGGGGCCAGGAGCACAGAAGAGGGACCCCAAAAGAGGAGGATCCAGGCTGCTCTGTGCAAATCAACTGCAACAGAGCAGGTAAGTGTAACATGTTTGCTATTTTTATAGGAAAAAAAACCTGAGACTTTACAATCACTTCAAAAATGCTTAGACCCCTTTTACACTGGGGCAGTGGCCGCATTTTAGCACCCCTTTAGCGCTGTTTAACCACTTCAATACCAGACACTTAGACACCTTCCCGCCCAAGCCAATTTTCAGCTTTCAGCGATGTCGCAATTTGAATGACAATTGCGCGGTCATGCTACTCTGTACCCAAACAAATTTTTTATCATTTTTTTCCAACAAATAGAGCTTTCTTTTGGTGGTATTTGATCACCTCTGCGATTTTTATTTTTTGCGCAACAAACAAAAAAAGACCGAAAATTTTGCAAAAAAACAAGTTTTTCTTTGTCACTGTTAATTTTTTTTGTAAATAAGTGCGTTTTCTTCTTCAATGACGGGCACTGATAAGGCGGCACTAATGGTCACTGATAAGGCAGCACTGATGGGCACCGATGAGGTGGCACCGATGAGGTGGCACTGATGATGGGCACTGATAGGCGGCACTGATGGGCACTGATAGGTGGCACTGATGGGCATTGATAGGTGGTACTGGTATGCGGCACTGATGGGCACTCAGGTGGCACCGATGGGCACTCATAGGCGGCACTGATGGGCACTCATAGGCGGCACTGACGGGCACTCATAGGCGGCACTGACGGGTACTTATGGGTGGCACTGATGCACACATATAGGTGGCACTCATAGGTGGCATGGATGGGCACTGATAGGTGGGCATGGGTGGGCACGGATGGGCACTGATAGGTGGCACTGATGGACGCTGATGAGTGGCACTGATGACACTGATGGGTGGCATTGCTGGGCATCCCTTTTTTTAACTTTTTTTTTATTAAATATGATGTGCCAATCAGTGCCCATCTGTTGATTGGCATATTTTTGGCATTTTTTTAACATGTGGATGGCCATGGGGGATGTACCTGGCCATCCACATGCTGGGGACTTCCCTGGTGGTATTGGGGGCTTCCCTGGTGGTCCTGGGGGCTTCCCTGGTGGTCTAGTGTGGCATCTGAGGGGGGCTGCGCTGATAAACAATCAGCGCATACCCCCCCTGTCAGGAGAGCCGCCGATCGGCTCTCCTCTACTCGCGTCTATCAGACGCGAGTGAGGAAAAGCCGATCAACGGCTCGTCCTGTGTACATCGTGATCAGCCGTGATTGGACACGGCTGATCACGTGGTAAAGAGCCTCCGCCGGAGGCTCTTTACCAAGATCAGTGTAGCGGTGTGTCAGACTGACACACCGCTCCACCGATCGCCGCGATGCTCGCCCCCACGGGCGCGCGGCGGCTGTTATCCTGAAGGACGTCATATGACGCCCAGTCAGGATAACAAAACCACTTCCCGGATGTCAATTTGCTATTGACCGGGCGGGAAGTGGTTAAGCTGTGCTTTTTGGCCGCTAGTGGGGAGCTTTTAACCTCAAAGAAGTGGTAAAAACGCCTGTGTTGCAGTGCTTCCGAATCGCTTTTCAGTGGCAGGGTGTTTTAGGAGCGCTGTATACAGCTCCCAAACCGCCCCAAAGATGCTGCTTGCAGGACTTTTCCTAAAGTCTCGCAATCGCACCACCCCAGCGCTAAAATGCCTGAAAACTGCCTCAGTGTGGAAGGGGTCTTAATGGGGTTGATTTACTAAAACTGAAGAGTGCAAAATCTAGTACAGCTTTGCATAGAAACCAACCAGCTTCCAGGTTTTATTGTCAAAGCTTAAAGCGGTGTTCCAGCCGAAATTTATTTATTTTTTTTAAAAGTCAGCAGCTGCAAACACTGTAGCTGCTGACTTACACTTACCTGTCCAGGGAGCCCACGATGTCGGGCCGCCGAGGCCATCGGATCGGGTGCAGGCGCCGCCATTTCAACTAAGGGAAACCGGCCGTGGGGTCTTGTGGCTTCACTGCGGGTTTCCAACTGCACATGCGCGAGTCGCGCGGTGCTTTGTGAGTGCCCAGCTTGTCTTCTGGGACACACATGTCCCAGAAGACAACGGGGGGCTCGCCGCAGAAGAGGATGTGATGTCCTTGGCCGAGGTAATGGCTGGATCGGAAGTACTCATAGTACTTCCAAAAAAGGTACGAGAGAAAGCAAAAGAAATGTTTTAAATATCCAAAAACTAGGGGTGGAGAGATAGTCTTTTGTTTAAGACCACCTGTCAAAATTGGGTGGAACTCCGCTTTAAGTGAACAAGCTGAAGTTAGAAGCTGATTGGTTACCATGCACGACTGCACCAGATTTTGCACTCTGGTTTCAGTAAATCAACCCCAATATGTCAAGGGCTGCCAGAAAAAGAGCAATACTTCCATTCTACAGCAACCTCCCTCCATCAATGCGACCAGTCCCCGCAGCCTTCTCTTTATGCAGCTTGAGGCTGCAGTTGCACACCTGCCCCTACAAGGTACAATACTGGGTTAAAGCGGTTGTAAACCAGGGCAAAAAAAAACAAAAAATTCCACAAGATAAAGACTTAATATGCTAGTATGCATTGAATACTAGCACATTATGAAATACTCACCTTAGAATGAAGCCCTCTCAGCAGCGCCTGGTCACCACTGAGAGGGCTGACATCTTCTTCAGTCCTTTCTTCCGGGATCGCTGGCTTCGGCACTGTGAGTGGCTGGAGCCGCGATGACGACACTCCCGCGCATACACACGGGAGCCCTTGGTTCTGGGAAGAAGCTCTGAAGTTTCCGGCACAGTAAGCCGGACCTTTAGAGCACATCCGCTGCTGACGTCAGTGGCTGCATGTAGGGTGAATATCTACTAAACCGTGCAGGTTTAGGAGATATTCATTTTACCTACAAGTAAGCCTTATTATAGGCTTACCTGTAGGTAAAAGTTACAAAGCTGGGTTTACAACCACTTTAATAGCCCTGTATTGTACATTATGTTGCAGAGAGATTGCGCAGACACTGGAGCTTTGGGGAGAAGGGGAGAGAGAGGAGCCAACTGGAGTGGGGGTGTAAGGCAAGTAATGCTGCCTGTTACTGTAACCCGAAGGCAAAAGGAGCATGTAACCCTTGCACTGGCGATGGGGATACTGTAAGGGTAGTTTTTTCCAATTCTTGGAGTTAGACTTTAAGATTAAAGCGGTAGTAAACCTCAGTTGGTTAAAACAAAAAAATTCCCTGCAAGGCAGTGTCATAATGTTCTAATATGCATCGCATCTTTGTTTCCGCCTGCCAGCTGGGCTGTCACCACTTCTCCTGAGCATCCCTGAGTGACTGAGCGAGCTAAGGCGGAGGGGGGGGCGCCGAAGCTCAAGTGCCGTGGATCTTCCTCACGTTTGCTCTCCCTGCCTGTAGGCAAATAATAGGAGCGCTGACAGCAAATGTGTCTGAGGAGAGGAAACTATGCTGCCCCCCCTCGAACCGCCGCTGTCAGAAGAGGGCTCTATTTCCTGCCTATCCCCCCTCCGCCTGTCAGCAGTGGGGAGAGCGGTTGTGTCTCTGTCTGGAGAGAGCAGCTGCAGGGTCCCCCCCCCCTCTCCTCCTCATGCTGCTGTACTTGGGAGCGGAGCCCTCTCCTTCCTATTGGCCAGGTAAAAAAATAAAAATAAAAAGGAGCACAAAGGAGGATCATGGGACATGTAGTCCCAAGGACTGGCAAGCCCCAGCAATCCTAAGAGGGAAACTGCAGCCCCCAGCATGCCCAGCTGAAGGGGAGGGAGCGAGAGCCAGGCTATGGGTGGCAAATGACACGCTGAATCTAGTGGCAGGGGACCAGTGGCAAGTGACATGCTGAATCTGGTGACAAGGGACCGGTGGCAAGTAACATGCTGAATCTGGTGGCAGGGGACCTATGGCAAGTGACATGCTGAATCTGGTGACAGGGGGCCAGTGGCAAGTGACATGCTGATTCTGATGGCAGGGGACAGTAGCAAGTGACACGCTGAATCTGGTGGCAGGGGATGGGTGGCAAGTGACACACTTAATCTGGTGGCAGGGGATGGGTGGCAAGTGACACGCTTAATCTGGTGGCAGGGGATGGGTGGCAAGTGACACACTGAATATGGTGGCAGGGGATGGATGGCAAGTGACACACTGAATCTGGTGGCAGGGGATGGGTGGCAAGTGACACACTGAATCTGGTGGCAGGGGATGGATGGCAAGTGACACACTGAATCTGGTGGCAGGGGATGGATGGCAAGTGACACACTGAATCTGGTGGCAGGGGATGGATGGCAAGTGACACACTGAATCTGGTGGCAGGGGATGGGTGGCAAGTGACAGGCTGAATCTGGTGATAGGGAACGGGTGGCAAGTGACACGCTGAATCTGGTGACAAGGGACTGGTGGCAAGTGACGCGCTGAATCTGGTGACAAGGGACCAGTGGCAAGTGACATGCTGAATCTGGTGGCAGTAGATGAGGGGCAAGGGACACGCCTAATCTGGTGGCAGAGGATGGGTGGCAAGTGACACGCGGAATCTGTTGGCAGGGGATGGGTGGCCAGTGACACGCTAAATTTGGTGACAAGGAACCGGTGGCAAATGACAGGCTGAATCTGGTGGCAGGGGATGGATGGTAAGTGACATGCTGAATCTGGTGACAGGGGATGGGTGGCAAGTGACACACTGAATATGGAGGCAGGGGACAGGTTGCAATGGACATGCTGAATCTGGAGGCAGGTGAAGGTGGCCAGTGACACGCTGAATCTGGTGACAGGGGACTGGTGGCAAGTGACATGCTGAATCTGTTGACAGGGGATGGGTGGCAAGTGACACGCTGAATCTGGTGACAAGGGACTGGTGGCAAGTGAAACACTGAATCTGGTGGCAGGGGATGGGTGGCATGGGTGGCAAGCCTCCAGATTCAGCATGTCAATTGCAATCCGTCCCCTGCCTCCAGATTCAGCGTGTCACTTGCCATGTCCCCTGCCTCCAGATTCAGTGAACTCTGAATCTGGTGACAAGGGACCGGTGGCAAGTGACACGCTGAAACTGGTGACAAGGGATGGATGGTAAGTGACATGCTGAATCTGGTGACAGGGGATGGGTGGCAAGTGACACACTGAATCTGGAGGCAGGGGACGGGTTACAATCGACATGCTGAATCTGGAGGCAGGTGACGGTGGCAAGTGACACGCTGAATCTGGTGACAGGGTATGGGTGGCAAGGGACATGCTGAATCTGGTGACAGGGGACAGTAGCAAGTGGCACGCTGAATCTGGTGACAGGGGGACGGGTGGTTAGTGACACGCTGAATCTGGTGACAGGGGACAGTAGCAAATGGCATGCTGAATCTGGTGACAGGGGAAGGGTGGCAAGTGACATGCTGAATCTGTTGGCAGGGGATGGGTGGCAAGTGACACGCTGAATCTGGTGACAGGGGACGGGTGGCAAGTGACATGCTGAATCTGTTGGCAGGGGATGGGTGGCAAGTGACACGCTGAATCTGGTGACAAGGGACTGGTGGCAAGTGACACACTGAATCTGGTGGCAGGGGATGGGTGGCATGGGTGGCAAGCCTCCAGATTCAGCATGTCAATTGCAATCCGTCCCCTGCCTCCAGATTCAGCGTGTCACTTGCCATGTCCCCTGCCTCCAGATTCAGTGAACTCTGAATCTGGTGACAAGGGACCGGTGGCAAGTGACACGCTGAAACTGGTGACAAGGGATGGATGGTAAGTGACATGCTGAATCTGGTGACAGGGGATGGGTGGCAAGTGACACACTGAATCTGGAGGCAGGGGACGGGTTACAATCGACATGCTGAATCTGGAGGCAGGTGACGGTGGCAAGTGACACGCTGAATCTGGTGACAGGGGATGGGTGGCAAGTGACATGCTGAATCTGGTGACAGGGGACAGTAGCAAGTGGCACGCTGAATTTGGTGACAGGGGACGGGTGGTTAGTGACACGCTGAATCTGGAGACAGGGGACAGTAGCAAATGGCATGCTGAATCTGGTGACAGGGGAAGGGTGGCAAGTGACATGCTGAATCTGTTGGCAGGGGATGGGTGGCAAGTGACACGCTGAATCTGGTGACAGGGGACGGGTGGCAAGTGACATGCTGAATCTGTTGGCAGGGGATGGGTGGCAAGTGACACGCTGAATCTGGTGACAAGGGACTGGTGGCAAGTGACACACTGAATCTGGTGGCAGGGGATGGGTGGCATGGGTGGCAAGCCTCCAGATTCAGCATGTCAATTGCAATCCGTCCCCTGCCTCCAGATTCAGCGTATCACTTGCCATGTCCCCTGCCTCCAGATTCAGTGAACTCTGAATCTGGTGACAAGGGACCGGTGGCAAGTGACACGCTGAAACTGGTGACAAGGGATGGATGGTAAGTGACAGGCTGAATCTGGTGACAGGGGATGGGTGGCAAGTGACACACTGAATCTGGAGGCAGGGGACAGGTTACAATCGACATGCTGAATCTGGAGGCAGGTGACGGTGGCAAGTGACGGTGGCAAGTGACATCCTGAATCTGGTGACAGGGGATGGGTGGCAAGTGACATGCTGAATCTGGTGACAGGGGACAGTAGCAAGTGGCACGCTGAATCTTGTGACAGGGGACGGGTGGTTAGTGACACGCTGAATCTGGTGACAGGGGACAGTAGCAAATGGCATGCTGAATCTGGTGACAGGGGAAGGGTGGCAAGTGACATGCTGAATCTGTTGGCAGGGGATGGGTGGCAAGTGACACGCTGAATCTGGTGACAGGGGACGGGTGGCAAGTGACATGCTGAATCTGTTGGCAGGGGATGGGTGGCAAGTGACACGCTGAATCTGGTGACAAGGGACTGGTGGCAAGTGACACACTGAATCTGGTGGCAGGGGATGGGTGGCATGGGTGGCAAGCCTCCAGATTCAGCATGTCAATTGCAATCCGTCCCCTGCCTCCAGATTCAGCGTGTCACTTGCCATGCCCCCTGCCTCCAGATTCAGTGAACTCTGAATCTGGTGACAAGGGACCGGTGGCAAGTGACACGCTGAAACTGGTGACAAGGGATGGGTGGTAAGTGACAGGCTGAATCTGGGGACAGGGGATGGGTGGCAAGTGACACACTGAATCTGGAGGCAGGGGACGGGTTACAATCGACATGCTGAATCTGGAGGCAGGTGACGGTGGCAAGTGACACGCTGAATCTGGTGACAGGGTATGGGTGGCAAGTGACATGCTGAATCTGGTGACAGGGGACAGTAGCAAGTGACACGCTGAATCTGGTGACAGGGGACGGGTGGTTAGTGACACGCTGAATCTGGTGACAGGGGACAGTAGCAAATGGCATGCTGAATCTGGTGACAGGGGAAGGGTGGCAAGTGACACGCTGAATCTGGTGACAGGGGACGGGTGGCAAGTGACAGGCTGAATCTGGTGACAGGGGAAGGGTGGCAAGTGACACGCTGAATCTGGTGACAGGGGACAGTAGCAAATGGCATGCTGAATCTGGTGACAGGGGAAGGGTGGCAAGTGACATGCTGAATCTGTTGGCAGGGGATGGGTGGCAAGTGACACGCTGAATCTGGTGACAGGGGACGGGTGGCAAGTGACATGCTGAATCTGTTGGCAGGGGATGGGTGGCAAGTGACACGCTGAATCTGGTGACAAGGGACTGGTGGCAAGTGACACACTGAATCTGGTGGCAGGGGATGGGTGGCATGGGTGGCAAGCCTCCAGATTCAGCATGTCAATTGCAATCCGTCCCCTGCCTCCAGATTCAGCGTGTCACTTGCCATGCCCCCTGCCTCCAGATTCAGTGAACTCTGAATCTGGTGACAAGGGACCGGTGGCAAGTGACACGCTGAAACTGGTGACAAGGGATGGGTGGTAAGTGACAGGCTGAATCTGGTGACAGGGGATGGGTGGCAAGTGACACACTGAATCTGGAGGCAGGGGACGGGTTACAATCGACATGCTGAATCTGGAGGCAGGTGACGGTGGCAAGTGACACGCTGAATCTGGTGACAGGGTATGGGTGGCAAGTGACATGCTGAATCTGGTGACAGGGGACGGGTGGTTAGTGACACGCTGAATCTGGTGACAGGGGACAGTAGCAAATGGCATGCTGAATCTGGTGACAGGGGAAGGGTGGCAAGTGACACGCTGAATCTGGTGACAGGGGACGGGTGGCAAGTGACAGGCTGAATCTGGTGACAGGGGAAGGGTGGCAAGTGACACGCTGAATCTGGTGACAGGGGAAGGGTGGCAAGTGACACGCTGAATCTGGTGACAGGGGACAGTAGCAATTGACACGCTGTAGAGTAGAAATATTGCACTTTAATTCTTGAGAGTAGGTGTGTAAATAGAGGCAAGCTTGTAGGGGCCCCATAGCATTACTTTGCCCAGGGGCCCATGATGCTATTAAGAAGGCCCTGTATCATTGGCTGCATGCAAGTTTAGGAGATATTCACAGTACCTACAGGTAAGCCTTATTATAGGCTTACCTGTAGTTACAAGTGGTGTAAGAGTTTACTACTTTAAGGACTCTTTCCATGTGTGTTCTGTTATCTAACTATCTATTGTAAATACATAATAGAACAGAGTGTTAGTGTCCTATGATTCAATGTGGTGATGGAGCAGCTGTAATATTCCATGCAAGGCTTGTATGATCTAAGCAGACATGCCATATCAGTAGCCTTCTGTTGTAGACTCCCCAAAGTTCTACTGTTTGAACACTTTGAGCCTGCATGGCAGCGATGGCTCCTGTCAGCACTAACATTTCTCACTAATAAGCAACACATTTGGAGTCCAGGCCTCCTTTTCCCATTGCTACATCCCATTAGCATCAACATCAACTTCTGTCCATATTAGCCCAGGCTCCTTTTTTTTCTCATGTCTCCACAGCTTGTTTAACACTGACTTAGAAAGTCCTTTCCCTCTGACATCCTCCACACAAGCTCCAGCTCCTAGGTGCACAGAATAGTTAACCAAATTGCCTTGACCCCTCTGCTATTTGATAGTTGCCTCTTTGACACTCATTTAGAAGTTCGCAGCAGTAGAGCAGACACGGGACAAGTCCAGCCTGAAACTGAAGCCCTATGAAAGGAGGAGATCAGGAGAACCTGATAGCTGGAAACTTGCGCTCTCCAAAGGCTTTCTGGACATTTTAGATCAGCTCAGGAGTCCTTGGAGCGCCAGCAAGTCTCCAGCCAGGGTGTAAACTTTAAATGTTAGCTATTTGTTCCAGGGATTGCAATAAAACTCAATCTTTCTTTTGTTACATTTTAACCCCTCTCCTTTTTTTTTTTTTTTTCTTTTAACAGCCACCCTTCCAAGGATGGAGGAACCAAGGCATGCATTGTTTAGGGTACCTGAATATATACTGAATATATATATCTATATAAATAAATATATATATATATATATATAGATATATAGATAGATAGATAGATAGATAGATAGATAGATAGATAGATAGATAGATATCTAATAGTAATATAAATCCAACTTATATACTTATCAGACCCGCACTGTAAGCATGATTGCTGTAAACACACACACACATATATATATATATAAATCTATAGATATAGATATCTATCTATATCTATCTATCTATCTATCTATCTATCTATCTATCTATCTATCTATCTATCTATCTATCTATCTATATATATATATATATATATATATATATATATATATATATATATATATATATATATATATATATATATGTGTGTATGTGTGTGTGTGTGTGTGTGTGTTTACAGCAATCATGCTTACAGTGTGGGTCTGATAAGTATATAAATTGGATTTATACTACTTGGATTATGTATTTCTTACAATAAGCTATATTTTCCCTGGTCAGGAAGAATGAGATTCAATTAAGTAAACACATATGAATCATTGCCTACTGCAGTCATCTACAGGGCTGATCATTGCAGAAACATAAGCTTTTCTTACATGTGCTGAATATATATACAGTAGATAGATAGATAGATAGATAGATAGATAGATAGATAGATAAATAGATAGATAGATAGATAGATAGATAGATAGATAGATAGATAGATAGATTTATAGATAGATAGATAGATAGATAGATAGATAGATAGATAGATAGATAGATAGATTTATAGATAGATAGATAGATAGATAGATAGATAGATAGATAGATAGATAGATAAATAGATGGATTTATAGATAGATAGATAGATAGATAGATCTAGGTATATATATATATATATATATATATATATATATATATATATATATATATATATATATATATATATATATATATATGTTTATATTACATGGATACATGTATGTGTGTTTGTATGTGTGATAGATAGATAGATAGATAGATAGATAGATAGATAGATATATGGCTATCTGTATATATATATATATATATATATATATATACATATATATATATATATATATATATATATATATATATATATATATATATATATATATATATATATTATTATATTATTATTATTATTATTATTTATTTTTTTTTGTAACATGAATACTGGTATGTGTGCTGAGATATCTATCTATATCTATATCGATAGCTATATCGATATAGATCTATCTATCTATCTATCTATCTATCTATCTATCTATCTATCTATCTATATATCTACACACATATATACACATTTGTGTTACATGAATACATGAATGTGTGCTGATATGTATATAGTATTTACTTATCCAGCTTCCTGTAGGCAGCCTGTTGCCATCGTTCATTCTATACTAATAACCATGAAATTAGGTTTTGCAACAGTGTGTGAAATATCTACACACACTTGTAATCATCTTAGTTCTCCATGTTGCATGTGGATATTTGTGCAAAATAGATATCACAAAGGCATAATAATAATAATTATAATAATAATAATAATAATAATAAGTAGTAGTAGTAGTAGTAGTAGTGGTAATAGTAGTAATAGGTAGTAGTAGTATCATCTTGGTTGGGGTCATTCTGTAGACTACTACTCTTTGGCAATCCTATTTATCCCTGGCAGTGTTCTCATGTCCTTTTATGAAGCAGTGAAATCTATTCACTGCTTCATTCTCCGGCATTCACAGAGGAGATCTTTCTCTGTGTGCCTGTTCATGAAGCGGAGTAGATCGCTTCACCCTTGGAGGAGTGAAGAGATCTACAAACACAGTGGAGAACGGCCCCTGATACTGGAATCTCGTGAGACTTTACAAGATTACAGTACCAGAAATTCACTGAAACACTGAGATGTCCATATATTAAGCAGTGATAAATTATCACAGCTCAATACACGGACAGACACCAGTGTGATTAATGTTAATAAAATAAAGTCCCCCCTACATTATATATACATGTATACACACACACATTATATATATAATGTATATACACACACATTATATATACATGTATATACACACATACACACATATATACATGTATATACACACATTATATATATATATATACATATACACATATATATATATATATGTATACACATATATATGACAGGGGGACATGGTTACAGTGTTGGGGGGTCTGAACGAGGCATAAGGAAGTTAATAAACTTCCTCTTTCCTCCTCAGATCCTCCGAGATTCTCTATTCACTCCCCGCTTCACCTCCTCTGAGTTGGTGAATCGGGGAGTGTGAATTCTGTCACAGATCGCCAGTGAAGCGCTGAGATCGCAGCTTCATACACCGGCCGTTACTGTGTCATTCTATGAGGATTCTCCATGTGCAGAGATAATTGGCGGGAGAACAAGTTCAAACACTTCTCCCCCCGATTATCTCTGGTTTATAAACTGTTTTTGGGCTGTGATCAGTGGTGATCCTCAGGATCTCCGCTGATCACTGCTTCATAAAAGGACACCAAAGCCTCCATTGTGTAGGCGGTGAGGTCTCCAACTACCGGCCTGAACAGAGATAAGATATGAAAGGACTACATTAGCACAGTGTCATATTATAGATCAAATGTGACAATGATATACAAAATGGTTGCAAGACAAAAGGAGGACTTGGAGATGTTCATCTACTAATTACAGCTGCAAATATTATGCAAATGTCAGTGTGCAGTGAAAGGCACAGACAAGGATGGAGATAATGCGGCAAAGCCGAGCGTTCATGTGAAGGTTGGAAGTTGGGATCGGCTCCTCTGTGTCTCACTTGTGTTCCCTTCTACCCAGCAGTTTTTTTTTCCTCCTGGTATATATCAAGAAGAGATTATAATCTCTATTCAAGTCATTGGCCTGGATTTAAGATATGAGCATCATTTATCTTTTTATATGAAATGTCCCTGAGTAGTTCCCTTCTAATTAAAAAGCTGCTACACATGTACAGAGTGTATGAGCAACACAGAGGCATCCTCCCATTATACCATCCATAGTATAATGGACTCTGGGATCCCACTATGTATAGGTAAAGCTTAGTAAATGGCTGTCATAAACCGAAATGCCTACTTCACTTCAGAGCACACAAATATTTTGTATAATAAGTAATCATTATTACTTATTGGCTGTTATGCATTTTGTAAGTATTCATATAGTAGCAACACAATCTGCTTAAACTATATACAGTTCTGCACATCATACAACCAGAACTGATCTTTGAAACTATAAATGCAAACCCTAAATGAAGTTTACCAACCAACCAAAAGTGTCCAAAAAATCATTTTTTTTTTGGTTTTATCAAAAAAAATCAATAGCTTATGATAAACAGGGGTCGACTTACTAAAACTGGAGACTGTAAAATCTGGTGCAGCTCTGCATAGAAACCAATCAGCTTCCAGCTTTTATTGTCAAAGCTTAACTGAACAAGCTGAAGTAAGAAGCTGATTGGCTACAATACACAGCTGCACCAGATTTTGCTCTCTCCAATTTTAGTAAGTCAACCCCTGTATATCATAAGCTATTGTATTTTTTTTTTAGCAAAACCAAAAAAAAAAAAAGGAACTTCATTTTCACACTTGGTTGGTTATCAGTGACACTTCCTTGCCCATGTTCAGGTTTGCTTTTCTGATTGTGACAGCAGAACTTGCCAGCATGGTTGCTTGTAGGGTGATAGGGTAAGTGGCAACACAATAGAGGGGCAGGGGGTAGTCATGTTATAGCTGGAAGTCCCTGAACAATGACCCTTATGGCAGGATCATCATATAGCATTTAAATGAAAGCTACAGATTGTTAAAAAACAATAAAAAACGAACATACATTAACATGTTAAAGTTGTATAAAATGTTTATGATTGGTCATTACATAGGATTCCAATCTGATGATTGCTATGGATATTTATTATTAAAAAACCTTGCTGTTCAACCCATTGTTCTGTGTGAGTTGCCATTTTGGCTAAAACAAACACTACTCTTCTATGGGAATCATTGAGGGAATTTGTAGGAATACAGGCATTTTAAGTACCCAATGGGGTTTATTTACTAAAGCTGGAAAGTGCAAAATCAGGCTCACTTCTGCATAGAAACCAATGAGCTTCTAACCCCAGATTGTTCAATTAAGCTTTGGTAATACCTGGAAGCTCATTGGTTTCTATGCAGAAGTGAGTCTGGTTTTCCACTTTCCAGCTTTAGTAAATAAACCCCATTGTGTACTTAAAAGTGGGGTATGTGTATATATATATATATATATATATATATATATATATATATATATATACATATATTATTATATTATTATTATTATTATTTTTTTTTTTTTTTCATGTTGTTTTATTAAACGAGTTGTTGTTTTTTTAACAGACGATCATCTCCAGGGTAATAAAAAGGGGCATGAAGCATGTACATACTTTTTATTCAAAAATCTAAAAGGACATCAAAACCAAATAAAAAAAAAAAAAAAAGACATGTTTTGCAGCTTACCTTTTCTTAGATATACTGGCTGAATTGCTTTCTTCTTTTACATTTTTTTCCCCTTTATTTTCACCTGGTTATCCAACCAGAAACACACTTTCTGTCCTAGGCTGACAACTGTTCTATATGTAGGAGGATCAGTGTTGTCATTTTAGGAAGGGGGTCTGCTAGGAGTATACAACACCTCTCTCTCTTTGTAGTCAATGGAGATAGCTGAGAACAATGCTGACTGACAACTGTCCATAGACGAAGACATCAGCTCACAAGATCTCTGCCTGCTAATTTTTGCACTTGTCAAGCAGATATAACAAAATGCTTTTAAATGTATATTTATCAGACCATGGTGGAGCAAATCAGGGAAATGTACTGTTAGAATTTACATACACTTTAATTTTGTAGGTACAGGCATACCCCACTTTTAAGTGCACAATGGGGTTTATTTACTAAAGCTGGAAAGTGCAAAATCAGGCTCACTTCTGCATAGAAACCAATGAGCTTCCAGGTTTTATTACCAAAGCTTAATTCAACAAGCTGGGGTTAGAAGCTCATTGGTTTCTATGCAGAAGTGAGCCTGATTTTGCACTTTCCAGCTTTAGCAAATAACCCCCATTGTGTACTTAAAAGTGGGGTATGCCTGTATATTATGTGGGTATATTTGGCCATTAATTTTATGTAACACTCCTACATAAAACAATTTGTAATGTCCATCTCCTATCTCTAATCCCTTCCACTTTCATTGGAATAGCTTGTCCAGTGGGTTTAAAACTGTGCTGTGTAAGGTCAGAGCAGGGTAGAGAGCAATATAGAGGAGAGGCAGGCAGCCCAGCTAATGATGTCAGTCACTCTTTGGAATACACAAGCCTTTGTTAGATAAGAGGGAATATTCCATCTACATTCACATGTCCCTGCTAGCCACTAGAAAGACAACACTGAATGTAAATGGAACTAGATCAAGATTATCTGGCAAGGGCTAAAAAGTGATGAATCTGAAGTTTATTGAAAGGAAAGAAAAGTGCATTTCACATCATGATACAGTATTCAGGCACCAGGAGGAAGGATTTGACTCGATCCTGTCTGCAGAACTATTCCCTTAAAACCATCAAGAGATACAATTACCGACTGGACAAAAATACTAATCTCTGTTCGACAAATAAAAAAAAAAAAAAAAAAAAAAGACACTTTATCCCCTGAAGTATATTTAGATGGTGAGATACCCATAGGCACCACTTAGCAGTCTATGACTCATTAGATAAAGTCATTAATTCCTTCAAATAAATGAAAGAAAAAAAAAACTAAAAAAAAAAAAAACAAGTCCACTCCACCAGAAATGACATTAACATGTTAAAGCTTATTCACAATAGCCAATGTCCATAATTATGTACCTTTACCTATCGCTTCTATGTATTAGGGGTGATTTACTAAAGGTGGATTATTCTTGCTTCATGCCCCATTTTATTATCCTTGAGAGGATCGTCTGTTAAAAAAACAACAACTCGTTTAGTAAAACAACATGAAAAAAAATAATAATAAAAAATAAAATTAAATAATAAAAAATAAAATAAAAAATAAAATATATATATAGGCATACCCCACTTTTAAGTACACAATGGGGTTTATTTACTAAAGCTGGAAAGGGCAAAATCAGTCTCACTGCTGCATAGAAACCAATGAGCTTCCAGGTTTTATTACTAAAGCTTAATTCAACAAGCTGGGGTTAGAAGCTCATTGGTTTCTATGCAGAAGTGAGCCTGATTTTGCACTTTCCAGCTTTAGTAAATAAACCCCATGGTGTACTTAAAAGTGGGGTATGCCTGTATATATATATAACTATATATATATATATATATATATATATACACACACATCTATATATTGGATACACCATTCCATTAGTATATTGCATTAATATGTATATATTTATATATAAATATATATCTATATATATATAGATATATATGTATATCTATATATAGATATATATCTATATATGTATATATACATCTATTGAAACATCTATATATATATATATATATATATATATATATATATATATATATATATATATATATATATATATCAGAGTTTATACAGTAGATATCTCTATATATAGATATATATACTTATACATAACGTTTCTGATCTTGCAGTGTATTTAGAAGGCCACAACGACACGCTATCTATTATCTTTATAATTAGGGGCATTTGAAGAGAGATTAATAGCGAGTGTTTAATCGATTTGTCAGGCGGAGAGGTGAATGGCTGGTATTAATGCGGGGAGCTGGCTGAATCCCGGCATGGAGAATAATGCTGGGGTGTCCCCGGTAGAAGTCGGGGGGACATGGGGGCTCTGCAAGGAGTAGATGCGGTTTGGGGTCGATCTTGTTAATTTCAGCTTGAAATTGACACACTAATTACACAGCGCTATGGTAAACCTGCAAGAAAGCAAGATTATAGCCCAGACCCTTATCAGATTTGCCTGTTATTTTCCCAATTAAAACTCTAAAGGCAATTTCAGTGCCCCCCGGATGGAAAAAAAAAAAATACCCCCCTCCTCCTATACTTTTTTTTTTTTTTACAAGGCTGGCCATCACTTTCCTACCATCAGATTCATTGTGATGTATTAGATGCAATAAATTATCCCATGTAACAAAACATTGGGAGCTGAAAGGCTGATAATCTGGAAAGCACAGATAAGAATTCATTATTCCAAATCATTATGAATCCGACGTTGCCTGTGACTTCTTCCTTAATCAGCTTCTCTGATCCTGGTTATGTGAGCAGCGCAGATAAGGACACACTCATTTATAATTCTCCACCTCGCCTAATATTTTAAAATAAAGTCAGAGGCAAAGAAATGCTATAAAACACCATCGAGCAGGGAGGCTGCGAGTGAAAAATCACTTCCATGTTATTATATTCGCTGGAAGATTTAATTAAAAAATCAGCTGCACGTGTTTTATTATTTTTCATATACTTTGCATTATGCATAATTGATATAAATGTGCAAACTGGGAGCAGGATCAGACATGTTATTTAGAGCTTTGTACTGAGGCTTGTATCATTCCCAGTCTCTCCAATGACACCAGGAGGGCTGCCACTGGATTTTGTGAATGATGCAACAAGGCAGCCTCAAGTGTCCCAGGGAATGGTCTGTGTAATCGGAACCACATCTCCCAATATGTTTATCCATAATGGTACGCCACTGTGTCTGTCAGCTGCATGAACAATACATGAATAGATCCAGTTTGTGATAGAACTACAAATACCAGCTTCTCCTACATGGGAGGACATTCACTGCTACCCAGGATTGTTGATCTCGCCCTCTCTTCCCTCCTCCATCTTTCTCTCTTTCTCCCTCTCTACAGTTTTTTCCTTCAGTCTTTTATCTCCGTGTCTCCTTCCTCCGTCTCTTTCGGAGGGGGCTCTTTTTTTATCTATCCCCTTCTTTCTCTTCTCTGTTTTTTCACTGCCTCTCCCTCTCCACTTTTCCCCTTTCTCTCTATATTACTCTCCATCTTCTTTTCCTCTCCCTCCCTATCTTCTTCTCCCTCTGTCTCCCTCATTCTCTGTCTCCCTCTTCCAATTTTCTCTCCTTCCCTCTCTGCCTTCCTCTTCTCTCAATCTCCTCCTTCTCTTCATCATTCTCTCTCTCCCTCCATCTCTGTCCCCTTCTTCCTTTTTTCTTTCTCTTCCACTTCCCTCTCTCTCCCATCCTCCCTGTTTATTTCTCTCTCTCCATCTTCTCTCCCCTCCCTCTCTGTCTCCCTCCTATCGCTCTCTCCTCCCTCTCTGTCTCCCTCCTTTCTGTATCTCCTCCCTCTCTGTCTCCCTCTTTTCTCTCTCTCCTTCATCTCTGTCTCCCTCCTATCTCTCTCTCTCCTTCATCTCTGTCTCCCTCCTATCTCTCTCTCCTCCCTCTCTGTCTCCCACATTAACCTCTCTTCCCCCTCTCCCTCCCTAACTTTTATTTCTCCCTCCTTCTCTGTCTCATTCCCCCCTTCTCTTTCTCTCCCCAACATTCTCTCTATCCTGCCTATCCCTCCCTCTCTGTTTAATTCTCCCTCCCCCATCATTCTTTCCCTCCCTCCTTTTTCCTTTTCTCTTTATTTCTCTCTCTCCCTCTTTTCTCATTCTCCCTCCTTTCTCTCTAATTCTCTCTCTCCCTCCTCAATCTCTCTCCCTATCTGTCTCCCTCTTATTTTTATCTCTCTCCCTCTCTGTCTCATTCTCCCTCCTCTCACTCTCCCCATCATTCCCTCCCTCTTCCCCATCTTTCTCTCTCCCCCCTCCCTCCCTCTCTGTCTCATTCTACTGCCTCTCTCCCTCCATCATTCTCTCTCCCTCCTCCATCTCTCTTCCTGTCTTCTTCTCCCTATTTTCTCAATGCCCCCCCCCCCCTGCTCTCCCTTCTTTTCTCTCTCACCTCTATCTTCCTCTCCCTCATTTTTGTCTCCTTCTCCCTCTTGTCTTTCTCTCCCTCCTCTCTCTCTCTCCACCATTCTCCCCCTCCTCCATCTCTCTTCCTCTGTCTGCTTCTCCCTCTTTTATCAATGTCACCCCCCCCCATTACTCTATCTTGTTTTCTCTCTCTCCCTCCCTCCTGCCCTCTCTGTCCCATTCTCTCTCCCCTCTCTCTCTATCATCCTTTCTATCCCTCCTCCAGCCCTCTCCCTCTCCCCTTTATCTTCCTACCTCTCTGTCTCATTCTCCCCCCTCTCTCTCCCCCCCCCATCATTCTTTCCCTCCCTCCCTCCCTCCCTCCCTCCCTCTTCCTCTTTCTTTGTCATTCTCCCCCCTCTCTCTCCATCATTCTCTCTCCCTCCTCCATCTCTCTTCCTGTCTTCTTCTTCCTATTTTCTCAATGCCCCCCCTTGCTTTCCCTACCTTTTCTCTCTCCTCTATCTTCTTCTCCCTCATTTTTGTCTCCTTCTCCCTCTTGTCTTTCCCCCCCCCCCCTCTCTCTCTTCATCATTCTCTCTCTCCCTCCTCCATATCTCTTCCTCTCTGTCCCCTTCTCCCTCTTTTCTCAATGCCCCCCCCCCCCCCCCTCCCCTCACTCTCCCCTCTTTCCTCTCCCCCCTCCCTTCCTCTCTCCCTCTATCTTCCTCTCCCTCGTTTTTTGTCTCCCTCTCCTCTTCCTCTCTCTCTCCCTCATTGTCTGCCTCCTTCTTCTCTCTCCCCCCACTCCTCCTTTGACTTTCTTTCTCTCCTTAATTCTTTGTCTCCCTTACCATCTTTTCTCTCTCTGTCTCCTATTCTCTGTCTCCCTCTTTTCTTTTGTATCCTTCTTTTTTTCTCTCTCTCTCTCTTTACACACACACACACACTTGAAATAATTCAGTCCATTCCTCCATTGAGAGAAATAGGATTTAAGCATCTCCATTTGGTGCAGTAAAAGCGAGTGTCTCTGTACATAGAGGGAAATTCCATGACGACTGGAGCTAAATATCTGTGTGTGTGTGTGTGTGACACAAAGCTGTGACTGATAAGGTGCAGTTACTGCAATAAGCGTCTCCTTTCTTCTGCCTAATACCTTTCTCCGTGTATTAGTGCCAGGCTCCGCCCTATGCAGATATTACTATGCTGCCAAATTGTTTAGAGATAAAAATGCTTTTTGTATATAGAAATCATCGTGTTCAGAGCACGGGAGTGAATGGGATTTGGGAGCTTCGTATAGATAAGGCGCTAAAGAAGTAAAATAATACAAGTGAAAATTGGCTTATAGTCCAATGGCAACAACAGTTTTATTTGGCTTTAATCATGGCTGACATTTCTTATTGGATAACATAGAGCTCTGCTGCTTTCTAAACGCTGCTCGGAGGCGTTCTGCACATAGCAGTTTATACACCATAGGGATGTGGGTTATTTCCTATGGACATTGTTCTGTGACCGGCACAATAGGCGCATGTTTTATTGTTATATACAACACTGAATCCAGGCAATACATGGTAAACTCCTCACCTATCCCAGCCTGCACTATACACAGGGGTTCAATCACCATGCCATTACTATCTTGGCATCAGGGAAGGGGCTCTGTGTCTGGGCTACCTTTTTACTACATAGACTCGTTTGCAGGCTAATTATCTTTAATTTATTACCTTAAGTGAGTTTGTTTTCTAAAGATAGAAGTGATGGGATCACATTACGTTTCGTTACACTCAGAGTCACATTAGAAAGTGAGAGATGTGCCCCCAACGTCAGCAGAAGGCAGGCGCTCACCCAGCTCCATACTGATCCATTACACTGATTTATTAAACATCGGGACCAATGGAAGCCTGCCTGTCTTCTCCTCTACACTGACCACAATGACAGATAATGGACACAACCTTCTGTCACTGACCCATTTCACAGCAATCAACACTGATATCTGGGCTAGAACTAGTAACTGACCTAGTGGAATGCCCTATCTATCTATCTATCTATCTATCTATCTATCTATCTATCTATCTATCTATCTATCTTTATCTAGCTACATATGTTACCTATCTATTTATAGAGTTTTCTATACCTATTCTATTTATTAGTCTATTATCTATTTGTCTATCTATTTATCTTAGATCTCTAAATCTATGAATCTATCTATCTATCTATCTATCTATCTATCTATCTATCTATCTATTTTTCTATCCTTATCCATATATCTGTTACCTATCTATCTACATATTTTTCTATAGATATTTTATGTATCAGCCCATTATCTATTTGTCTATCTACTTATCTTTATCTCAGATCTCTAAAGCTATCTATCTATCTATCTATCTATCTATCTATCTATCTATCTATCTATCTATCTATCTATCTCTAGCTATCTATCTATCTTTATCTCTTTATCCATCTATATCTGTTACCTATCTATAGATTTTTCTATACCTATTCTATTTATCAGTCCATTGTCTATTTGTCTATCTATATAGCCTTATCTTAGATCTCTAACGATATCTATCTATCTATCTATCTATCTATCTATCTATCTATCTATCTATCTATCTATCTATCTATCCATCTATCTATCTTTATCCATCTATATCTGTCACCTATTTGTCTATACATTTTTCTATACCTAATCTATTTATCAGTTCATTATCTATTTGTCTATCTATTTATCTTTATCTTAGATCTCTATAGCTATGAATCTATCTATCTATCTATCTATCTATCTATCTATCTATCTATCTATCTATCTATCTATCTAGCTATCTAGCTATCTATCTATCCTTATCCATCTATATCTGTTACCTATCTATCTATAGATTTTTCTATACATATTCTATGTATCAACCCATTATCTATTTGTCTATCTATTTATCTTTATCGTAGAGCTCTAAAGCTACTTATCGATCTATCTATCTATCTATCTATCTATCTATCTATCTATCTATCTATCTATCTATCTATCTATCTACTTTTCTATACTTATTCTATTTATCAGTCCATTATATATTTGTCTATCTATATAGCCTTATCTTAGATCTCTAACGCTATCTATCTATCTATCTATCTATCTATCTTTATCCATCTATATCTGTCACCTATTTGTCTATAGATTTTTCTATACCTAATCTATTTATCAGTTCTTATCTATTTGTCTATCTAATTATCTTTATTTTAGATCTCTATAGCTATGGATCTATCTATCTATCTATCTATCTATCTATCTATCTATCTATCTATCTATCTATCTATCTATCTATCTATCTATCTATCTATCTAATCGTAATCTCTCTATCGATATGTCACCTTTCTATCTTTCTTTTAGAATCTGCCACTCAAAGGACAGCGGTTGAATTGACAGCTGTTACCTATATAGACAATGACAGCTTATTTTATTTTTGTCAGTTTCTACGTTAATTGTATTGTGCAGTTGCAGTATTAATATTAGTAGCAATAATGATAATAATAGTAATAATTGTAATTATAATACTGTTGCTATGTGTGCGACCATACAGAGGTCCAAGTCCATGTATCATCAAGGCAGTGAACATGTTCTTCTCTGTAAAAGTCTAAAAGGTGCCAAAACCACAGATTTTTTAGCCTGATTACTGGGCAATGTTAGCAGGAATTTAGAATGTAAAGGCAATTTCTGCAAGTTCTACATTAGTTTTCAACACTCAATGTTTACCTTATGCTTACCTGCATAGGGTATTGTATATGTAATTAAAATAGAAAAAAAAGACTGTTACTGTATGTATTTTATGTATGTATGTATTATATATTTTGTATATATATTTATTTAAATCTCTCTCTCTCTCTATATATATTACACACACAATAAACCTGATTGATTTTTTTACTATTTATATTTTCTGTGAGACATGAATAGTGACTGCAGTGTGTTGTGTTCCAGTCCTATGAAGAGTGACAGTGTAGTCCTGCTGGATGCTGGGCAGGTGATGTGATAGGAGGCTCCAGTAGGATCTGACTGGTGGGGAATATTTTGGCTTCCTGATGTGTCCTAATTTTGAGCCTCCTTCCATGAAAAGGTTGTTGTGAGCTTCTCAGGAGTCCATCAGTCCTCGCCAAGTCCTCGAATCTCCCCATCCCACTTTTATTTCTCTAGCTATCAGGCTGATCATACATGTGTTTTGGTGAATTGCCATTGCTGTGGGTTGGACCAATAACAAATAGACCCCAAAACTCAATAATAAGTGCTCGGGATCCCACGGTGAGGCTTAGCCAGACCTCTGGATGGAACCATGCATATTTGTAACGTTGATCCTCAGCTTGTCAGGCGTACTTAGCCATTTTCTAGAGATTTGAGAAAATTGTCGCTATCTCCTGAAGGTGGGGATGTTGTTATATGTGTTGTAATTCAGCAAGCTAAATGGGAAAGCACTAACTAGCTCATAACCTCCACTGTCCTCTGGGCTTGATCTGCTGTGCCTTTGCTTCGGAGCAATAAATCACCTCTCCTGCTGGGCAGAACTCAATGTTACTCTATGTGGAGTCTCTCTAGGATATAGACAGAACCGGGGACAAACAGGAGCTGAAGGTACCACTTGTCATCTCTTCTTTACATTGTACATTTCATACCATTCCAGGTCCACCTCACCTATACCTATGCCTATGCCTGATGCCATTTACCCCGTTAGTGTGCAATGTGGATCCTACACCCATCCAATGTGGATCCTACACCCATCATAAGCTATAGTGGTACTAACCCGACTATTACACTGCATTCAATAACTGCACAATTCAGTGAGCCGTAATTCTAAAACCTTTATCATTTTATTTTACAATCAATCAATCATTATTAAAATGTAACACATCTATCTATCGATCTATACATTTGTCTAATTATCTATAGTTGTGTAGCTGCTTGTCAATCATTCTAAAACCATTGCTCTTCTCCATACACAATTGTGTAATCGCTATTCAAGCGTAAATATTTATTCTGTACCTTACTAACAGGGCACAGAATTGTGACACCTGTCATTAAGTGCTATATAATGATAATAATAATAATGATAAAAAATAATAACAATAAGGCTCAATGCACACTGGGCTTAAAAAAATATGTCTGTTCTCCTTGGAGTAAAAAACGATAGAGCATTTTTTGTACAAAGTTTAGACGAGTTAAGGAGAGTTTCTTTACGTTTTGTTCTGCCAGTAAGCTCCAATCAGAAACACGAATCAGAAGGTTTTTTTTTGTTTTTGTTTTTTTTTTACCTGCCTCTAAACGTTGATCTTAAAATATGCCTCTAAACGTCGTAGGATAACATAGGATAACATTGAGTTGCTTCTACAGGCAGAACACAAAACTCCAGTAGAAGCAACGTTTTTTACGCCAGTTTGCATGGAGCCTTATAATAAATACCTGTCACATGTTGTTAATATCTATCTATCTATCTATCTATCTATCTATCTATCTATCTATCTATCTATCCTGCTACCTGCATCAATTAATCTGGGGTCTAAAAGCCTCATTCATGGAATCAGTACTGGCATTTGTTATTTTTCTATCTATTTGGCCATCTAGCTTTTGTTCTATCTATCTATCTATCTATCTATCTATATCTATCTATCTATCTATCTATCCATCTATCTATCTATCCTGCTACTTGCATCAATTCACCTGGGGTCTAAAAGCCCCATTCATGGAATTAGTACTGACATTTGTTATTGTTCTATCTATTTGACCATCTAGCTTTCTATCTATCTATCTATCTATCTATCTATCTATCTATCTATCTATCTATCTATCTATCTATCTATTTATCTATCTATCCTGCTACCTGCATCGATAGATCTGGGATCTAAAAGCCTCCTTCATGGAATTAGTACTGACGTTTGTTATTTTTCTATCTATTTGGCCATCTACCGTTTGTTCTATCTATCTATCTATCTATCTATCTATCTATCTATCTATCTATCTATCTATCTATCTATCTATCTATCTATACTGCTACCTGCATCAATTAATCTGGGGTCTAAAAGCCTCATTCATGGACTTAGTACTGACATTTGTTATTTTTCTATTTAGTCATTTATCTATCTATTTATCTATCTATCTATCACATATTTATCGGATTTCTATTGAACCTTAATTGAAATCCTATATTTTGGATCAGCTTTTTAAAGTGTATTACATACTGTATATGTCCATTTCTACACAATTGCCCCGACATTTGCCTGTCTCTAGGAATACTGTTCCATCTAGAGATCACATTGTATTTTTGGCTATTTTTTGTTTCTTGTGGTCATCTGAAGTAATAGAGGATGTCATATTTATGTGCCCCCCCCCCCCCCCTTGTCCTTTGTCATTGGGTAGAATGGGATATGTGCCAGCATGGATGCTTCTCCTTCTGCCTCACTGACAGCTCTTGTTAAGGCGGTCAAATGGCATTCTAATGGTTTAACAGAGCAGCATCAATCTGTTTATAGGAGGCGATTTTGGTGTAATTTCCCCCGTTTATATGGCCATTATATTTGTGGCTTTGCCCTTTCTCCAAGGGAGAAGAGTGGAGCTGCTCTCCTCCAGTGAGAAGGTCACATCTCTGGGTGGGTAGGAGGAGGTAGATCCCCCAGCTTTGTATTTCTCACTTCAGCTTTAAATGCCATAACCAGTGCAATCTGTCTGTCATTTGTGCCTCAGATCTTCATGAGATCAGAGAAGGAAGAGGAAAAAAATACGAAGCAGCTGCCAAGGCCGAGCTGTGCAGGTCAGTGAATATAGCATTTTTTTCCTCTTTCCTTTTACATTTTTTTTTTTTTTGCTGCCTTTCCTTCCACGTGGATAGAATTAGAATGGGATCTTTGCCTTAAAGGGATAGCATGTGTCTGTTGTAACCTAACCCTCCTCTGTTATTGTTCTCCAGTCAGTTTAGTCATTTTAAGGATTTTTTGTTCCCCCTTTGCAAATGACCTGGCAATGGCTTTGCACTGAGCTCTGATTTCCTCAGCTCTAGGGACAGTCTCCCATTGCTCTGTAGTGGAGCTCACCTTTTCCTCTAGTCTCCTAAAGGCACACTCATCAGCCTTTGGATTACAACAACTGTAATATTTCCTTCCATCAGACGTACACGTACGGCTCCTGTGTGGGCCAAGCTCGGGGGCACCGCTTGTCCTGTAAGGGAGCCAAATGAAATGGTAAGAGATTAGCCTGTGCTGGGGGGGGGGGGGGGGGGTTCGCTTCCATTTACACCCATGGATATGGGTTAAGTGAGTGGAAAATGGTTCTGTATTGCTCAGTCCCTAACAGCCTTGTCAGATGGACTGGGACCTGACCAACCCAGGTGTAAGGAAGAGAGAAGTCCTTCCAGGATCATCCATAGATTTAGGCCATGCTGTGTATGACTGCTATTCTATAGCTTCATAAAAAATGTCTGCCAGTATGTTAGACTGTACATACAAATGTAGTGTAGTGTGGGGATTGTCCTTTGCATGTTATTTATTGGGGGGGGGGGGGGGGGTTATGTATGTTATTTCCTATACAACGTACATATAAATATAGATACAAAAGTATATATATATATATATATAGAGAGAGAGAGATGTGTGTGTGTGTGTGTGTATATATATATATATATATATATATATATATATATATATATATATATATATATATATATATATATATATATATTTATATATATATGTATATATACATATATATATATATATATATATATATATATATATATATATATATATATATATATATATATAT
>CM053029.1:470791100-470798600 GCA_028564925.1 Lithobates sylvaticus | reverse complement strand
ATAGGAGCTTATTATTCAGCCAGTGCTTTGTGCCTCAGTGATCAGCCCGTAGCTGTATGTCGGCATGGATTGGGGGCATGGAGTGTGCCAATGCCAGCCCTAGCAGAGGGCACTGTACCCAGGATCGGGGGCTGTGGTGCAGTCAGTGATCCGGCAGGGAGAGTGATGAGCCCCATGCTGGCTCCTGTCACCTGTATTAGTGCGGGGCTGCACTCCGTCTGTCCGGCTCTAGATGCAGCCATGTGATAGTTAAGGGCTTTGGATGTTAAATGTTTACACTCAAGTGGAGAAATGTGTCAGTTGAACTGTTCTCAATGGCCTCTGGAGACATTTAACTAAAACACATCTAGTCTGAGCTAGAGGCAGACAAAATACCTGTAATCCATTTTCCATTCCTGCCATAAATAACCAGTTAACTGAGCTGGAGGAGTCACTGGGAGGCTGCTAGAGCCACGCTCCTATTGTTACTACTAGTCCTATAGAATAAGAATAGTGGTCGTGGTATTGTTATTATTGTTGGTGTTATTATTATTATTATTGCTGCTATCGCTATTATGTTAAGTATGATCATCATTCGTAGTAGTAGCACTTTTACAATTAGATTTTACACCTAAAATTAAGTATTTAGGACCTGGATTTAATTAATTGTCCTGATTTACTAATGCTAGATAAAATAATAATGAGAGATAATAATGAGAATAATAAATAATGAGAGACACTCATTTTCATTTTCCACATACACGTTACAGTCTCACCATATATTTGGAGTGACTGTACAATCTCATTTAAATGTACCACAACTATGTAGTATATGGCAAACCTATACACTCCAATGGAATTCTATCCAGTTCCATGGGTCTTTACATTATTTTCTGGTAAGGAAATGTTACAATCGCATTGTCTAGTCCATGACTCCCACAGGCATGATGGGACTTGTAGTTCCACAACAGCTGGAGGGTCGCCAGTTTTGACACCCCCAGTGTATGGCCAGTTGATTCACTAAAGCTATGCAATATGGAGATCTGCTCAATCTATCCAATCCCTTTGTATCCAATCAGACAGGCACTTGCACTACATCATTGTTGGTAGATCCAAAGCAGATTGTACAATCAGATTGTAGGGTGTGTGTGATAAGCTGAAGGCAGTGTAGAGAATGAAAGCTGCAATCTGATTGGCTGCCTTGATCATCTGCCTGCTTTTACAGTACTCCAGCTCAGTAAGCCATCCAGGGCTAGGCATTCAGTACTTTTGCTGGAGCCCTGGAATCAGATCAGCATTTCCCCCACTCTGGCCAGCCAGCCCCAATCCACAACCCTCCTCTCTTCTCCCATGTAGGCTGAACAGAAGTTGTTTTACATAGGAAAGTATTGTGAGCTGTGCCCTGGGCCGTGTCCTCTGTCTAACCCTGGGAGATTCAGCCCTGGGCTGTTTATACAGCTTTACCTGTATACCATAGGGCCCTGTTCAATCAAACCCCAACCTAATGTAACCTAATCCAGGCATGATCGCTATTGAAGAGGCTTCTTCTCCAGCCCCCAAGCAGAGGACACACAGAAATTCGGACCAGGTGTGGCCTCACTTCACCCACTTCAAAAGAGAATGGAAGTCAAACAGTTCTCTCCAGATTTGGGGGGGCTCCATTGTTTCCATTAACATTTTCTGCCCATTTCCTGGACGTTGCTGACCCCTGATATGGAATCCAACTACTGCTCTTCATTATTGCCATATTAAAGGGCTTGGGAGCTATCAGCGACAATCAGGTTATCGTTCCTTAAGAATACATGACGTGAGTGTGATGTCATTTTCATTTCCTGGCTAGAGCAAGATAACCGTGTGGGCTTCATCAATACCCCCCCCCCCCCCATTGCTTGATGAAAGTATATTATAATCATAAATGCCTTCTTTCTTCTATGGCAAGTGCTCATTGGGCTGATTTACTAAAGAAGTTTAGAATGCTCACACAATAAATAGTGTCAATATTCGCTTCACCAATCTGATCATGTGCAGATTACATAAGTAAACAGGGATTTACTTTTCAAATGGGTTGGAAAATAAACATGAATGTCAATATTTGGGGTTGATTTGTTAAAGGCATAAAAAGCTGTTCACTTTGCAAGGGAATTTTGCTTTAGTTTAGAAAAGATGGAGAAGCTGTTCTTACTTCCATCATCCAACTATATGCAAGCTAAAATATATCTTTCTTGTACAGGATTAGGTAGAAATTTCCCTTACAAAGGGCACATTTCCTTGCAAAGTGGATCGTGACTGTGGTGACATTTCACTTTGCAAATAAAACCCAATTACATGGGGGGGGGGGGGGTCTTGCCTGAGATTGAGTGATGGAATTTAGCAGGAGTCACCACATTCACTAAACTCTGGGGAAAATTCCCCAGAGCAAGGTGCAACCTCCCTTGCAAAGTGAGCAGTTTAGTAAATAAAGCCCAGTGTGCTAACTATTTTTAGTAAATTATATATATTCCATTCTGCAGTAAATGCAAACTTGTTATTGCCTGCATTGTAAACCCTCCACACACAACTGTCCAGCAGTCCTAGGTGACCTTTTCCTAGCAGAGGTCACTCCATGCTCTGCCGGTCCCATATTCCCATTGTCAGATCTGTACCTGAGCTCTGGAATGAGCCTTGGACTGTGTCCCTTTGATTCAAAGCGACGTGTGAGTAAAGTATTCAGAGCTGGAGGCAGAGCTGGCTCCTTGGGTGGTATATCAGAACGATCTGTAAGACATAAACCCCTCCAGCTCTGCTTCACCCATGTCTCTGTCCTGCCATGTTATCCCAAAGGCCTCTGTAGGCGATTTCTGCACTTCTTTTAGTTTCCTGAAGGTCTCAGCTTGAAAAAGAACACAATCAGTTGGGATCTCAGTGGCAGATCCCTTCATTTCAAACCCAAATTAGACGCCTTTTATCTCCACCATTGTTTTGGTTAATTGGGCAAACAAAGAGGGCTATTAGTGATGAGCTGTCAATTAGGGAGCTGCTGGGGGGTGAGTTGAGTGGTCAGTGTGCTGTCACCTGGGAACTTCGGGAGTGGGTTTAGTGGTCACTGTGCTGTCAACTGGGAACTTCTGGAGTGGGTTTAGTGGTCACTGTGCTGTTAACTGGGAACTTCTGGAGTGGGTTTAGTGGTCACTGTGCTGTCAACTGGGAACTTCTGGAGTGGGCTTAGTGGTCAACTGGGAACTTCTGGAGTGGGTTTAGTGGTCAACTAGGAGCTTCTGGAGTGGGTTTAGTGGTCACTGTACTTGTTAATTGGGAGCTTCTGGAGTGGGTTTAGTGGTCACTGTGCTTATCAACTGGGAACTTCTGGAGTGGGTTTAGTGGTCAACTGGGAACTTCTGGAGTGGGTTTAGTGGTCAACTGGGAACTTCTGGAGTGGGTTTAGTGGTCAACTGGGAACTTCTGGAGTGGGTTTAGTGGTCAACTGGGAACTTCTGGAGTGGGTTTAGTGGTCAACTGGGAGCTTCTGGAGTGGGTTTAGTGGTCACTGTGCTGTCAACTGGAAGTTTCTGGAGTGGGTTCGGTGGTCACTGTGCTGCCAACTGCGAACTGCTGGAGTGGGTTCATTAGTCAATGTGCTGTCATTTGGGAGCTTCTGGAGTGTTTTCAGTGGTCATTGTGTTGTCAATTGGGAGCTTCTGGGGTGTTTCAGTGATCAATGTGCCCATCAGATGAATGGATCTCCCCAGTACAGGGCAGTGTTGTGTCAATTGGGAGCTTCTGGGGTGTTTCAGTGATCAATGTGCCCATCAGATGAATGGATCTCCCCATACAAGTACAGGGCAGTGTTGTGTCTGCTCCTATCTTATCTGAGATCTGGGCTGCTGTCACAGACTCATCTCAGTCGCCCTTCCTATTCATCGTGATCTCTTGATTATAGAGTCATGTATATTAAATCCACTTTACTGACCAACATTCAGCATAGTCTCTAGAGGGATAACCTCCAACCAACCCATACCTTCACTCCATTATAAGAAATACACACTGTAGTCAGCCATTGTTGTCCTGGCTCTCTTCTAGGCAGATCAGAAGATACATACCTGCTCTATAACGATCATTGAGGAGCATCCTAGAATCAGAGGATACATTGTTATCAGTAAAAATAATAAGGCAATTCGTTGTAACATTGTATTGTTTTTATGTTTTAATGAATGTATTATAATTGTATAGGTCGCAGTGAAATATTAGCGTTGTCATCAGGAATTCTTAGGTACACAATCAGATAGATGGCCTGGAGGCACACTAAAGACTGACAGGCTGAAAACTGTTTGGGATTTTAAAGGGATTTGTGCGACAGGAGTTATTAGTGAATCACAAAGCTCCTGTGACTCACAGGTCAATTAGTACTGTCACAAATACATACAGCATTGTGACACAGGACAGCTACTATAAATGATATATAGTCACCGATCTGCAGATGATTGCCACCACAACACACCTGATGGTATCTGCAGATCACTGATATGTCAGGGAGACAATGAATGATCTACAGCCGCCTTAGTGCCTCTAATTGGGCAGGAGAATACATTAATTGAGTATAGCTTTCAGAGATTGGCGCAAGTCTTTGTGAAATGTCATGCTGGGACTTGTGGTGCTCCACGCCCTGCCCTGGATCGGTGTCAGTCCTGGCAATCCTCTGGCCCGTGCTCCTGTAATGCTTCATTCCCTGGCTGTTTATTCGGACTGTGACGTCACGGTTCCTGGCGTCGGTCAGGCTGGCCAATGCCGGGCAATGCAGAGCATCAAAAGAGCAACTTCCCAGGACAATGCAGGCCGATCACACTGGGATCACACTGGGATCACACTGGGATCACTCCGGTCTGCTTCATCTATGCTGCTCTCTGGGGCTCACTTCAATATTGGTGGGAGTCCATCATTCATGGATGGGGTCGGAAGAGCCATCATGTATATGAAGATATTGGTGTAGAATATAATAGAGTGTCAGCTCTTCATCGCTGCTGTGTTTAAATCCCTGAGCGATGTGTTGTGTTTGCTGCATCGTATAATGCCAGTGTACCTGACGGGGCCGACACGGCCTGATGCATTGTAGTTGTAGATACACAGCAATTGTAACCTGCATCGCTGAATTATACACCTAATATGCATTGCAAAGTCACACAATCACTGTCTGTGTGCTACAGATTATATATATATATATATATATATATATATATATATATATATATATATATATATATATATATATATATATATACACACACACACACAATATTTTGTAGATGGAAAGTCCAAAAAAAACAATCATCAGATACAGTTATAATTTCCACGTCCCTGTTCTCCCCAGTAGGGTTGGAAAGGAGGGGGGGGGGGGGGGGGGGTCTTTGTTGTAATTTTCCAGTAGCTGATTGGATGAACAGAATTGAATGATGCACAGATCATAGCTCCTAGAATTCTTTCATTAACTGTCCCTGCCGGTATATGTATGACGATCAATACAGTACCTTCTAAAATACCCCCCCCCCCCCCCAGTGTCCAATGGCAGGTAGATTACACGGCAAAAATCTCCAAATACAGAATAAGCGGGGTGATTACTATCGATGGGTGTACCGGCACCGCGGATCGGACAATATACAAAATGTTCAGCAACTTCGCCCAGTTTAATATTATTCTACATATATATATATATATATATATATCATAAATCATCTATGGGTCAATCACCTCTCTACCCATTCTATTCTCTCTACTTATCGATATCTATCTATTATTTATCTGTCTATTTATGTATCTATATTCTATCTCTCTATTTCTATCTATTTATCTATCTGTTTATAAGTGTGTATATCTATCTTTCAGTATATCTTTTATTTACTTGCCTGTTTCTGTATCTCTAATCTATCAACATATCTATAATTTATCTATTTATTTGTCTTAGTGTCAATATATATATATACTATCTATCATATCTGTGTATTTATCTGCCTATCTATTTATCTTTCAATCTATCAATCAATGTATCTATTATATTCTGTCTATTTATGTATCTATATTCTATCTATCTATCTATCTATCTATCTATCTATCTATCTATCTATCTATCTATCTATCTATCTATCTATTTTATTTTTATTAATGTGATTATCTATCTTTCTATCAATATATTTATTATGAATGTGCCTATCTATGTATCTATAATCCTTCTATTTATCTATCTATCTATCTATCTATCTGAATCTATCTATCTATCTATCTATCTATCAATGTATCTATATTTATCTATTTATCAATCGATCTCTATTTATCTATCTTTTTATAAATATAATGATCTATCTTTCTATCAATATATTTATTAATTATTTGCCTGTTTATGTATCTATTTACCTACCAACCAATGTCTATGTATCTATCTGTAGATGCTGTCTGTCTATCTATCTATCAATCTATACTTTTATGAGCATATATATTTTTCTATCAATATATACATTATTTTTGCATCTATCTATCTATCTATCTATCTATCTATCTATCTATCTATCTTTGTATCTATCTCTATCAATATAGCTATTATATATATATCTGCTATAATTATTATTAATAATATTATTATATATATCTATTATATGTATTATATATATCTGCTATTCATATAGCTATTATATATATATCTGCTATAATTATTATTAATAATATTATATATATATATATATATTATATGTATTGTATATATCTGCTATTCATATATCTATTATCGATGAATCTGTGATTGATCGGTGTGTGTGTGATGGTGACACAGGACAGTGCCGGTAGCAGAGGGGACACCCAGTAGCCGTGGTTGCTCGGTGTCAGTGTATTTCCTCTGTGTACCGCTAGGGGATGCAGTGACTCAGGGGACCGGAGGGATCAGGCTGTGCAGCCAATCAGAGGTCATCTCCCTGTCCCCGGCCCTCAGCCCTCTCCTCTACTTGTAGTAGCGTTGTAGTCCCGCCATTCGGTGACACCCAGGGGACACATACTGGTCTTTCTGTCACCTGGCTCAGTTCTATAAACATCTACACACAGTTCTAGTCCCCCAAGCATGGTGTCAGTAAAGGGCTCGCTGTGATCGTGTATTGGGAGTATCAGTAACTTTCCCCTGCCATGCACAGTGTCGGTATCGGCCTGTCTATGTGCGATCATACACTGGTTGGTTAAAGGGCCACACTGCAGTCGCTGAGCTGACAGACACATTGGAGGGGCGTGGCGGACGGGTTGAGTGGGCGGGGCGGAGTGCAGAGTAGTGTCCTATTCCCTTCCTCCTCAGTGACAGGCCCCGCCCCCCCACACTGATGACAGTGGAACCTCCTTAAGTTGCGTCTCGCCACAGCTGTCTGCGATCATTGAGCCGCCTGGCGCCATCCTGCTCCTTTCAGAAAGAATGCCTTCACTGTAAAAAAAAAAAAAAAAAAAAAAAATAAGAGAGAGAGAGAGGGAGAGAAAACAGGAGATCCGATCAAGCAGTTTGAAGTCGTTTCCTTGGATCACATA
>CM053029.1:470648600-470788600 GCA_028564925.1 Lithobates sylvaticus | reverse complement strand
CCCGATTTATACATGTAGAGCCCCAGTCACTGTATGATTGGAGTGTAGTCCTTGTTCAGTGTATGAGGGTCCGGATTGTTTCATATAAATAACATTACTCTGTGACAATATCATTGTGTTGTATTGTAGTGTTTGCTTTATATGGGGATTCGTGTGGTTGGATTGTCAATATTGTGTCCAACTTCAGCCATCACTAATTTGGTTCATTATAAGAGTAAAGTAATAGCACATTATTACAGTACTTTATACAAGTTCTTTGATTCAGTCTATTATTGTATCAGGATCTGGAAATATAACCACATAAAAATGTCACCTGTCCTTGCTTATTATTGATCACTTATTTGATCCAAAGCACAGATACATTTTAAAACATAGAACTGTATTGATCGGTTAAAAAAGTTTTCATTGATTGAAGTCTCACTATATGACTGTCTTTTTTTTAGGTCAAGTGTGCCGCACCCCTATCCTGCACCCCTGGTTGGATCATAGCAATAAGGGCATAGGTGGAACCCATGCAGCATCCCCATGGAACCTGCCTCCCTTCTCCAAGACCCACAGCCCTGGACCTCTGGCTGTGTACCCACCAGCTTCTTCTTCATCCCTGGTCCCTGGACACTCCAGCCCCCTCTTCAACTTCCCTCCAACTCCACCTAAAGATGTCTCTCCGGACCCCTCCATATCCACCACTGGCTCAGGCGCCTCCAGCCGCCAGGAAGACAAGGAGTGTATCAAGTACCATGTGTCCCCCGACTCCATGAAACTAGAGTCCTCTCACCCTAGATCCCTTGGAGGGGCCTCTTCAGCCCACCACACCATCTCCAACTACCAGTCCTATGAGTACGGCGCTGGCCTCTTCCCCCCAAACCTCATGGGGGGATCTCCCACCAGCTTTCAATGCAAGTCAAGGCCCAAAACACGATCGAGTACAGGTAGGAGTCTCATACAAATCCAATTCTTATCTATGTGTGACTTCCAAAATTATTCTCAAGGTTTCCTCCAAGCCTTGAGATGTATCTAATTGTGCAAAACCGCATGCTCATTTATCCATTGGCATCATTTCTGGTGCTTCCAAAATCAGAAAGGGGGGGAAAAAATATTTATTTTAAAAGATTAGGTTATGATTAGATGGATGAAGCTAGCACAGGATATGGGGGTTCATAAAATAAATTACCATCATGAATTAATGATCTTTCAGGCCCTACATACAGCTAGGAGTCAGTACTCCTGTGTTAAAGGGATGCAGATATCAAAATTAAAAAAAAATACCATGGGTCAAGGTGATATATAATTATATAAATATTAGGTAATATATCCTATGGGTCAATGTGCTAATTTAATAATTATATAATATATATATATATATATATATATATATATATATATATATATATATATATATATATATTTAGATATCTTTAGATATCTTTAGATATATTTAGATATTATTTTCTAGGGCTCACCTACCTTTTTGCCCTTCTAATGACACCTATCCCTAAAGATCTGATGGGCTAAAGGTCTGTGCAATTATATATTGTATACAAAAATATATATATATATATATATATATATATATATATATATATATATATATATATATATATATATATATATATATATATATATATATATATATATATATATATATATATATATATATATATATAAATACATATAAATATTTGTATACAATATATAATTGCACAGACCTTCAGCCCATCAGATCTTTAGGGATAGGTGTCATTAGAAGGGCAAGAAGGTAGGTGAGCCCTAGAAAATAATATCTCACAAGGGTGCTAGTTAATATAGATACACAATATAATATTGCTCAGAGTTTTGTCCCAGCAGATCTGTAGGAACACATGCCATTTGAGGGGTGTAAAGCTTGGGTCGACCTCAAAAATTAATAAAACTCATAGATCGATGTACTAATTATAATTATTATAATATATCAATTCTAACATAGACTTGTATAGACATTTGTCCCATCAGCTCTTTAGGAACACATGCCATTTGAGGGGTGTAAAGCTGGGGGCAGTCTCAAAAATATATATAACTCATGGATCAATGTACTGATTATTATAATATATATATATAATATAATATAAATAATATATAAAATATAATATAGACTTGCGCAGACGCTTGTCCCAGCAGATCTTTAGGAACACATGGGGTTTGAGGGGTGTGAAGCTGGGGACAGCCCCAGAAACGAATATAGTTTATGGATCAATGTACTAATTACTATATTATTATAATATAATATAATATAATATATAAAATATTATATAGACTTGCACAGACGTTTGTCCCAGCAGATCTTTAGGATCACATGCCATTTGAGGGGTGTGAAGCTGGGGACAGCCCCAGAAACGAATATAGTTTATGGATCAATGTACTAATTACTATATTATTATAATATAATATATAAAATATAATATAGACTTGCATAGATGTTTGTCCCAGCAGATCTTTAGGAATACATAATATTCGTGGGGTATTATATAATAATATTATATAATATAGACTTGTATAGATGTGTGTCCCAGCAGATATTCAGAGACACATGGCATTTACGAGGTGTGAAGCTGCCCCCCCCCCCCAGCTGCTGGGGGCAGCCCCAAAAATGAATATAGCTTATGGATCAATGTACTAATTATTATATTATTATAATATTATATAATATAGACTTGCACAGATCCTTGTCCCAGCAGATCTTTAGGGACACATGACATTTAAGAGGTGTGAAGCCCCCCCCCCCCCCCCCAGCTGCTGGGGGCAGCCCCAGAAATGAATAGAGCTCATGGATCAATGTACTAACTATTATATTATTATAATAGTATATAATATAGACTTGCATAGATGTTTGTCCCAGCAGATCTTTAGGAACACATAACATTTAAGAAACGTGAAGCTGGGGGCAGCCCTAGAAATGAATATAGCTTATGGATCAATGTGCTAGTTATTATATTATTATAATATGATCTATAAAATAGATTTGCACAGATTGCCCCAGCAGAATAGATGGCATCCGAGCTGTTTTTTGCCCTGCAGAGCTGTGTGTGAAATAGGAGATGAGGAATCCAGAAAAGTACCAGTGTCAGGGCCTGGCCTGGGATGAGATGTGTTTTCAGAGGGGGGTTTTCCAGGGTAACATTTGCTTTGCTTGTCTGGGCCGGGGACTGTCTCTATTTAGTTGATACGTTTGAGTTAATCCAATTATTTTCAGACTGCTGCACGCGACAGTTTCATTGTTTATCCAGCGCCAGGAAGTTTAATAGGGTCCGGATGTGGTCAGGCTGACCAGAATAGAGAGGATCTGCCTGCACTGCACACAGGGCCGGGGACAGGGCTGTCAGCTGCCACTGCATATAAACCCACATGACTGTGCCAGTGTGGAAAGACATGCCACATACACAGCCTGCCAGCTTATGCATTCTGCCCCCCCCCCCATCACATGCAAGTCGCTGGGATCTGTGGGACTACAGATTTCAGCATGCTCTCTGCAGATCCTTAGTTACACAGCAACTGATTCATATTTATTCCTATAGGAAGGCTGCTCAACTGACATTTTTTTTTAATGCTGCGTGATTTATTAGAAAATATTGATAAGTACCTAGCTGTCTTATTTAAATGGAAACAGCCAAAAGCGATACATCTCTTTATTTTTTATTTTTTATTTTTTTTATAATGATCTAGAGAGAATAGAATGATTTATGTGAGTGTGTATGAAGCTGGGTGATGTTGAGCCATTAGAGCAGTGAACTGTCACTGAGACACGGCAGCCTGGTTCTATAGCGAAGCTTCAATGCCTTCACCAGCCCATCAGCGAGCTGCTGAATGGAGAACTAGGTCAGCCTGGCATCTCTCACCCACATAAGCTGTGCTGTAGAAAACCCCAAGCTCAGGTAAACAAAAAAGTCTAAGCACTAGTCATCCATAACTAAACCCCAACCCTAAAAAAAAATAAAAAAGTTTTCTTTGTTTTAGACTAGCCAGATCAATGGTGATATAAAAAAAAAAAAAACATTGACACTAAAATCAAAGCTGAGGGTGCTGTGGATGGTTGGCATGCTGTTTTGTATAAGATCTAAATGACTTAGGACTGTGACTGTGTGACATTTGTAAAGTGACAAAGACTATGTTCTCTGGAAAAGCAGTTGTAAGGTGGTGAGTGTGCTGCTAGAGTACAGGAAACAGGCTTACCATGGGCTCTGTGTATTTTTCTAAAAAGGCCTCCCACTCAGCAATGAACTGTCAGCTGTAGGATGAGGCCTGAGTCTTGTGCACCTCTGAGCTGCAAATACATGATGATAAATACCTGATTGACATGAGATTATTTAAGTCCTCCCCAGTGATTTCTTCAACTAAATTCTTTACTACTTGTGCAAAAAAAAAAAAAAAAAAAAAAAAGTGAGCCAAAAAAAAAAAAAGCATTTGGACAGGTTATAAATGACAGCTGATTTCCTAATAGCTGTCACAAGTCAGTCACTTTTAATGCTGAAAAATAAAGAAATCCTAAAGGCAGGAATGCATGAGTAGTAGCGAAAGCGCGTTATTTACTTAGTATGATTTAGTATTTCACCTTCTCTATATATCCTTTGTAGGGTTTTGTAAAGCACAGCTTACATGATCAGTTGTGCGCCATACAAACACTTAAGTCCCTTCAATAGAATGACTGCTCTTCAAAGGCCAAGTGCTCCTACTACTGTGACAAATATCAATATTTTGTCACACTTTGTTTAGCAAGAATGCACCTATTTTCAATGGCAAACAATGGAAGGTATACTTAAGCCATTAAAGTAAACAGGACCTCTTATATTTACTGCTGTTCAGAGGCAAAACCATTGAAATCAGCCGCTTCAAACCCACCTGGAAAATGGTGGTTAGAGTACTTTGAAAAGTAGGTTAGGGGGGGGTGTGTTTAAATAAACCACAGTAGTATATGTTACAGAACCCTGCAAATGTTTGAAGCTAAAAAAAAGTTGCTAGGTGTTCAGCTAAGCATTAAAGCAGTGAGGTCATGTGTCACTCACCTGTCCAACTGTTTGTATTTACAGAGTATGGAATGTTGCTGGTTCTATATAAACAATGCATACTTTTCATTTTTAGAGGCTGCATTTTATTCTAACCTTTATCAGGTACTACTGAGGCAATGTAGTAATATTTGTATTAAAATATATAAAGGATACATTTTGTATAAATCATGGAAGTGCTGTCCTGTGAACTTGTATCAATTAAAATTAGCACAAAAAACAAATATCTAAACCTTGATGATTTGGGACTGCACAGGAATTCTCCTCCAAACAATAAATAAAAAAAATAAAAAACCCTTTAGCAGATTGTTTTTTATTTTTTTATTTTTTATAATAAGTTACAAAAATGATATACAATACCATTTAATGGCTACTTGATCCCAAATAAAATAGTACACTCAAAGAGCCTTTCAATTCTAGCTTATAAAACACAGTATAGTAAAATGATCCTAATAAAATATTATATGTGTATGCATTATAAGAATTGTTTATCAACAGTGTATGCATTGGCACGTTAGATACATAATTAAATAGTATCTAATGTAAAGGGATACTCCTTTAATGACCCATTTAGCATGTTATTTTATAATAGGTTATAAAAGTTATATATAATACCATTTAACATCTAGCTGATGCCATAAATAGTAAACTTTTTTTTGGCCAATTCACCTTTGTAGCTTATAAAAACACAGTATACTAAAATGATCCTCAAATAATATAATATTTTTTTTTACGTTATAAGAATTGTTTATCGACAGCGTATGCGTTGGCACTTTAGATGCTGAATTTAATATTTTGCATCTAAAGGACAGAGATATTACCTTAATGACCCCTATACCATATTACTTTATACAATTCCTAATCATTTAATGTCTAGTTGATCCTGTAAGAGGTACACATTTTTTGGCCAAAAACACAGTACAGTAAATATTCCTAAAAAAATATATAATATATGTGAGTACATGATAAAGATTGTTTATTGACAGCCTATGCATTGGCACTTTAGAGGCGGAAATAAATATTCATCCTCTAAAGGACATGGATTTTTCTATAAAGAAAAATTACCCATTTAGCAAATGTATTTATAAAAAGTTACAAAGGTTCTATATGATACCATTTAATGTATAGCTGATCCCATAAATAGTACACATTTTGGCCAAGGAACCTTTCAACTGTGACTTATATAAACACAGTACAGTAAAATATTCCTAAAAAATATATGTGTATACATTAAAAAGATTGTTCATCGACAGAATATGCATTGGCACTTTGGATGCTGAATTGAATATAACCCAAAGTGTTTTTTTTGACCACAGGGTGCTTTCGTTAAAATAAAGAAAAATCCTCCTATGTAATACTATTCATTCAGTTTGTTGCTTTATATGACTTTCTATAGTCACTAAATAGGCAAAAAAACAGGAGAAGAGGAAGTCTGGCTGGAATGCAGTCAAACTGGCTAATTCTCACTTTGATAAATGTGCTTCAGTATGTCTAGTTACTGTACAGTTAGGATATAGTAGCAAAGCATGATGGGAGATAGAGTTATGCAAACAGCACAATGGAGTTTGCATAGATGTAGTTTCCCCATGTTTTTAGAAAATCAAGACTTCTGAGATTCTTTTTCTCTAGTCCATCAGCTTTTTATAACTACTAATCTGTCTTGAACATAAACAGTCAAATTTTATGGCAGCTTAGTAAGATGAATTTGTAAATGTATACACAATTGTATGTAAACTTTAATATAGGGAGTAATTTTGTACTGACTCAACAAACCTAGATTTGTTATAATTTTCTGATCAAATTTAGAGAAGAATTTGCATATATTATTTATAATGGTTCTAAGTTGAGTGAAATTAAGATATATATACACAAAAGGTGCTATAAAATCCCCTTAGTAAGTCACCCTGATACTGTATATACAAACATTGTTACCTACTAAAGGTATATGTGTTTGCTTCAATTATCATGTCTATGGGAGCAATTAAATGACAACCCCAGAGTGTTTTAAGGATACATTTGTGGATGCGTGTAAATCTTACTCCTCTTGGCAAATTCTCATTGTAAGAGTGTTGGCATACCTTGAAAATGATAGTAATCATAACCTTTTGAGTATAGGTTATTCCCTGAATGGCCACAATATTACTTCCTAAATTCAATTGAATACATTCCAGCCTCAGCTACCTATTGTGTAAATACATTTTATATTTCAAGCTTAATTGCATTGTTCCCTCTATGTACCTAGGATAGCTGCTTTGCTGACTCCTAGAACAGGTTGATTATAGGAAAATCTTTATCAATGATCAGGGTTTATGATTATTTAGAGATCACTGCACTGAAAGGTTTTAAGAGCTCAGGGATGCCAACAAAATAATACCTATTAATAATTTAGTGACAGAAAATATTTGCAGTAATAGTTGTTTAGATGCTTGAACCCAGGATGACACCACGTTTAAATGACAGTTCTTTTTTTTTTTTTTTTTTGGGGGGGGGGGGGGGGGGGGGGGGGGGAGTATTGCAATGTGATCTGTTGTCAATTATAAAGCATATGCCTCTATTTAGCACATTGTTTTCAGTGTTTGAACGTTATTATTGTTATTACTCGCTGAAACACACAGAATGTGAAAGGTTTTCCTGTTTAATATGCAAATGTCACTAGTAGTTACCACAAGAAGGCTCAGTCAGCAATACTGTGCTTTCACTTTTGAATGATCAGATATAAACTAATCAAATCATGTAGTAAAGGGGACGGAAATGTACCCACTAAACAACAGCAAATCTAGTAACTAACGGAATAAAGCTCCAAAATATTAAGAGAATAAAGCATCAAGTTATTAACACCAAAGAAAATAAATAAATATATATATATATATATATATATATATATATATATATATATATATATATATATATATATATATATATATATATATATGTATGTATGTAATGCAGGCAAACTAACAAGCCAGGTCAGGCTAAGGAAGAATTAAAAAATACAATATCAATAATAATATTAATAATAATACAATGACAAGCATACAATATGCTTATGGGGTTGTGAGGAACTGGACCACATTAGTCTATGCTGTAGTGCCATTTGGTTCATTAATAAAGTCACGCCATACCGAAAAGTTTAATAAAAATAATATGACAGTGCGTTCAGAATTACCCTATCCAGGTGTGGGAAATTTGATCTCAATTCACTTTACTTTTCTACTGTTCCTTTTTGATTTGTCCCAGGCTCACATAGGTGTCCTTTTATGAAGCAGTGATCAGCGGAGATCCTGAGGATCACCACTGATCACAGCCCATAAACAGTTTATAAACCAGAGATAATCGGGGGGAGAAGTGTTTGAACTTGTTCTCCCGCCAATTATCTCTGCACATGGAGAATCCCCATAGAATGACACAGTAACGGCCAGTGTATGAAGCTGCGATCTCAGCGCTTCACTGGCGATCTGTGTCAGGATTCACACTCCCCGATTCACCAACTCAGAGGTGGTGAAGCGGGGAGTGAAGAGAGAATCCTGAGGGATCTGAGGAGGAAAGAGGAAGATTATTAACTTCCTTATGCCTCGTTCAGACCCCCCAACACTGTAACCATGTCCCCCTGTCATATATATGTGTATACATATATATATATATAATGTGTATATGTATATATATATATAATGTGTGTATATACATGTATATATGTGTGTGTGTGTGTATATACATGTATATATAATGTGTGTGTGTGTATACATGTATATATAATGTAGGGGGGACTCTTTATTTTATTAACATTAATCACACTGGTGTCTGTCCGTGTATTGAGCTGTGATAATTTATCACCGCTTAATAAATGGACATCTCAGTGTTTCAGTGAATTTCTGGTACTGTAATCTCGTAAAGTCTCACGAGATTCCAGTATCAGGGGCCGTTCTCCACTGTTTGAAGCATTTGTAGATCTCTTCACTCCTCCATGGGTGAAGCGATCTACTCCGCTTCATGAACTGACACACAGAGGAGAAAGATCGCCTCTGTGAATGCCAGCGAATGAAGCAGTGAATAGATTTCACTGCTTCATAAAAGGACACCATAGTCACGCGATTCTTCATTTATAATCATGTGCACTTGTTTTAGGAATCTCTAACATGTATAAATATATGTAGTACAGGAATTAAGTTCCGTCACGCACTGTTCTTCCAAAAAGCTTATCAGATTGCATGGATTCTATTTAATGTATTTTTTTTCTACAACCACCATGGCGTTTAGTTTAAAAAATAAAATAAAAAATCCAATAGAGATGCAAAGCAATCAAAGGCTTTTATGTGTCTGGCAAAAAGTAGTTTTGTTATTAGTAATGTAAACAGAAGTTTGTATTTCAATTTCAAGCTGCTTTTTAAAAAAAAAAACTTTTAATAGTACTATCCAAAACCTCATGTTTCCTGTTTTGCATGGTTTGTTATTTTGATAATACTTTGAAAATTATTATGTTACTAGGTGCCCTATGACAAAGGCTCTCAATGAGTGGTATGAGTATCCCAGGGGGAACTTTTGGCAAGGTCAAGGGGTTCATCTACCTAGTAAACCACATTTATCACAGTTTAAAACTTCCAGTAACATTAAATTATATTTTAAAAAGAGCCAAACAAGCCACTCAAGATGTTAAAAGCATTAGAGGTGACTTGGAAAACATTTAATAGCAGAGCAGATGATAAATGTGTGCGTGTCAAGAGGTGACCTACAGCAGCCAGATCGGGGCAAACCTTGACTTTTAAAAAATGTAATGTATGAAAAAAACACGAACCTAGACCCAGTAGATGACAAGCATTTCCAATATTACATATCACATTCTACTTGTTCCAAACTTCAGTTGAAATAAAATATTTTACAGGCAGTCTTCCTTATGCAAGAGTAGTATAAAAAGTCATTTTTTACTATGCTTTGTCCCAGTCTTTGGCGAGAAGCTCCTCTTTAGGCCTAGTCTAATCAACAACATAATACGACTATCTGCACCCAATCACATTTCTTGTAGGGTTGTTTGGTCTGTACATAGTAGACATTGAGCAAATGGCTTACATTAGGCCTAAGTGTATGCACTGCTTTTATAATTAAAGAAAAAAAAAATCTTGGGAGATTTTAAAATACTTAGATTACGCCTATACTATAAGATGTATGGCATTTTGAGTTGAATGTTATTTTTTTTTTTTTTAGTAAAGTAATCTTTACAGCAGATCATCGTTTGAGGTTGAAGCATGTGGACAAGCATAAAATAGATGGTCATATGTTATGGAGGTTGCAGTGTGTATAGTATAGCTAGACCTTTTAGAGACATGGAGAGCATTGATTAAAATGTGCTGTGCAGTATTTGTTCTTTATTTCAAGTGAATCAAAAGGAATGGGAAAATGTGCATGGCACTCTTGAATGCCATTGCTCCTGAATATGATTGCATCTAAAAAAAATAAAAAAAAAAAAATAACAAAAGTGATATGTGTATAGTCAGTACTATGTCTATAGTCAGTACTATGTCTATAGGTAGCCTTGAGATCAAATCTAGGATAAATCTTCATGGTACCACTGGGGGTACGAGTCAACAAGTGGCTAATGTCATGCACTTATGAAATGTCCCGTGTCGTTTAGGTCTAAACTATTTAACTATTTAATTGAGGAAAGGCAATATTATAGGATGTAAGCTGCGAAAACTATTAGTGTACTAAATGTAACTGTGTTTTTTTTTTTTTTCCTTGAACACGATTCAAGACTAGTTTCTATGCTCCAGAAGTCAATGTGTTAATTCTTCTGTAAATAGTGCAGTGCACCAAAAAGCTAATGGATTGAACAGCACTTGCCTTTACGTACTCCAGACACCACCACTGTCTTACTTACCTCTGTTTCAAATATCTTTTTGTGCATTTAAGGGATTATCTGAAAACACTTCTACCTCTGCCTATGTATTATGTGATTAAGAATGACGTAGCCTTTTACAGATTGTATACACAGCTATGCATTCTTTTTTTTTCTTTTTTATAATGCAGTCTTAAAATTTAGAGCAAGAATAAGGCCTGTGTTTAAAACCGCTAGTATAGGCAGACCAACTGAATGTTATGCATTTTTGCATAGGCTAATACAGTATGCACAAAAAACAAAATCCAAAGATTTTATTGTAACCATTGATGTTTTTTCTCTCTCTCTATATATATATATATAAATATACTATATATATATATATATATATAATATAAATATAAATATATATATTTATATATATATATATATATATATATATATATATATATATATATATATATATATATATATATATATATATACACAGTATAGTATATATACCTTGTCTGCAGAGCCCCGATCACGCAGATCTGTATTTAAAGTATGTGAAACCTCTCAGATTAATAATAAACATCTCCCCAGATTAATAACAATGAATAATTTAATAAAATTTTCCATTGCATACATTGGGGTCGTTTTCCAACGGTGTAACACAGCTCACTTGAGTTACAATTTGACTGTACAATCTCTTATAGGCAAATAGTGTAAACAAGTATGTGATGCAAGAGCTACCAAATCAGATGGATTATTTAGATAGATCCTTACACTACATCGCCGTCAAACCTTAAGGAAATATTAAGGAGAGAAAAATCTGTAGCCAGATATATTTTAACAAATATCTGTGTTGGTTTGTTTTGCTTCTAGCACATTTTCAAATGGGGAGTCAATCCAGATCAGCTGTTATATTATCCGATTTATAAAGATAACTGTGATTAATGATCTTTATAACAGCACAGCAGAATACTAGATTAAGGTCATTTAATTAATATTCCCAGGTCCTGAACTCTTTTTATTCATACTGACAACACAAACTCCAATTTGGTGCCAGGTCCTCTCCTGACCCCAAATCTGAATGTGTACAGTAGGAACAATGACATTACAGAGAATGTCTTATCAGTGCTCTGGGTACTACTCAGTTATTTTTCAATCATTCATTTTTTTAAATACACACACACAGACTGTATAGCCTTGTCCAGTCTTATAGAAGAAAAAACAATTAAGGGCCCACACCAAGCTTTATGCCATTGATTTTGTTGCACTTCACAACACAGACAAAATGCATGGACTGAAAATAAGTTGTCTCCAATATGACCCATTCCCACCACTATAGACATTTTGTCCTTACACATGTATGGCCAAAGCTCTAGAAACAACTGAATGTTCTCCACCTCTGCCAGACGTCTGCATCATTTGGGGGCAAAACAGAAAGTCATAAAATAATTGCATATATGCACTGTAAAGTTGATTTGCAAGGGTACTTTATTTTGTGCCAAAATGGTATTTGAATGGATAAGGACTATGCAGACACTTGGTGGTAGCCCACACATGTGCAATTGTTGCCAACTATTTTGTGCTGGTAGTTACACAGCAGCAAGAGTCTTTTAGATAACTATGCCCATGCTCAAGAAACCCAAGCTGTTGAGCTTACCAGTACCATCTGTGATCTAGCATTGGTAGAAAATTGTAACCCCCTTCATGTGACAATGATATTCCCAGTTAAATGTAAGATTTGTTAAACCCCTCTTTGTATAGCAATCACTAGTCTATCTAAACATATGATAATATTGCATATAAAACAGCAAAAATCACTTATGGTTGAGATATTGTATGACCCATTCAAGCCTATAGAGCCAGTTATTGACTGCACACGTCTGATCTTTCTTCCAGGAGAATAACCAATATGTGTATGACATCCAGATTGAACCTATTCAATAGAAAACAGCAATCAGTTCATAGAGATTAATTCTTATTATCAGTCAATACAAAATTGACTGTGTAACATTACAATAAGTGGTTTCCAAATATCTCTGGAATTGTTTTTGTAGCCTATTGAATATATAAATGGATGTTGATGCATGGATTTTGCTTTCTAATAGGTGTGAAAAGACCAATACTGGAACTTCGGACCACTAGTGTGTTCTGGAATTAAAAATACATAGCTTAGGCCTAAATTCATTTTGTAACTTCTGGACCAGAGTTTTGAGCTACATGGGTCAAGGGATCAGAATTTTCAAATAAGCCCCTAAGGACTCATGTTTACGCACTTTGAAGTTAAAGTCAATAAAAGCTAATATAGTAAACATGAGAATTTTCTCCAAGGTTGGAGTGCCTTGTAATATGTTTGAACTGCTTTAGATACTAATGTAGTTCAAATGGGTCTCAAAGCACTCCCAAACTTAAACAAATGCATAGTTTTTGCTGCTTTGCATGGAATTGTATTTTATTGATTTACTTTAATAGGCCATGTACATGGGCCTTAAACAAAATTTAGAGTTTAAGTGCAATTCCTTCAAATGTTTCTTTAGTATGCATTTATTGCCAGGCTGATGCGCCTTATTTTGAAATACAAATCACCCTCAAATAAGAATCACTTAAGTTAACTTGCTGTAACTCTGATACAGAAACTCCTAATACTACATGTATTCCACAGGCCTATATATGTGGTCATTAAATCAGGATGGTTTATATATTACATGAAAAAAGGTGGTGCAAATAAATAGATACTATTTAACCATAACATAGCCAGTTCGGACGGGTACATACTATTACAATTAATAACAAAAACAATCTTCATTCTAATAATTATAGTGTGAGAACACAACATGTCTGCTTGTAAGTCTTATATACTATAGGTTTGCCAAACCTGTGGAACTGCTAATTTCAAACATTTTAGGCAATTTTCTTTTTCTCTAAAAAGTCTAGTCTGTGTGACTGGCTGACAGAAGTAGAAAACAGGTTTACTGGTTTGGTTTGATTAACTTTTATATAAAAAAAAAAATATATAGAATCCTTGATGTAAGTACGTACACGTTATTCCTTTTATTTGTGTAGTAAGCAGGAGCAATAGGGTAATTTAAGGTCCGTGCAACAATGGTTCTTTCTTTTTCATACAATAGGTCCTAAGGGTAGCTATAGCACATTCCAGGGGCACTTCTATTTGTCAAATTAAATTTGAAGGCATACCCATCTAGTTTATAGTGAGGCAGAACTGAACGCACCCCACCTCCTCCTACTAAATCACTGCAAAACACAGTAGAAGGCATCAACATATTGCTTACAAGTCCAAAAAATAATGGGTTTACTCTTCAAATTTAGGACAGTGGGAGGTACCATATAGCGCATTACATGATGCCTCTGGGTCAACTGTAGATGTAGTATGCCTATGTATATGAATACTTTTGGAATGAATTCTCATTTACTATAAAACTATATGCTACAGTCAACAGTGTATTCTTCGTTTCAATGTCATATTTTCTTATGTACATTAACTAGCAGATAGGTAGTTTAGTGTCTGGTAAAACAATATTTATGGGAGATGGTGAAAATTACGCTATTTTATTATCATGACCTGTTGATAAAGCTATGATTGTTTTACAAACAAACAGCATACAATAGGCACCATTGTAAGATCACTACTTTTTTCAAGCAGTGTTAGCAGTGTATAGAGATATTTGTGTTGCCCTTGGTTAACCATTTGGATTTAGCCTATGTAGAAGTGAGCTGCAGGCATCTCCAGTTTGGCATATTGGAAAAACAATAGTGATCAGCAAGGTTATCTAACCTGTCCAATTGCCAGTCCTCCAAGAAGCCTTTGTTGGTAGTGTTAGAGAGTGCTTCATAGACATTAGATCATTTCAGATTAGAAGACTGTCATCCAATGGCTAGAGATAGCTTTAGGATACCAATAAGGTATCTTGAGTTACCTTAAGCCTTGCATACATTATGCAATTTTCTTTCCTTCAACAAAGGGTTAAAGGATAGAAAATCATTTTATTCTCCCATCAACACAGTCAATGTTTATGGCGGAACCCTCCTCCCCCGCTGCGCTATTGTATTCTGATAGCGGGAGGTTTCCCGCCTCCAAAATACAATGATTACTTCTTCCGGCTATAGTTGGTGGCAGTAATCTTATAAAAAAAAACCAGACCGGCTGGTTGCATTGAAGTTAATCGATAGATAGCCTGCCCATAGATGGATCAAAATTTGTCCGGTTTCTTCTGAACCGGCTGAATTTCAATCTGTCCATGCCTGGCTTTACACATATATGTACCAGTCAGGGTTTCGGTTCTCTTAAATACAGAGAACAAGCTTACATTTGACCACATCATATCTGGTCTTTGTGTGCATGTACCCTGAGTAATGATAATGACTGATGGTGTGATTTTCTTTTAATCCTGTTGTAAGAGAATGTATGTATTTGTTCAGACAGACTAGGTATACCTAGATTTAAGCCCCCTACACATGGGTTGAATGACTGGAGACAACGGGCGGTTCAAAAAAAATAAATAAAAAAAAAAAAAAAAAAAATCCGGCCCATGTGTATAAAAAAAACCCAGTGTGTATTGGGACGTGTGTATAAAAAAAAACATCAGACATTCGGCCCCTGTCCTACAGAAGCCTGCCCTTCGGCCGCCTTCTGTCAAATGTGCTTGCTGGAAAACCAACAGCCGACTGACTGCCAACCAGTGCTCTCAGCCAATGACAGAGAGCGCTGATCAGAGTGTTCTGACTGGGCCATCTCTCTGTCAGAACACAACATCTCAGCGGGGGGTGATCGCTGAACTAACCTAGCATTAGTTGGTACAGCGGCTCCGACCGGAGCTTTCAGTTTTTGTTTGTGCAACCCGCTGTGTAGCACGAAAAATATAAATAAATGTTGTGTGTACCCGGATGTAAAGTTTTACTCCACTTTTGTTGAGAAATAAAGAAAATCCCCACTGGGTGAACAATGTACATAGCAGGGATTTTAACTACCATTGTTGCAGAGTCCTACCTTTTTCTGCTCTCAATAATTAGCTGTTTGTTTCACCATGTCCTTTGCAAATGTATTCTGACTAGGAGGATTTGGTTTATTATAATCACCTGTTGCACTTTCAGTGTTCTGATGAGAAAAGCTGCAGTTTCCACATACCTTTAGAAGTATTTAACCCTTAGGGAGTATCTCACCAAAACCAAAAATCCTATTGCAGGGGATGCCTAAAATTAGACTTGTATCTTTATGAAGATAACTGAGAAAATAAGTGAGCCAATCACACAAGCAGGGAATTACATTTATGGGGTCATTCTCTACACCAGCAGTGTAAAGAATGCCTCCAGGTTGCCATATTGAATTATATTTTACATATAATTACAGGGGCTGAAGATTAAATAGACAAGGTAATTTCTAATAATATTACATACAATAGGGTTTGTGTAGCAATAGCATTTTTTTTTTTAAATTTGCTAAAAAAATTTCAACAAAAGTGGAGTTATCCTTTAAGAGCTGGTTTCTTGTTAACTCACCAATACTTGTAATTTGAAGTTCACAAGATTGATTTTAATAACAATATGTATGTGTTCATAAACTGAATGTATTATGATAAGTGATATAGTCAATGGTGCCTTGTCAGTCAGCCTAAAGGACAAGTGTGCCTTTTTGCACTTTTAGCATTTTCTCTCCTCCTTGAGCTACCCCACCCCCCCCCCCCCCCCCCCCCTCTGGTAAATACTTTACCTGTTCTGGCTGCTATGGCCTAAAGCATTTGTTTACATCCTGACCTGCACAGTAGCTAGCCATTGTTTTATGTTCAATACATTTTTATTGGTACAATATAAAGGTTACTATAACAGTGACATTATTACGTAATTTCCACAGCCAAAAGACAATAAAAAAGTAACGAAAGAGATATCAACACCAAGTCAAGGAGATAAAAATTACTAACTGTACTTTAGAGAATCTGGCCTATGAATTAAATTACATAGAAAGGAAGAGACGAGTTCTCGTATTAGACTTGAGTCATACATAATGCAGGTAGTAACCATTAATCATATAACAATAAAGAATTATAGTTTAACCAGAAGAGAGATTTCCTAGGAGTTGCACGAAGTAAGGAAAAGGAGAAGAGAGGATATATAGAAAAAGGAAAAAAAAGGAGAAAAGTAAAAAGGAGTAATGGTATGGGAAGAGAATAGCTCGCCATTGTTTTATATGGCACTGTGTCCCAAGGCCAGAGATGATTGGGAACTGGCCTCATAGAAGTCTATAGAAAGCTGCTGTACAGGTGCGCCAAGCGTGTATATTTTTAGACTGGACACACAGTCAAAATAAATAAGAATCTAGGATAAGGGAGAGGGGATAGTTAAGGTCAGGGGAGGCGGTCGAAAAGCATAAGTGCACCTTGCTTTGAAGTTCACTTATCTTTAAAAATAATGTATAGTTTCTAGAATTTTATTAACTTTTTTTTGGGGCGTCTGAAGAAGCGTCAGAGCAGCCCTGAAAATGGTATGGCTGTTACCCATGCTGTTCAAGAAAAAACCTCTAGGGTTCGGCTCTGAAGATCACAAGAGAGCCTAATGCCTAGTGCACACGGGCCGAATGTTGGGCGAGATCGGCCGGTTCAATAGAAACCGGCTGACATTCGACCCATGTGTACAGCAGCCGGTTCCGAAGGTGGCTTATGTTGAAGGGTCATGACCGAAAAAGGTCTGATGACCGGCTCCTGACCAGAGTGTTCTGGCAATGGGGCAGTCCCCTTCTCAGAACACAATAGCTCAGCAGGGGGGGGGGGGTCACTGTTCTAACATTGGATTGTTAGTACAGCGGCTCCGGTCTAAACTGTCAGCGGGTTGAACGCAAAATGAAAAAAAAGATTAGTCTGTACTAGGCTTTACTGTTTTTACTGGATGTAGAAAACACAGGCACACTTATTCTGATGTCAGATGGGTGCCTTGTTTTTTTTATTTTTTTTATTTCATATTTTTGTTCACATTTTTTACTTATTCATTATTTTAGTTATGATGTAATCTTCCTATGTTGTCATATGAGCGTGTTAGCCAGTGTCATAGTGCGTCTCAGTGCTAGGTAGAAATGTTACGCTTCTCCAGAAAGCAAAAGTTGTGGTCTTGTCACACAGAGCACAGAAAGCATGACAAAGCTGAAAATATTTAATCAACGATTTATACATTTTCAGGTTTCAGGCTGACATCAACTTAACTGAAAATACATTGACCCATTTCAAAATGATAGGAAATTTTCATTGACCTTCATTTTCCTGTGGCGTGTATGTCTAACGCAAGCTTGGTGAATATACAATATGCTTGCATCTAAGATGTAATAGATCTGAGAAAAATAAGAAGTAAAAAAGAAAATGTGTAATGCGTTTGAATCAAACATAATTTATCGAATAAAATATTAAATATAATTTATCTTTGGGAAATCCATTGAGTTGTAGTTCGGTTAATGTCAGTGTATAATGCACTATACAATATTAGCATTCAGTTTATGATTTGTTAGAAAAACTAAGGAACATGCCTGGCCTATGCCAAAGGATTTATAGATTTACTTTTGTTTTTCTTCAAAATAAGCCATTTGAATGCCTTACTTTACTCCACCTTAGTAATAAATATGTTCTGCTGATTTGAGCATGCACTTCTACGGAAACATCTTTCTGTAATGTAATTTCAAATGTTTACTTATAGTCTTTCTTGCTTGAGAATGTTGCCGTATTCATTTATATGTAGGGTGTAACTTAATAGTAGACTCATATCCTTGCTCAGAACTCAACCATGTGTAATCTTGTTTTCAGAAGGCAGGGAGTGTGTAAACTGTGGAGCAACCTCAACCCCTTTGTGGAGGCGAGATGGCACTGGACATTACCTATGTAATGCATGTGGACTCTATCACAAAATGAATGGCCAGAATCGACCCCTCATCAAACCTAAAAGACGGCTGGTAAGTGACACCCGATTCTCTTCTTTCTTTAGTGTTTGGAATCAGAATTGGGGGCTTTTAGTGGAAACCTGGCATCTCCACCAGCAGACTTCTATGAGGCAAGATTAATTACATTGGCCCTGGATTTTCCATAATATTAAAGTCCGCCTGGTGTCTAGCTCTCACATGTCTTTGGTGCTGAGCTATTTATATTAATGATCTTTGGCTTCAAGCTATCTTCATTAGTCAACAATGATACCTGTAATTAACTTACTAAGGGAGTAGTGATCTCTTCCTTGGATCATTTAAGGACGATCATAATCTACAATGGCATAATAAGTAAAGTAAAGCAAACCATGCATAATAAATGCCAATGAAAATCATGATGGCGTTTTATAATCCATCTAATCTAACCATCTAATCTAACCAAAGATACTTTTTATTTTTTTTAAAATGAAGATGATACATTTATTAGGAAAACATATGTGTAATGTGTTGCAAATACTTGAGGGTTAATTTACTAAAGAAGCCTTTTTTCAGCTTGACCAATTCATTCTTTATCCAATTATTTTCAAGGTAAATTCTTATTTTTTTTTCAATTTTGCGGCATGTGATTTTATGCTTCAAGTAAGCACAGTTTTACTGGGTTAAATGAAAAAAAATTTTTTTTAGTAAGCCTACATTCTTGTAAACATACCCTTGTAATGATTGAAGGAATAAATTGTAGGAGTAAAGCTATTATGGTGATAATAATACTACTCATATTATTAATAATACTGCTTTACGGCTACTACTACCACCACTACTGCCACTACTACTACTACTGCACATTGTTACTGTTACTTTAACAATGGAGTTTATTTACAAGAATAGGATGCAGACTGTTCTCTGAGCAAGCTGAATGTTCACTTAGTGAAAAGGCGAAACTATGCTTACTTTGAATACTGTCCAATTATGCGCAGGGGAATTAAAAAACAAAAACAGCCTCACTTTATTCACTAAGCTAAGTGAACATTCACTTGCTAATTGGATAATCTCTATTCCTTTAATAAATTGCCTTCATTACGTGTTTCCAAGATTTTAAATAACACTTTATATTATAATTCTATAGTGTACTAAAAATCCCTTGTGTTGTAGTCAGTTAGAGTAACACTTTTTTCGAAACAGGACTAGACAGAGCTTTGATTTTTTTGGCAGCTGTCCCCACACCAACCCCCTCCTTATATTAGACTCTGACTTCCCAGGAAAAATCTGCCGGAAATCTGAACTCCTTAGATAACTCCCAAGCAACAATTTCCTCAAAGTAAACCATTAAGTGTGTTGTACTGCAGGGAGAAAGGACTAAGGAAACTGTAGACTATTTAGATGGTTATATGTCATCGCTTGTAAACACTGATCTGCACTATTACAAATCTAATGCAGAGGTCATTAGGAAACTGGAATAAAAGTGCTCATTAACAAGCTAGCATTCTAGTCAACATTAGCAAACTAACATTCAAGGAGACAAAGGGCTGACTTATTAAACTATTGTTTCTTCACATATCCAATGAGGTTCATGGGATTTACAAACGTTACCATTTTTGTTGAACTTGATTGGGTATTTGAAGTGAACCAATTCTAACATAAAAATACTCCATTAGTAAATGTGCAAAACTGGATTTAAGTCTTGAGACACAGCTTATTTCTGTTATAAATATTTAGTTACTCCCTGCAAACCATTTTTTTCTTTGTCTGTGATCAAACCTGGTTGTTTATGCCACAAAACATTGTTTTTCTTGCAGTCTGCAGCTAGGAGAGCAGGTACATCTTGTGCAAACTGTCAAACTACCACCACCACACTGTGGAGGAGAAATGCCAATGGCGATCCAGTGTGTAATGCCTGTGGGCTCTACTACAAGCTGCACAATGTAAGTGTCTACTGTTGCTTACTATTAGTAATGTAGGATCCTATGAAGTTATTTTGTTTCAAAGCATTTCATTCATAGTAAAGGCACCTGAAAAGTATTGTTACCATTAATATTAGTGCCATTGTCTTTAACCATGAAATACTGTGTACATGTAGTAGGGTTACCAATAGCCTGAAACAATAGCAATCGAAACGCTGCCAAAACCAACCTATGGCCTAAAAGACAAAGTCATTTTTTTCTAATTCATCTGGGAACCCTTTTTTGTTGTATGGAATGAAAATTTTGTGGGACATACAGTATGTATCTATTGGTGGCTATAAACATGAGCTGATCACCGTCCTGTCTGGCTAGCTGCCAAAATGGTGACAGTCTTTGTGTCTATGCCACTGTCAGACCATCATACTTTCACCCTGAGTTGTCTATAGGCAGCTTAAGAATCTCACACATCCAATTATGCTCCTTTCATCAAACTTAAGCCTCGTACACACGATCAGATTATCGGACGAGTTTTCGTACGTTTTTTGTTGCATGCTAAACTCATGTGGAAAGTGAAGAGGTTACTCACCATACGAAAATTTTCATACAACAGAATTCAACTTCAGAAGTGATGTAATGTGTTAAATTGTTTTGGATGTATTCTTTCGTTTCCGAGCATGCTCTTATGATTTTTTGGACGAAAACTGTACTAATTAAACGAAAATCGGACGTTGTGTTCACATACGATTAAAATGTTATAGTCTGCACATCCAGCTTTTGTTATACGGAAATTCGGAATTGGCTGTCGAAAGCACCATACTAACGATCCGAAAATCGGCAGATCGTTCTTCAGGCGAAATTTAATTTTTGATTTTCTTATCGTGTGTACGGGCCTTTAGGCAGGTGTTATGTGTAGAACCTATTGCAAGGGTCACTAATTTGAGGTTAATCTGCTGATTTCTATTAAATTGTTCTGTTAATGACAGAAGGTTTGCAATTAAGGCACATTCCTTGGGCCATGAGTAAAAATGTGCTACAATAGCAAATAGGATGAATTATGGAGAAACACTATGGTTGTCCCTTAACAGCGAGGATAGGCATATCTATTACTATCTTCTATATTTTACTAAGGGATCAGCCTGTAAAAGGCCAATCTTAAGTTAGATATTGACATCACATGGTGTTGGATATGAGGCCATAATCTGTTGGATGTGGGGCCAAGGTCTTTCGGCTTCTACAAAGCATGTATGCCAGTGTCATTGTAGCAGGAGGGACAGCCACCTTATATTGAGAGAAACAATACCAATCAGCCAAAAATATCCAACATAGCCAACCACTATTTGCACTGAAATTAGTCAGCTACAGTTATCCGCATACACCCAAGGGCAACTCACCTATATGACACAATAATTACCTGAAATCTGTCAGATCAAAGAATAATCATATATCTATGGATTTAAAGTCAACCACTGCAGACATCTTCTGGGAGCCAAGGAGATTCACCCTCTCTGTTTGTCCTGTTTACCATTATCATTGAAAGTGAAGGAAAATCCCAAATGGGTTGTCCCAAAAAAATAATAGAGGGGAAGTCTTCCAATGGGAACACAATTTCTGGTGCCCAAGGGGTCCCCAAGGAATTCCCTTAATTTGCAGGGATTTCCTCTCACTTCCTGTTTGGCTATGGGACAGGAAGTAAAGGTAAACCTCCGCAATGGGACACAGATAGAGAAAAAAAATTGAAGGGCTGAAGTTGGACAGGTGACCTGATTATGGCTTTAGGTCACATCACCAAATAAAAGTATAAAAGCTTGACATGTAAATTTATTTGCCTTGCTGTAACTGTACTCAGCACTATCACTAATGCATCAGTGTTTAAAGTGGACATATATAAGAATCAGATGGATCAGCCAATGGTTATGATATCTTTGGGCAAGGTGGACACCCTGGCTGATCAAACATAGATATGAACAGTGGGCTAGGTTTGACTGGACTGGTTTGCCCCCTGGTAATTCTTTTTTGGAAAAAGGCTCCAGTTTAATGTGTCTGGCCCTTTTTCTGTTGTTTTGTTTTGCTACATTAAAATTCTCACTGAGTATTTAAAAAAAACAAAAGGTTGTTTTGCAGTAAGATTGCGTTGTCACCTCCAACCACCATCTTGTGTGTTTGTTTAACTTTAGTGTTATAATTTTACCCTTTTATTTTAGTTTATCAATAATACGTTATAGGCTCAATTCACTATGCTATGACATATAATTGTTTTCAGACATGTGACTGTTGTTTTTATTGGCTTACTTCTAAAAATAGTGGTCATTATGGCAAAAAATAATCATTGTAGCTTAGTCAATTGAGCCTTATGAAAGTTAAAATAAATGCATTTAATACACATTTATTTTCCTTAACTGTAGACATGAGTGTAAGTTTCCTTTCAGTGTGCTTGAAATAATTACATTTAAATTGAAAGTGACTTGATTTCTATTAATTAGAAATAAAATAAAAAAATAAAAAAACTGGCAAGAACTTTAATAATATTTATACTTCTAAGCTAAGTATAAAAGAAGAATGCAGCATAAACGTTAATAAGAATAATTAGAAATTTGAAAACTCTATATATTTACTTTAACAATATGTCATTTTGTTGAATAGAAACATTATAAAATTAGCTTTGACATAATAATAAATAAATTGGATTTGGCCAGAGCCAGATTTATTACTTGCATTTTTTTTATTTTTTTCATCTTTGTGGAAATACGCTTTTATATAAGGATACCATCAAACTTTAAAGATTTTGTAAGTGAACATTTACATAATGCAAATTTTACTAAGAGTCAATAGCTACTAAATAGTAGCATGTCAAATATACTTTTTACCAAATTTTTTGTTTTTAAAATGTCCCTCAAATTCTGAGAAATTGAGAACTCAAAGTAGCATATGCTAAAATTACAAGATTCAGGTGCAGGTTTTTAATCCCATTTAACATTAATTTATGCATTCATATTTATGTATATGGTTTTATGACAAGCACCGGAGACATATTAGTAATCATTATGCACAACTGCTTTTAGTACAGATCACATGTATTAATTGTTCTTCTTCCAAAAAATCTGGCAGGTTTAATTTTATTAGGAAATGCTAAACAAATATATTTACACTTGGCTGTCAGACCTCCTAGGTGTTTTCATCAGGTGTGAAACACAACAAGCCTGTAGCAGGATTAAACTTGCTTTATTTTCATTTCATTAAATAGTTTTCTTTGATATGCACTGTAGACGGCGCAATGTAAAATAGGTCATCATTTCACATCTGCAACTGAAACTTGCCTCATATTACCAAGGAACAGATATTCATTGCAGGCAAATAGCTTCTTGTCTGGGGGTTGAAAAAAAGATTCCTCGTCTTGTTAACTCTTTCAAACAATTATATGTTACAACTGTGTTATATTACTACAAATTTACAATGTTACAATTTCCCTACTGACACAGTTCTAAATAAATAATAATCTCTAAGATCCAAAATGAATAGAAAAGGCGAAATATACTTGTAATTATCTGCGTATAACACGAACCTTCATTTTAGGAGGAAAAAAACTAAAATTTTAAATAAAAAACTTTGAAGCAAAATAAGTGCCCATCAATACAGCCTCACCATTGCCCATCAGCAGCCTCACCATTGCCCAGCTGCAGCCTGATCAATGTCCACCTGCAGCCTCACAATTGCCCATCAATGCAGCCTGATCAATGTCCATCTGCAGCCTCACAATTGCCCATCAATGCAGCTTGATCAATGCCCATCTGCAGCCTCACAATTGCCCATCAATGCAGCTTGATCAATGCCCATCTGCAGCCTCACAATTGCCCATCAATGCAGCTTGATCAATGCCCATCTGAAGCCTCACAATTGCCCATTAATGCAACCTGATCAATGCCCACCTGCAGCCTCAAAATTGCCCATCAATGCAGCTTGATCAATGCCCATCTGCAGCCTCAAAATTGCCCATCAATGCAGCTTGATCAATGCCCATCTGCAGCCTCACAATTGCCCATCAATGCAGCTTGAGCAATGCCCATCTGCAGCCTCACCATTGCCATCAATGCAGCCTGATCAATGCCCATATGCAGCCACACCATTTCCATGAATGCAGCCTGATCAATGCCCATCTGCAGCCTCACCTCAGATTACTACTGCCTCGGAGGGGACAAGGAGGGGGGTGGGACGAGCGCCATCAGATTACATACAGGGCGAATCTACTGTTTATTCGGCGGCCTCTTTAATACAAAGTCCCGCCTCCTGGCCTGGCTTCTTTGAGATGAATGTTTGCCATATAGTTCTCTGGGTATCATCCTGGTGAAATTTTAATGAAAAGAAAATGTATAGAAAATACAGTAAAATGTTTTACAGACCTGTATTATTATATTATTTTTATGATCATGCAGATCAATAATCACAGTTAAAAAAACAATGTGTAAATAGTAAAATATTGTCTGGCTCACAATATTGTCTATTTTCCCCTGTGATTGGTACAATGAGCCATATAGCTAGTCAAGTAGCCCAAGACCACACAGGACAAGATCAACTCATCTCCCCTCAGCTTCTGCAATTTTGTGGGACTTCGGGAACACGCACATCAGTTTATATTCAGGACTAGGGAGGTGTGAGTTTATTCAAGTCACAGATCACGTGACTAGAATGCTAGAAATTGCAACAGTTTTTTTCGACAGAGTTGAGGAAAATCATAACATGATGAGTCTGCGTTCTCTATATCAGAGTCCTATCAGAAGTGATGTTTTTACACAGTTTACTGCCTTTTGTAGCTGGGTATGCAAAGCGCATAATACATTTAGTCCAATTTTTTCATGTAATGATCTCTTTTATGCATATAAAAACCTTGCAAGTTTGCAAAATATGTATTAATAATTTTGTAATCAGTTTTATTTTTACTAGTATGCATCTAGAGACATCTAGGTAAGAGTTACTAGTATGCATCTTGGAAAGATTATATATATATACATACATATATATACATACACATACACATACAGGTATAAAAACCTGTCATGTAGATTAAATAACATTACTAAGTACACCCAGGGCCACTAAGACCTTAACAAATTTTCCACATGAAACCCAATTTAATGTATATGCCTAAAGCATAAATTATTTTTTAAATAATTCTCAAACTTTTTTTGTAAATAACTCTCAGCTGAGGTTGGGGTTGGTCACTTATACTCTACCATTATATTTTTTAATTTGTGAATACATGCGCTGTATGCTGATATAATTTCACCATCAGTGCTGTAGTGAAATGTTCCCTGAATCAGGAAGTCTGGTCAGGCAGACGCTCGGCAGGTGTCCACATGGGCTATAAAACTGACCACCCTCAGCAGCGTGCGTAGCTAATTAGTAAGATAATAGGGACTCACTTTCAGGTTAAGCTTTGCAAGGATCACGAACAATTCCCTGCTCTTAATGTAGCACACCACTGTTTTATTGGTTGACCTTACCATGCTGCGGTCAGCCTTTGTAAAATAAAAGAACAATTTGCCATGTAGTTGTTAACTGATAGGTGAATAGTCCCAGCCTAATGCAATGAATGCATTGCAGTAAAACACAGCGTGTAGTAGCCGAGCGGTGTAAAGTTCAGTTATTACTGGCTGAAACTGACAGCTGTCAGTAAAACTTGCCTATTTCCTAAATCTGTCATCTTTGTTGTGTTTATTCTGGTTCAGAGTACTGTGAAATGCTGTCTGTGCAGTTTATGAGCCACATATCTTGGATAACTTGTATTATAAATATGCAGGGTATATTTTCTAAAAAACAAAAGATAACTACTATACATACGCAGGCTACATTTATAGTGCTGTATATGTTAATGCTGATGCGGGGTTAAGTTTAGTATTGAGGGTTGAGCATTTTTTTTAACTACACTTTACTAAATTTTTGTGTAAGCAGGCCCAGGTTTAAAAATGTACTATTAAATACATAGTAAAGCTTTTTGTTTTTTATGTATAATGTTAGTATAAACCAGCTACAGTATGTTTGGTTTGGAAAATTAATTAAATTGTAAATATCAATGTAATAGTAATAATAATAATAATAATAATTGCCCTAAAAAAATACTTACCAATACAAGAATAGAGGCTGTTCACCAACTAAATGTTCAATTTGTAAATCATATGCTAATTTTACAAAGTAAGGTTTAGTTTTTATTTGCGATTTGGGGCAGTAAAAATAGGCAGTTAAACTTCATTTTATTCTCAACTCCCCCCTTAAGCTGAAAAGGCCGTCATGCTGTGTGGCAAAAATGATTCCCCAATCATGCTCATTGGGCAGCACCACTTGTGGTTTTGATGTGGCACTCCCATCCAAAAAGTAAAAAAATAAAAATAAAATACAGGCATTCACAATGAGGCAGTATTTCTCTCTTTAAAGCGTGACACAGGTGTAAAAGAGCCCCTTACTCATCTTAGTATAAGGTCAAACTGTGTTCACTTTAAATAACCAATTATTTGCAAGATAAAAGATTTAAAAGATATTTGCTTCCACGTATTTGGATGATTAAAGAGAACACAACTTATAATTACCCATTAAGCCAGCCATGAATGGTTTGAATCTCAGCCGGTTTCAGCAGGGATAGGCCGAGATTCAAACCACCTATGGGCAGGCTGATTGGGATGGAGAACATAATAGCTCAGCGGGAGGGATTCCCTCATCAATGCTGACTGTGTTGATGGGGAAAATGAGCGATTTTCTATCCTGCAACCCATGGCTCCAGTAAAGAAAATCACATCCATGGCCTGCCTTAAGCCCCGTACACACAGGACGAATGTCGGCCAGTTCAATAAAAACTGTCCGACATTTGGCCCCTGTGTAAGCCAGCCGGTTCTACAGAAGCAAGCAGTTTGGCCGGCTTCTGTCGGACGTGCATGCTGGCTCCCGATCAGCGCTCTCAGACAATATCGGAGATCGCTGATTGGAGTGTTCTGGCAGGGGGCTGTCCCCCTGTCAAAACATAATAGGAGGGGGGAGATCGCTGTAATAACATTGGATCGTTAGTACAGTGGCTCTAACTGGAGCTGACAACCGATGGGTTCAACGGGAAAAGAATGAATAGTGTGTACCAGGCTTTACTCTAAAACAAGGGTCTCCAAACTTCGTAAACAAAGGGCCAGTTTACTGTCCTTCAGACTTTAGAGGGGGCGGGACTGTGGCCAGCGGCAATAGATCATTTTTCTGGTATCAGTGGGAGTAAACAGTGCCCAATCTGTTGTATTAGGTGGAGGAATATCACCCAATTGTAGGTGTCAGTGGAAGAAATGGTACTTCATTGTTGATGTCAGCGGCAGGAGTTATGCCCCATTTTTGGTGTCAGAGGGCAGAATAGTGTCTCATATCAGTGGGATGAATAGTGCCCCAAGGGCCGGATAAAGGCAAGCAAAGGGCCGCCCTAGGGCCACAGTTTGGAGACCCCCTGCTCTAAAACATGGACACAGCCCAAAAACAGAAACATTTTCTAAAGAGTGGGAAGAACTTCTGAAAATGCTTTTGTTACTTGGGTTACCTTGGGTTTCTGGATGGTCTTGAACCCTCTCTACTGACATTCCTGCATTTGTCATTTTGATTCTTCTCCATTCTTTATTTTGAACTGACATTCATTTCAGCTTGCTCTGGGGACTTTACGCCTATAAAATACCGTACCTAGGATCATTTAAATTCAGCTAATCCCTGAACTTTGGAGTTTTGCTATAGTTTATGTATTTTACTTTATGTAGTTTATGTATAGTTTACTACATTTTATTTGTATTTTGGGTTTACTGCACACAATTTAAAGTAATATATGTTTCATTTTTGGTTACTTTACCTGTACTTTACCTGTAGCGCTGCTACTTTTGTTACTGTCTGTGCCTTCCTGTCTCAGTGACACCCCCCCTCCATTTCTTACATGGACATCACTGGGACAAAAGTGAAGGAAAATCTACCCAATGGTGTCACAGACAGGAATAAAAACTTGACGAAACGTGCTTGGCTTTATATCATTGCTGTCAAATACTTTGCAAAGTACTTGCATGTACAAAAGCTACTTAAGACTGAGAAACAAAAACAAATAATTAATTTTTGTTTAGATTAACAGACCCTTGACCATGAAGAAGGAAGGCATCCAGACAAGAAACCGAAAAATGTCTAGCAAGTCAAAAAAGAGCAAAAAAATCCATGACGGCCTCGACGATTACCCCAAGAGCAGCTCGTTCAGCCCTGCCGCCCTCTCCAGGCACATGTCCACCCTCAGCCACATTTCACATTTTGGTCACCCCGGCCACATGCTGACCACGCCGACGCCAATGCATCCATCATCTGGCCTCTCTTTTGGACCTCATCATTCCAGTATGGTAACCGCCATGGGTTAGACTTGACGACTCTTTGTAACTTGCATCCCTTTTAAGACTTTATCTATATTTTGCATTTTTTTGGAAAGTGATGAACCCTTTAAAATATGAAAAAAAAAAGAAAAAAAAAAAAAGATGTTATTTAAATGCAGACGCACGGTAGTGCTTGCGACTTTGAAAAGGAACTCACTGTGGCATCTACGCATTCTTGACCGCTGAATCTGGATCCCATTTGTGAATAAGCCATTGAAACCGCGACTCCCTGTTGATAAGGGTTTCTAGTGCTGTGAACAAAATGAAAAACATTGCAAAAAAAAAAAGAACTTTATGCTGTACATTTTGAAGACTTTTATTTCTGCTTAGCACCTGTATGAAAAGCATGAAGGACAGCAAGATTTTTATGGCGAGCCTGGCAGTCGACCTTAGACTCAATGAACTCTCAGGCTGCTTGACTCACAACGTGAACACACTGCTAGTCTTGTTTTCAGTAAACTGGCAGAGGTTGTTTGATGCATTAAAACTGTAGACGGTTCAGGCTGGGGGTCTCTTCGCAGGAAGCACTATCAATCCCGGGCAATTAATGTTACTAGACGGAAATTGTCAGAAAGGATTCGCAGATAGCCATTCCTCAGGCCTCAATGCATTGTGAACAAGTTCCTGTAATTGTTGTTTGTATGTATAATTCAAAGACACCAAAATATAAAAAAGATGTAGATTTATTTCATCATATTATACAGACTGAATGGTTGTATAAATTTATTTACTGCTAGTGTAAAGAAACCGCTTTTATTGTTTTCATATTTTTTTTTCTTTCTTTAAAAATAAAATAGACTCCATTCTGTTGAAACGAGGGTGGTTTGTCATCTACTTGTTCGAAATCTAGGACCAAATGTTGACTCATTAATAGACATGAGAAATAATAAATGATGGAGCGTTTAGAAAACACAGAGACCTGTTTGTATTCAGTATACAGTAGAACCTTGGATTATTAGCATAATTCGTTCCAGAAGAATGATTGTAATCCAAAGCACTCGTATATCAAAGTGAGTTTCCCCATAGGAATCAATGGAAACTCAAATAATGCGTTCCAGTGCCACTGTTGGTGTATGCAGTACCGCATGTGGCCAGAGGTGCGGGGGCGCCGGAGACACTCGGAAACACTCAAACACTCAGAGACACTCGAAAATACTCAGAGACACTCAGAGACACTCTGAGACGCCTGGAGACACTTGGAGAGTGTCTGTGAGTGTCTCTGAGCGTCTCTGAGTGTCTCCGAGCGCCCCCGCACCTCTGGCCACATGCGGTACTGCACACCCCAGAGGCTTGAATTCTGCTCGCTTAGCGAGACAACGCTCGCAAACCGAGTCAGGATTAAAAAAATAAATAAAAATAGCTTGTATTGCGAAATGCTCGTAAATTGCGTTACTGTACATTCAAACAACTCTGAATAGTAACTACACGCCTGCACTAATAAGTGTTGACTCGACGGAAGAGGCTGCGAAAAAAAACCTGGGTGACCTGCTTTGCTGGATGAATCTAGAGGTTAGATGTCACACAATGTCATTAAAGCTGGCCACACACTTGTAGATTTTTATGGCTGGGTTCACGCCGATTCAGTGTACCAAATCACAGGAATCGCACCGGATTCCTGTACAAATGACATGTGAATTCAATGCGGTGCAAATTGAGACATACATTAATTATGGCTCAATTCGCACTGGATCCGCACCAAAAAAGGTGCAGGCACCTTTTCTTTGTCCGCACTGGAATCGGATCGCATGGGTGTTCAGACCCGCGCGATCTGATTCTATCCGATTCCACAGTTCACACTGCTTTCGGCAAACCTATTTGGGGGTGTCATTAACTTTATATTGACACCTGCAGTGGTTTGCAGAGTGCAGTGTGAACTGCCTGCGATTCTGATGCTTTGCGGGAAACCGCACAGGAATCGCTGTTGTTCCCGCACTGCATCAGTGTGAACTGCCTGCGATTCTGATCAGTGTGAACCCAGCCTAAATGGACATTTGTACAAACTTTGGGGGCAAATTTTGAGTACATTTGATGACTTGTTGAATAGCGTTGAAAAATACGTCAAAATAGAATTTGCTTTTACCATTGAATTTTGGAATGAACAGACTTTCCCAAAAGAAAATCACTTACAAGGGGTTTGCTTTACTAAACCCGGAGAGTGCAAAATCTGATGCACGTGGTAGCCAATCAGCTTCTAACTTTAGCTTGTTCAATTAAATCAGTTGTAAACAGCAGGTGATAAAAAAAATAAAAAATGCCAGGCAATGTCATAATGTGCTAGTATGCATCACATACTAGCACATTATGATAGACTTACCTGAGAACGAAGTCCTCCAGAGCTGCAATGTCCTGACTGACATCTTCCCCCGGTCTTCCTTCCTGTTCGCGACCTCCAGCTACATGAGTGGCCGGGTGCGCGATGACATCACTCCCGCGTGCGGGAGCCACCAGTTCTGGCAAATGGTCTGAAGGTCTGGCACTGTAAGCTGGACTTTCAGAGGGCATGCACCGGTGATGTCATCAGCTGTGTGCGCTCTGAATATCTCCTGAATATCAGTGCAAGTTTAGGAGATATTCACAGTACCTACAGGTAAGCCTTATTATAGGATTGTCTGTAGGGACAGGTAGTAGTAGAGAGTTTACTACCACTGTAAGCTTAAAAAAAAAAACAATTCTACTAATGTATTAATGTATGGCCTGCTTAAACCAGTATTAAACCCAAACCCAAAAATCGACCAATCCTTAGACGTAGTCGGTGTATTTGTTTTATTTTTTTAGGCTTTTTTTCCTCCTCTATTCTCACTTGCTGATCTGGCCAGTAACACGCCTCCTGTATTAGCCCCGATTCACAGCGGTGCGACTTGTCATGCAATTTGACAGGTCCTAAACGCATGACAAGTCGCAGCCTACTGTCAGCAATGGAGCTTGTCCCATTAGTGCCGCGCTGACTTTGCAGTGCCGCACCGATTTGTGAAAAAAAGGTTCCTGCACTCATTTTGGCAACTTCAGGTGCGACTTGCATAGACATCTGTGCGTGAAGTCGCGCAGATGTGAGCCAAGTCGCTCCTGAAGCCGCACTGACACGCGACTTTGAAATTGTGCGATTTCAAGTGAAGTCACGTGATTTCAAAGTCGGATTTGGTGTGAACGGGGGCTTAGAGTGCTTACACTCTGGATGAAGGAGCACAGGGGGAAGATTTGGACAGCAGCAGTGTCAGTCTGGGGAGTCTGCTGTAATGCTGCATTTTAGCCAGCAGGACATTCACTTTATGAACTGCAAGAAAATAAAAGTAAGGGGTAGATTTATGTTTACTATTTTATTTTCATACAAGGAAACTTCCTTTCATTAACGGGACCTTCAGTCATTTTTTCATCTTTCCATCTATTAAATCTTCTGCCCTTGTTGTTTTAACTTTGGATAGTAAAACATTTTTTTCTGCCAGTAAATACCTTCTACAGCCCAGTTCCTGTTTCTTGTCTGGTCATTAGTCTAGGCCAGTGATGGCGAACCTTGGCACCCCAGATGTTTTGGAACTACATTTCCCATGATTCTCATGCACTCTGCAGTGTAGTTGAGCATCATGGGAAATGTAGTTCCAAAACATCTGGGGTGCCAAGGTTCGCCATCATTGGTCTAGGCTTATGACATCATGCACAGCTCTCTCTCTCACTCTCCTGAGAGTTTGCCAGGAAAGGGAGGGGGGATGAGTCATAAGAGGGCAAATGAGAGCTGCAGAGCTGGAGGTGTGCCTCTGTGTAAAACCAGGAAGTGAACAGGCAGCAGCTTCAGCTGCCCACAGTTAATATGGTTGCAGCCAGACTTAGTAGAGGGAGATTTCTGCAGCATATTTGGCAAGTAGAGAATAACAGTATATATAAAATAATATGCAAAATGGTTGGAGGGAAGCTTCAGAATGGAAAAGATGTTTTTATTACACATTTTGTGAGTAGACTGCAGTTCCTCTTTAAGCTTTTATATTTTGAACATGTAAGGTTTATTATATATGTCATTTTTCAGTAGTGTACATGTCCCTAAAGTAAAGAACTAAAGACCATTTTTAACCCTCGTTGTAAAGGTAAATTCAGATTACTTTCTTCTGTATCGAGTTTAGTCAGTGGTTCTTTTTCCACGTTTGTAGACCATTTGGGATAACATTTACTTGTTACAACATAAGTTGAAAAGATATTTAAACATTTCTCTTTTCTGAAAAATGCAGGACTGAAAATGTAGTTTGCTTGCTTTTCCTTTCTCTGTAATGTTTATGAGGGGGTGTGCAGTAAATGTTTACCGTATGTAATCCTGTCTGTACTGTGCTGGCAGATCTCATGATCAGCTGTTAACTAGATTTGAACACTGAGGGGTTTGTTTACTAAAGCTGGAGAGTGCAAATTCAGTCTCACGTCTGCATAGAAACCAATCAGCTTCCAGCTTTTATTGCCAAAGCTTATTTGAACAAGCTGAGGCTAGAAGCTGATTGGTTTCTAAGCAGAAGTGCACCTGATTTTGCACTCTCCAGCTTTAGTAAAAAAAAAAAAAAACTGTCTCTAAGGCCCCTTTCACACTGAAGCGGTTTTCAGGCGCTACTGCGCTAAAAATAGCACCTGTATAGCGCCTGAAAAAAGCGGGTCCTTTCACTCCAGTGTGAAAGCCGGAGCGGTGCGATAGCAGGACGGTAAAAAAAGTCCTGCTAGCAGCATCTTTGGAGCGGTGCAGGAACGGTGTATTCACCGCTCCTATCCTGCTCCTACCCATTGAAATCAATGGGGCAGCGTGGCTATACCACCGGCAAAGCGACATTCGGCCGCTAGCGGGGGTTAAAAACGCTCCGCTAGCGGCCGAATACCGCTGCTAAAATGATGATAAAGCAGCGCTAAATATAGCGCTGCTTTACCGCCGACGCCCGCACCACCCCAGTGTAAAAGGGGCCTAAGGCTCCATGCACACTAAAGCTCATAAATGGCCGTTTTTTGGGAGTTTGGGTGTTTTTTTTTTTTTTAGGCTCCATGCACACTGGAGCTCATAAACTGAAGTTTTTTGGAGTTTGGGTGTTTTTTTTAACAGCCCATAAACTCCCCTCTATGTTATCCTATGTGTCCATGCACACTTGGAAGTTTTTGAACTTTTATCAGCAGTGGAGTTTATGGGCTGTTTTCTGAATGCCATAAAATTGCATTCAGGAGTCGTTTTTCTGACCACAAAAAACACCAAACGCTCACAAACGCTGATAAACGTTCATAAACGCTCAAAAACGTGGCTCACCAGCATTTTTTTATGTTTTTGATTCATTGAAAAAAAAAAATGCGGAAGACCGCAAAAAAACGCTAAGAAACGCTATTGCAAAAACATTGAAAGACTCACTGCAAAGCTACTGGCGTTTTTATAACTTTATTTTAACGTCCAGTGTGCATGGAGCCTAACAGCCCATAAACTCCCCTCTATGTTATCCTATGTGTCCATGCACACCTGGAAGTTTTTGGACGTTTATCAGCAGCGGAGTTTATGGGCTGTTTTCTGAGTGCCATAAAATCGCGTTCAGGAGTCGTTTTTCTGACCACAAAAAATGACAAACGCTCATTAACGCAGATAAATGCTCAAAAACTTGGCTCACCAGATTTTTTATAAAGTTTTTGATCCATTGAAAAAAATGAAAATAAATTAAAAAAATGCGGAAAAACGCTAAAAAACGCTAATAAACGATATTGCAAAAAACGTAAAAAACGTTGAAAGACTCACTGCAAAGCTACTGGCGTTTTTATAACATTATTTTAACGTCCAGTGTGCATGGAGCCTAACAGCCCATAAACTCCCCTCTATGTTATTCTATGTGTCCATGCACACATGGATGTTTTTGGACGTTTATCAGCAGTGGAGTTTATGGGCTGTTTTCTGAACGCCATAAAATCGCGTTCAGGAGTCGTTTTTGTGACCACAGAAAACACCAAAAACGCTGATAAACGCTCAAAAACTTGTCTCACCAGTGTTTTTTAAAGTTTTTGATCCATTGAAAAAAAAAAAAATATTAAACAAAATGCGGAAAAACGCTAATAAACGCTATTGCAAAAAATGTAAAAAACGTTGAAAGACTCACTGCAAAGCTACTGGCGTTTTTATAACATTATTTCATTTAATTCCAGTGTGCATGGAGCCTAAAGCTCATGATACAAATTTAAATGTTTGTACAGAAATTCAGAAAAATCATTTATCTGAATATTTTTGTCATCATTGGAAGTTGTCTTACTAAAAGCAAATAGATAGTGAATGTGGCAAATCTTCATAAAAAATACCCAATCAGGTGCAAGGAAAATTAAAAAAAATGTTTTTGCTTGCACATGATTGGATGATAGAAATCAGCAGAGCTTTACCACAATCACTGGAAAATAAGTGTAACTACTTGCAAAGTGCGCAGTCTATTTGTCCTTAGTAAGTTGAGTCAACTCATTTCAATTGAAAGCCCTTGCAATTTATTCCTTACCTGCTATTTGGATGGAGTCCAAGATGTACTAAACAGGTTTCATTAAATTATGGATTTTATGGATTTTTCCTGAACAAAAACCACATTCACAGTTAAGTGGCATTAAACCCAAAACCCCCAAAAATTCATATATTGCAGCTTACCAATCCTTAGATGTGGCGGATGCCTTCGTTTTTTTTTTTTAGGCTTTTTCCCACTTCTGTTTTCACCCGGTGATGTGGCCACTAACACACCTCCTGTATTGGGGTACTCTGGATGAATGAGCACAGGGGGGCACCAGCAGCAGTGTCAGTCTTGGGGGGGGGGGGGGGGGGGTGTTAAATGTACTAGCAGATTTAAATACAGAAACAGCTTGAAGCCAAACTCCAGCTAACACGTTATAATTAGTTACAGCAGAATTCTTTTTCCTTTTAGGATAAAGGTTTTACATGAGTAAATAAAGCTGATCATTTAACCACTTCAGCCCCGGAAGATTCCCCCCCTTCCTGACCAGGCCATTTTTTGCGATACGGCACTGCGTTACTTTAACTGACAATGGCGCGGTCATGTGACACTGTACATAAAAAAAAAAAAAATCATTTTTTTCCCACAAATAGAGTTTTTTTTTGGTGGTATTTGATCACCTCTGTGGTTTTTATTTTTTGCACTATAAACACAAAAATTCTGACTATTTTGAAAAAAAAAACTATATTTTTACCATTATGCAAATAACTTGTACTGAGACCATTTTCTATAATAAAAAACATTTGTAAAGAAAAAAAACAATATTTTTTTACTTTCTGCTATAAAACATATCCAATAAAAAATTTATCAATTTAGGCCACTATGTATTCTGCTACATATTTTTGGTAAACAAATTCCCATTAAGCGTATATTGATTGGTTTGCGCAAAATTTATAGCATCTACAAACTATGGGATATTTTTATGGATTTTTTATATATTTATTTTTTTCCTAGTAATGGTGGCGATCAGCGACTTATAGCGGGACTGCGACACTAAGTGAAACTTTGTACAATTTTGGGGACCAGTGACACCAATACAGTGATCAGTGCTAAAAATATGCACTGTCACTGTACTAATGACATTGGCAGGGAAGGGGTTAACATCAGTGGCACTCAAAGGGTTAAATGTGTCCCTGGGGAGTGCTTTCTAACTGTGGGGGGCTGCTTGTACTGTAAGTAGACAGAGATCTGTGTTCCTGCTTAGCAGAAACACAGGATCTCTGTCTTCTCCTGTCACAGAATGGCGATCTGCCACAGGAACGATGTCCAATCACAGCGAGAGCTGGTCACTGGCGGCGTGCACCCCAGACCAGGAAGGGCAAATTTATGTGCAGGTACGTGATTTTGCCTTGAGAGGCACCCCAGCTGCAGTAAATGTACGTGGGGTGGTCTTTAAGCAGTTAAAATACCCCTGTCAGTGTTAAAGGGTTTGTCCCACCCCTGTAAACTGATACATTTGGAAGAGAGCTTGTTTTTTTGAAAAACAACAGACTTACTGGCTGGATCATCAGATAAATATAAATGAAAGAAAGAAAGTCCCAAAAAAGAAACAAATGCAGCTTTCACACCTAAGAATTGGTAAGCGGCAAATCCCATGAGTTGGGTCCAGGGGCGGACTGACAACTCATGGGGCCCCCGGGCAATAGGAGATTATGGGGCCCCCAGGCAATCAGAGATTATGGGGCCACACAGTATTCACACACACAGTATACAATCACACAGTATACACATACATGTACACACAGTATACACAGACATGTTTCTATTGGCTGAGAAGGTACTGGAGGGGCAGCTATAATCTCAGGATTTTTAGACCAAAATGATGTCGGTAAGGGACATTTCAGAAACAGATGTAAAAAAAAACACAGATTTTTACACACTGTCCCTGGTTTTACCGAGGCTGGCAACCCTGATGGGGCCCCCTAGTGGCCCAGGGCCCTCGGGAAGTACCCGAGTGGCCGAATGGTCAGTCCGCCCCTGGTTGGGTCCACCGCTGCCTGAATATAATAGCCAGCAGTAGAGATCCTTCCTTAAATGCTGTTAAGTGTAGATGGGGGAATCAACTGATTTTCTCTTCTTCAGATCGTAGCCTAATATAAAAAAAATCTAACCATGCACTGCTAGCTTTAGAAAACCTGTTGTACAAGTACTATTGTTGCTACAAGTCATAAATGACACTGAAAGTGACCTCCCCCATCCTCCCCAATGCCCTTCGCACTGGCATATGCATGTATACATTACTCAGGTGAACTTTTCTTTACATTCTGTAGAGCAGGGGTGCCCAACCAGTGGCCCGGGGGCCACATGTGGCCCCCGGAGCCCTCTGATGTGGCCCGAGACCTCCTGCTCTGGGATAGAATAGAAAGAATACTGTTATTAAAGGTCAGTTTATTACTAAAATCACAGTGTATATATGGGCAAATCTTTTCTGCAGTGGTTACTGGGCTGCTTTCAAACTCATCCGCAGGTGCAGAGCAGTTTACCTGCGGGTTACCTGCACTGAGCCATAGACTTCTATTATTACCTACGAGTTTGGTGAACTTTCTAAAAGTGCACCAAACCTGCAGAATATAATAGCAGTTTATTGCAAACTGCAGGAAAGCCAAAGGTACACTGCGTTGCACACGTGATGCGGATAAACAGCAGCGCATCAGTGTGAAAGCAGCCTTGGACCCCTTTCACACGGTCAGTCCGACCAATTGGACCCTCCATTCACCTCTAAATAGTGACAGACATAAACCACCGACTTGTGTCCTACCTCCAATACGATCCGCTAAAAAGTATCATGGGCTGCGTCCGTGTCTGCTCTCCAAATGCAGGGTGGACATGGACATGCCATCCACCCGCTCCACTCATGGTGGCCCGCGACAGGTTACCAAGTCGCTTAAGTGGCCCTTGCTGTTCAAAAAGTTGAGCACCCTTGCTGTAGAGATTTTAGCCTGAAGGAGGCAGAATTGGGACTGCATGTCTGACCACCAACTTTTAAGAGCCATGCTTTCCAGGAACCTGTGCGATAGGAATATTGACAAGACTGACCACCAACTTTGCCTGTAAAATAAAAATGTTAATGCCTACTTCCAGGGCCGGGGCAAGGGGTGGCCACTGGGGGGGGCACTGCATGAGGATTTGGGGAAGGGAATTTGTATTGGGACGGAGCATTTGGCAGGCAGCAGGGGATAAGAATTGTTGATGGAGCGGAAATTTGGGGGGGTGGTGATTTAGAGGGTTTGGTGTTGGGAAGGGGGGGAGGATTTGTGCTAGAAGGATGGGAATTTGAAAGTTTGTGCTAGATGAGGTGATACAGTAGGTGTGGGGGGTCTGTGCTAGTAGGGAATGATTGAGGGGTATTTTCGCTAGGAGGGGAAATTGAGGGGGGGGGGGGATTTGTGCTAGGAGGGGGAATTTGGAGTGAAGAGGAAAAAAAGGATGTGTACTCAGAGGGGAAATTTGAGGGTAGAGGATTTGTGCTAGGGGGCATTTGGGGGATGGGAGAAGGGATTTCAGCAGGGAGGCAGATTTGTACTGGGAGGAGGGGGATTTATGCTAATGGGGTAAGCATGCAGATTAGTGCTCAATTTTTTGAGGGGGGGATCTTTGCTGACACATAATGCTCATACATCTTGGTGGGCGGTGGGCGCAGTTTGGCATGTTAGCCCTGGGCTCTAGATGACCTTGTCCCGGCACTGCCTACTTCTCATGGTTCTTGCACTGCCTGAATATTGCTCTATTAATCAGAATGTTTTCTCTGAATTCTATTAAGAAACTGACACTTCCAGGAGTGTTGAGTTGATTTCCTGTTGCCCTCAGCTTTGCTCAGTGTTTCCTTCCACTGATCTTCATGTCATTACAAGACACTTGCATTCATATACGAGGATTTTATAAAACGTCCCTTCAGGGTCCTATTGCATGCTGTTTTACTTAAAATAAAGTCTAGATTTCAATAAGTCCAACTTCATGAGTGCTGAAGTGGGAGTACCGGCTGTAGTTGCATGTTCAGTCCTAGTGTTGTAATAAGGCAAAACCTGCTAGGAAATAGAATGAGTCAATCGTATGAGCAGGAAACTACAATACTGGAGGTGTTCTGCATAGAAACAGTTTAGAGAACATCCCCTATGTTTTCATAGTTGGCATAGTTGAAAGGAAGCAACATTTTAGCTTTTTGCTGGTTTCAGAAAGTTACCGCCTGTTGCAGAAGGTAACTTAAGCCTGGTACACACTATTAGTGATTTTCCGTTCAACCCAGCGGGTTGAACTAAAAAAAACTGTCAGCTCCAGTTGGAGCTGCAGTACTAAGGACCCGACATTAGTACAGTGATCCCCATCACTGAGCTGTTGTGTTCTGACAGGGGCACGGCCCCCCCACCAGAAAATTGTCTGAGAGCGCTGATCAGGAGCCCGTTGACTGCTGGTTTTCAATGTCCGACAGAAGCTGGCTGGCTTACACATAAGCCGAATGTTGGCTGTTTTTTATTGAACAAGGAGCGCGGCTGCCATAACACACGCAGCGCATGCTCAGAAACGCGTTGCACTCTAGTGATGTCATTCATTGTCCTACGCCACCCTGCCATCTGCGCACCAAGTCTAGTTTTGGAACCACCCACTGCACAGCCGTTGCTACCATCAGCAGTGACCAGCGAGGATCCCGTAATATGCAGCACTATGAGTGGAGGAATCTGATGGCTCACCGATAACATCCCCCCGGGATATTTATATACACAGATGTGCCTTTTATATTTCACAAACATGTGAGTTGCCATTTGGATGTTTTTAAAAAATTGTTTTACGCCTACACTTGTTTACTTTCAGCTGTGCTGGAATCCGGCTTCTATTCCTACGTTGGTGGCAGCCCTCAGTGTATGGACTCCTACTTATCTTTATGATATATGGACTTTGAATGGACTCACTATATACCCCTTTGCGCCCCCTTTGCGCCTATTCCCTTATGTGGTTTTTATTGAAGCAGCCGATGAATACTAGCCCAGTACACACTATTCGTTTTTTTTTTCATTTAACCCAGCCAGCTGAATAAAAAAAACTGAAGAGATCTCAAGGAGATCCTGTACTAACTATGCAATGTTAGTACAGCAATCTCCCCCACTGAGCTATTGATGCCCCCCCACATACTAGCCCATTATATGATACTTACCTGCGAACGACGCCCGCGCTGTCCCCTGTGCAGGCCACGTCCATCTTCGCCCCTCTTCCTTCCGGGGCCACGGACTCCAGCTGCATGATTGGCCAGAATCGTGTGACGTCACTCTCGCGCATGATGTCACGGCACACGCTGGGGGAAGAAACGGCACGGTGGTCCGTTTCTTCACAGCGCATGTGCCGATGACGACATTGGCACACTACAAGTGAAATATCTCCTAAACGGCGCACGTTTAGGAGATATTTCCACTATCTATATTCTAGGCTTACCTATAGATAACAGACAAAAAAAAGGGTTTACAACCACTTTAAAAATAAATATCAAATCAGGGGTTTTACATTCATGTCAGGGCTATGCTTTTAGTGTCAGATTTTAGGTGGGTCATGTAGGTCATTGCCTACAGTAGAAAGAGATATATTCAAGTTTGTAACAAGTTGAGAAAGACATTTCTGCTGTGATGCAGTGAGCAACATGCAGTGGGTAGGACTACGCTGTACAGGAGGAGCATAGTAGATTATAAGCTCAGAACATCGTTTTTTGATACAAATTCTGCTTTAAATATAGCAGTACTAATAGTTTTTTACAGCAATTTCCACTGCTAAGATGATTACTCAAAAACAGATCTTTAAAACCGTATTAAACTCCAAACCAAAAATGTATCATATTGCAGCATACCAATCATTAGATGTAGTGGCTGCATTTGTTTTCTTTTTTTTTTAGGCTTTGTTCCCTCGGTTTTCACCTGGTGATCTGTCCAGTAACACACCTCCTGTATTAGAGTACCTACACTCTGGATGAAGGAGCACATGGAACAGATTTGGACGACAGCATGAGAGGTGTGTTAGATGTACTAGAAAATTTAGATACACTAACAAACTGAAGCCAAACTCCAACTCACACTTTATAAACAGTAAGGCCCCATGCACACGAGACGCAGATGCAAACCCTGCTGAACGCGTGTTTTAAAAAGCAGAAACTTGCGTTTAAAAACGCGCGTTTTGCTGTGTTTTCATGCCGCGTTTAGCCGCGTTTAGCCGCGTTTGCGTCTATAAGCATTTGTAAAGATAACATCATATAGACCCTCCCCAAGCTCAGAAAGCATGTATTATTAACTATTTCTGCCATTTTGATCAGAGTGAGCAGCAGCAGCAGAGAGAGCCGTTGTACACTTGCATTTGCCTCTCTTTCTGTGTTTTTTTTTTGGAAATGGATCCCATATTGAATATATGTCAGGAAATGCTCCTGATGTTGCTCTTGATGAGGCAGCAACGTCATCGCAAATTTGCATGAGAGGTCCAGAATCAGAGCTTGTCGATATTGGACCCATCCGTTGATGGCACAGTGAATGTCCGTTGGATATTTCACAAACATGTATGCATTTCACAAACATGTATACATTAGTGAGTATATATGATCTATGAACTATCTAAACTAATTACGACATTTTAAACCAATTTTTCTAGTATTTTTTATGGTTTACCATCATATTTCTGAGTTTTCTGGTCCAAAAAATTGGGTTCCTTTAAAAAGGCTTATAAACGCAAAGGCGGCTAAACGCAGGTGCCTGCGCTTAGCCGCGTTTAGCCGCGTTTAGCTGCGTTTAGCTGCGTTTTGCGTCTGAAACGCGGAAAAGCAAAGTGTTTGAAAGCATTTTTTTGCTTCTGGAAAAACGACGTTAAACGCAACTGCATAAAAATGGAAAAAAACGAGACTGTGTACATGGACACATAGGATAACATTGCATGCGTTCAGGTGCAGTTGAAAAAAGTGTCCAACTGCCTCTGAACGTGCGTTTAACTACTTGCTTACCGGGCCTATTTTGGCCTATTTTCCTTCATGTAAACATCATCATTTTTTTGCTAGAAAATTACTCAGAACCCCCAAACATTGAGTACGTTTTTTTTAGCAGACACCCTAGGGCAGTGATGGCGAACCTATGGCACGCGTGCCACAGCTGGCACGCAGAGCCCTCTCTGTGGGCACTCAGAAGCTCCGGGCAAACACAGGATCCTCACACTTCACTAGGAGAACAAAGCGCTCAGTGTCCCCACACTGTCCTGCTTCGTTCCATTGGTGAGAAAGCCCAGAGATGAGGCCGGAGGGGCCAGTGATGAGCTGCGCCATGTGAGCACGTTCTGTGCTATGGTGATAGCAGGAGAGGTGTGTATGGGCAGAGGGAGCAAGACTGGCTACATGAGAGTCACTGCGCCACTGCCGTACCATAGCAGAGGAGGGAGGGAGTGGCAAGTTGCAGAGGGGGGACCAGATGTGTGATGGAGTGTGCCATGAGCTGCATGGAGGGGTGTGATGCATGGGGAGGTGGTGTGTTACATGGCGATGTATAATGTGCTGTAGCTCACTGATGTGGCTGGACAACAGAGAGGTGTGAGCTAAAGGCCAATACATAATGTGCTAGAAGTTTACAGTGTGATGAGATGTGCTGCATGGCGATGGATGTTGGCACTTTGAAATAAATAGGTTGGTTTTATGTTGCAGTTTGGGCACTCGGGCTCAAAAAGGTTCGCCGTCACTGCCCTAGGGAATAAAATGGCGGTCCTTGCAACTTTTTATCTCACACGGTATTTGCGCAATCATTTTTCAAACGCCTTTTTTTTGGAAAAAAAACGGTTTCATGAATTAAAAAATAACAAAACAGTAAAGTTAGCCCAATTTTTTTATATAATATGAAAGATGATGTTACGCCGAGTAAATAGATACCGAACATGTCAAGCTTTAAAATTGCGCATAACCGTGGAATGGCGCCAAACTTCGGTACTTAATAATCTCCATAGGCGACGCTTTAATATTTTTTACTGGTTACCAGTTTAGAGTTACAGAGGAGGTCTAGTGCTAGAATTGTTGCACGCGCTCTAACGCACGCGGCGATACCTCACATGTGTGGTTTGAGCGGCGTTTACATATGCGGGCGGGACTTGCGTGTGCGTTAGCTTCTGATCGCGAGCTACAGGGGACAGGGGCGTTTTAATTTTTTTTTTTATTTATTTATTTTTATTTTACTTAATTTTTTTTATTTTTACACTTTGTAAACATCCCTTGTAATAGGAATGTATGTGACAGGTCCTCTTTATGGAGAGATGTGGGGTCAATAAGACCCCACATCTCTCCTCCAGGCTGGAAAGCATGAGATCGGTAAAAAATGTTTTACCGATCTCATGCTGACAGCCGCGATCGCGGCTTTGTTTACTTCCGGGTACCGGGCGTGACGTCATAACGTCGCGCCCGGGCCTCCGACGGTCATAGAGATGACTGGTGACCATCTGGTCACCGGAAATCTCTATGCTCGTCATCCGGCGGGGAGCGATTCTTTCTCCGGGCCCCCGATGGCACGGGAGAGCCCGAAGAAGCACCGGATGGCGGCGGGAGGGGGGGATGTTCCCTCCCGCTGCCTATAAGAACGATCAGGCGGCGGAACCGCCGCTATGATCGTTCTTATGGTGCACAGAATCGCCGGCCGGAAAGAATGATATCTGAATGATGCCAATAGCTGCACGCATCATTCAGATATCACCACTCAAAGTCAAGGACGTCATATGACGTGCTTGGTCGGCAAGTGGTTAACAGCGTCTCGTGTGCATGGGGCCTTAGAGAAAAAAAAATCCTTTTGGTAAAAGGTTTTCCACACAGTAACTGAATAAAAGCTGATTATTGTGAGCACCCCTGCTAGCGTTAAATGGTTTTTTCAACCACCTAACGGCTACATTTGCAGGAGAGCTTGTTTTGTTGAAAATAAATAGACTTACTGGCCAGATCACAAGGTGAAAATATAGGGAAGGAAAAAGAAAAACATTGCTGCCATCACATCTAATGCCGCGTACACACGATCTGAATTCCAGCCAGAAAAAGACAGATGAGAGCTTTTCATTGGAAAATGCGACCGTGTGTAGGCTCCATTGGAATTTTGCTGGCCGAATTTCCGACAGCAAAGGTTTGAGAGCATGTTCTCAATTTTTCTGACGGAAAAGATTCCGATCGTCTGTAGCAATTCTGACGCGTAACTCCGACGCATGCTCTGAAACAATTCGACGCATGCTTGGAAGCATTGAACTCGGCTCGTTGTAGCGTTGTATGTCACTGCGTTCTTGACGGTCGGAATTTGGTGTGACCGTGTGTAGGCAAGACAGTTTAAGCGCAATTTTGTCGAGAAAACCGTCAGAGCTTTTTCCGACGAGAATTCCGATTGCGTGTACGAGGCATAAGAATTGGTAAACTGCAATATAATAAATGTTTGTTTTTGGGGTTTAATACCTCGGTAAAACATTTTTGAGTTCATTTCTTTGTTTGTCTGAAATGTGTGTAAAATGTGTAATCGTTTCACTCATCTGACTAATAAACTAAACTCATCTGATTAATAATGAGAATGATAAATGAATGTGTAAATGTCCCATGTAATGACTGGAATATGCTGAAAGAGTTTCTGAGTTATCAAGGATTAGAAGATTATTCTGTCTGGCTGTATAAAGTTATTTGTAGTTGTTCCCCTGTAAATGATTTGAATAATACATGTGGCATAGATTAGTGGTAGGATAATGAACTGAGATGCTAATTTTTTAATTAGAGCAGATCTCCAAGTCAAATATAAATATTGCTATTATCTTCCCACACTTTCTCTAAAATAATGTATCAGAAAAAAAAAGTAAAGCCCCATACACACGCTCGGATTATCCGAGGACCAGGTCCGTCGGATCCTGTCCGTCGTACTTTGTCCGATGTTGGTTTTGCGTACACACGGTCGGACAAAGTTGTCGGAAAATCCAATCATTCTGAACGTGGTGACGTTTGTTGCCTACGACGGGACTACGTAGAGGCTAGTAGCCAATAGCTTTGGTCTTGTAATGTGATCTGAGCATGCGTAGCACTTTGTCCGTCGGAATTCGCTACACACGATCGGATTTGGTGTGATCGGACTTTGTTGTCAAAAAATCTATCCAGCAGGAGATAGGACTTTGTCAGTCGGACAATCCGATGGAAACTGTCCGATGGTGCCTACACACGGTCGGAATTTCCGACAACATTGTCTGATAGGACAGAATCCATCGGAAAATCCGACCGTGTGTATGGGGCTTAAGAGGTTATGAAACGCTAGCTTATCAAATTCTATTTTATTGCACAATGCTGTCAGTTTAACATGTTTCAGGCACTGGGCATTTTAATGTGAGGGGTTTAGGCAGCCAACAGAAGGAAAGTACAGGTAGGACCCAACTATGGCAAAATCCCCTTCAATAGTCCAATGAGCATGCGGTTGCCACAGGAAGCTGCGATGGTGCATTAGGTAAAAGTGATGCTGTTATGCTATTAATTAGATCATACCTACTGTATACTGGCATCCTTTTTGAACCATTGCAAAGCAGCATTTTACTATTTGTCTAAAGCTGTGGTTTCCAGCCTGTTCACACCTAAGTGAATCTTACAACACAAAACACACAAAATATTTTACAACATACATCATTTTCAAGTAAATCTATACTGCATTCAGAAATATTTACTACTAAATCCTTGTACAGCAAATATTATTTCCATTATTGCTACTGTAAAATGTGCACATTGGTTATTTTTTTAAGGATAGGTTCACATTTGTGCAATATGTCAATGCGCAAAAATTTCACGCGCCTCTTTTGCAGGTGTGTGGCATGCACATTTTCAAAATGCAATGCATTTTGGTGTGATGCAAATTGAAAATTTTAGGTTATTCTCTTCTTTTGAGTGTTTTTTACACATTTTCATGCACTGAAATTAATAGGCTGCCTTAAAGTGGTTGTAAACCCTTACAAACCACTTTGACCTACAGGTAAGCCTAGATTAAGGCTTACCTGTAGGTCCAAGAAATATCTCCTAAACCTACACGGTTTAGGAGATATTTGCAAAAAGACAGGCACCGCTGCAGCGGCGCAGGCGCACTGAGCGCGACGCTGTTAACGGCGATATGCCGCGAGTGGTGGCTCCTGTACACATGCGCGGGAGTGACGTCATTGCGACAAACTGCTCCTGTGCGCAAATCACAGCGCGGGTGCCTCAAGACCCGGAAGTCACTCCGGGTCTCATGACAGCGGTGGAGATGAAGAAGGAGGACCGCTTCGGGGGCTTCGTTCTCAGGTAAGTTATTCATAATGAGCTAGTATGCTATGCATACTAGCTCAATATGCCTTTGCCTTGCAGGTTCCTTTTTTTTTTAAATGTTACAGTGACTTTACTTCCTCTTTAAACACACTTTGAAAAAATCTCACAAAAACATTGCACCTTCAGTGGTGTGAACAGAGCCTAACATAGATCAACCCCTGATTGCGTAAAAAATAAATAAAGATAAAAACACTGAGTTCTAAGTATTTTTTCTTCTATGAGAGGAGACTTACTAGAAGTAATCATTGGGGGTTATTTACGAAATGCAAATCCACTTTGAACTACAAGTGCACTCGCAAAAAATGTGTGTGCAATATCGCACCTTCGGTGGTGTGAACAGAGCCTAACATAGACCAAGCTCTGATTGTGTAAAAAATAAATAAAGATAAAAACACTGAGTAGAAAGATATTTTTGTCCTATCAGAGGAGAAAGAGTACATGGGAGGTCAGATGATTGCATTTTTTAAATGTGAATACTGCCCGGCGGCCATAGCCGCTGGGGGTATACATTGTGTTCTGCTGGCCAGAAAGGTTCCTTGCGTCCGCCTCTACTGGCAGAAAAGAATAGCGCTGCGGGAGGCATTCCCTCATCAACACTGACTGTGCTGATGTGGGAATGGAGTGATTTTCTTTCCATACACCTGTGATGGAGGGAAAGAAAATCTAATTTTTAAAAAAAGGTTACGCTCTTTTTTTGTGCGGGGAAACCCACCGAAATAAACAGGCTGCCCTAAACACACCTTGCAAAAGTGCACACAATCGGACAAAAACACGTGTGCAGTGTCGCACCTTCAGGGGTGTCAACAGAGCCTAACATGATCAAGCCCTGATAGTGTTTTTATCTTTATTTATTTTTTTTACACAGGGTAGAAAGATATCATGTATATTTTTCTCCTTTTAGAGGAGAAAGCGTACAAGGGAGGTTACTATCACAGTGATCATCATTAAGCCTAGTATGTCAGGCGGCATCAGCCGCGTCAATAGAAATCGGCTGACATTCGGCCTTTGTGTACAGCAGTTGGTCCGACACTGTTAAAGGGGCATGTCCGAAAAAGGTCTGCTGATTGGTTCCCAATCAGCTCTCTCAGCCAATGGCTGAGAGTGCTGAACGGAGTGTTCTGGCGAGGTGGCGGTCCCCCTGTCAGAACACAACACTGGATAGTTAGTACAGCGGCTTGTGCATCCAATAGTTTTATATTGTAGACCACAACTATTGGCTATCTTTCATCACATTCCACAAACATTGGCAGTGACCATAGTCTAATCACTTTGACAACTCCACAGTCCTTTGCTCCTCCTCACTGGGGAATGGACTTTTATTAGGGTCTGGTACACCAGCACTTAAAACTATTAAAGTCTATGGGACCCAACCTTGAAAAAAATCCAAAACGCCCATTTTGAAGGCTTAAGCCCCATACACACGGTAGGATTTTCGCATGGATTCTGTCCGATCGGACAATGTTGTTGAAAAATCCGACCGTGTGTAGGCACCATCGGACAGTGTACGTCGGATTGTCCGACGGACAAAGTCCTATCTCCTGCTGGATAGATTTTTTGACAACACGGTCCGATCACACCAAATCCGATCGTGTGTAGCGTTGTCCGACGGACAAAGTGCTACGCATGCTCAGATCACATTACAAGACCAAAGCTATTGGCTACTAGCCTCTACGTAGTCCCATCGTAGGCAACAAACGTCACCACGTTCAGAATGATCGGATTTTCCGACAACTTTGTCCGACCGTGTGTACGCAACACCAACATCGGACAAAGTACGACGGACATGATCCGACGGACCTGGTCCGCGGATAATCCGAGCGTGTGTATGGGGCTTTATATGTACGTTTTTGGCCATAAAAAGGGTATGGGGACCTGCGAACTGCCCTGGGGGACATGTATCAATGCAAATATATTTAAAAAAAAGATTTTCTGCAATAGACCCCAACAGACCCCTTTAGGTGCTGATTTTAAGGGGAACCCCACACCCCAAAATAAAAACGGCGTAGGCCCCCCCCCCCAAATCCAGAACAGGTGCTTATCTGAGCATGCAGCCTGGCAGGCCTAGGAAAGAGGAGGGGCAAGTGCCCCTCCCTCCTGAACCATACCAGGCCACATGCTCTCAACATGTGGGGGGGGAGTGATTTTGGCCCAATTTATGTAACTTCAAAGATTGCAAGACTAGTTGGTATATGCTTATGTATTTGAGGTATGGCAACCCTAGCGGATTTTCTACTTGCTTGCAGACTTGCAGTGAGATAAAACACAACATATATATCAAGAATGACACTGCCATTCAAGCTAGGTAGCTTTACCCATTCTTGAATTACTCATCAAAAGGTAGATGCATACATTATAAGTCATATTTTCATGTACAGTATTCAATCACCTGGAAATGTACACCACTGGCATGAGACAATGCTGACACAGAGTATAGTCCTTTAGTGACTTAATATTGCAGAGTTCATGAAATTCAATATATGTGTTTTTTTTCACAGGCAGTTAGTACATGATTGCAGACATATTAACAAAGAGCTCCCTGCTCATTTGACTACATTGCATAACCCCAAAGAAAATCCAACCTTTTCTCTAAAAATAAAATAAAAAAAATAAAGCCTTTAATAAGTTATGGTCTCTGCATACAATTATTATTATTATACAGGATTTATATAGCGCCAACAGTTTACTCAGCGCTTTACAATATAAAAAGGAGACAATACAGTTATAATACAATAAAATACAAGAGGATTAAGAGGGCCCTGCTCAGAAGAGCTTACAATCTAATAGGGTGGGGCAGGTGGTACAAAAGGTTGTAACTGTGGGGAATGAGCTGAAGTGATAGAAGATTAGTTGGAGACGTGATAGGCTTTCCTGAAGAGATGAGTTTTCAGGGATCGCCTGAAGGTAGCAAGAGTAGGGGATAGCCGGACCGGTGGAGGCAGTGAGTTCCAGAGGATGGGAGAGGCTCTGGAGAAATCCTGGAGATAAGCATGGGAGGAGGAGATGAGAGAGCTTGGGAGTAGGAGATCTTGAGAAGAGCGGAGAGGACGATTTGGGTGATATTTGGAGACAAGATTGGTGATGTAGCTTGGGGCAGAGTTGTGAATGGCTTTTTATGTTGTGGTTAGTATTTTGAATTTAATTCGCTGGGTGATTGGGAGCCAGTGTAGGGATTGGAGGAGAGGGTTGGCAGACACTGAGTGGTTGGTAAGGTGGATACGTCTGGCAGCAGCATTCATGATAGAATGAAGAGGGGATAGCCTATGGAGACGCAGGCTACTAAGAAGGGAGTAAATGAGGAGCTTGGTGGTTTTATTTGTTAAAAAGGGGCGGATTTTAGAAATGTTACGGAGGTGAATTCTACAAATCATTGCACTTTTCCATACTAGCGAGCACCAATAATGTTTTTGATTTCCCAATTTCTGTAACATTTTGGCACACATGTTACTTTAAAGTATAACTAAGCCTAACCGAGAACAAAAAAAGGAATATATTGCAGCTTACAGTCCTTATACAGTATGTGGTGGCTACATTCATTTTCTTTTTTTTTGGCTAAGAACATTGCAGAATAATACAGAAACAGCCAGTTGATCCTGCCAGAAATGCAATGTCCTTGTGACATTCTGTGAGCTGCACCAAAGAATATCTTTCTAAAATATATTTCTAGCTATCATCTGAAAACTACAAATTGCTCTGTAATGGAGATGGAGAGATACGTTAGTAGTCATATCAGGAGAGCATACCCATGTGCACCAATGAAGGCCAGGTCCAGTCCCAAATAGATATGTCAAAACATGGAAGAAATGTGCCCACTGGACTATCGAAGGAACAGGACAGACAACAAGTACTCAACAATCGTATAAAAACAATTTGACAACTTAAAGTTATAAAAGTTATCAAATTCTTTTTATACGTTTGTTGACTACTTGTTGCCTGGCCTGTTCCTTCAAAAGTCCTGTGGGCACATTTCTTCCATGTTTTGACATATCAGGAGAGCAGCCTAGGGCAGTAATGGCGAACCTTGGTACCCCAGATGTTTTGTAACTACATTTCCCATGATTCTGAACTACACTGCAGAGTGCATGAGCATTATGGGAAATGTAGTTCCAAAACATCTGGGGTGCCAAGGTTCGCCATCACTGGCCTAGGGTAACAACCATGGCCCCCTCCAGTGGAGGAGTAACATAGCCACCCAGGACAGGAAGTATGTTATTTCCAGGATTACTAGGGGGAAGAAAAAGCAAAAGAAGTTTGAAAAAAGAAAATGAATGCAACCACCACACAAAGGATTAGTAAACTGCAATAAATTACATGTTTGGTTTTAAGTTTAGATACACTTCAAAAAATAATACTGGTATATTTTCTCTAATCACTTTTATTCAGCGTGTCACAATGAAACAATGTTGAACCAGAATAAAGTTCAATGATACAGTAGAGCTTCTGTGTTTTTTTTTTTTCTTAGAGGAAGTAAAGGGTTTACTTCCTCATTATTTCCCTGCAAAGGTAAAGCATAATGGGCTATTATGCATCACAAAGTAGCCCATTATGTGTCACTTACCTGACACAGGAGCCAGCGATGTCACCGCTGTCCCCTGTTCCACGAAGCATCCATCTTCCTTCCGGGTATCGCTGCTCCGGCTCTGTGAGTGGCCGGAGCAGCGATGACGTCACTCTGGCGCATGTGCGCGGGAGCCATCAGTGACGGCATGTTAGCCTTCACTAACGGCATGCTCAGTGCGCATGCGCCGTAGACATCGGTGTACGTTTTTTGTAAAATATCTCCTTAACCGTGTAGGTTAAGGAGATATTTCTTGAACCTACAGGTAAGCCTTAATCTAGGCTTACCTGTAGGTTAAAGTGGTCCCAAAGGGTTTACAACCACTTTAATTCTGTGAGGATGTTTAGGGTATAGACTGAGGCACTGTATTTTCCATGGTGTCAATGTCAGTCAAAGTACCTTTACTATAGCTTCTTGGAAAAAAAAATTATTTGGTTATATTAAGAGGTTCATTCCTTTTTTTTTTTTTAGGAAGGAAGAATTTTTTAATATTTTTAAAATTGCTTTTGATAAATGTATGACATACCAGAAATGCTTCTTTGAAAAAATCCTTGTGATTCTAAACATACGTAAAAAAAAGTGTCAGTAGGCATTGATCCCACAAGGACATTGCTGTGCCCTGGTATTTTCCTTAGTAAATGATTTTGCTTGTTGACATAGAAAACTGTTTCTTTATGTGCGAAAATTCACTAGCCATGTGTTATTGTGGAGATCTAAGGTTTAGATGTCCTCTGTAGCACTGTGACCTATTGCTGTTTCTAGTGCAACTTGCTCAATAAACTGAAGTGACACATGTATGGTTCAGTACTTCTTCCCGGTGTCTAGACTAGGGTTGCCACCTCATCCCTTTAAACGCAAACACATATGAATTACACAGGTTCTGTGGCTGATGATAATTAAACTCACTTGGTGCCTTATCTTCATTTAATTAGCCTCAGAACCTGTGTAATTCATATGTGTTTGGGTTTAAAGGGATGAGGTGGCAACTCTAGTCTAGACTTGGAAATCTGTGTGAAAATCTGCATTTTTAAACCTGAACCGTGGGCAGGATTGGCATTTTGCAGTCACCTAAATGTGGCACAAAAATACATGGCTATTTTTAAAACGTATTTTTTTAACGTTTCGGTTTGCTATTTTCATAGTCACAACGCTCTCGCTCACTGTTTATTGACAGAGCAAGTGATGTTTATATTGTGTCAACACCTCCATTATTACTGCCACACCCTATGCCTCCATGTTATTTCACACCTTATCTGTGAACACTTGTTCCATTTATCTGCAATTATCTAAATCATTTGCAAGAATGTGATAAGACTGGGCTGAGTTTTGGAGTAATTATATTGAGATACAACACACCAAAAACACAAATCCAAAAACAAACAAAAACAAATTAAAACCATCACCAAATTTCTGAACTCCCCAGCCTTAGGTAAGGGAGGGGGAGCTCCCTGCTGAATTGTGGATCACTTTCAGCCTTATCCAGCTCCAGATGTAAATGGATTCTCTGTTGCTGGTTTTAGATGCTGTAAATGAATGTTTGATTGTAAGTTCACATTGCAATTAAACAAATCCTCAAAATAATTTAATTCAGTTTGATATATATACTATACAGTATCTCACAAAAGTGAGTACACCCCTCACATTTTTGTTAATATTTTATTATATATTTTCATGTGACAACACTGAAGAAATGACACTTTGCTACAATGTAAAGTAGTGAGTATACAGCTTGTATAACAATGTAAATTTGCTGACCCCTCAAATAAAGTCAACACACAGCCATTAATGTCTAAACCGCTGGCAACAAAAGTGAGTACACCCCACACACCACAATATTTTGTGTGGCCACCATTATTTTCCAGCACTGCCTTAACCCTCTTGGGCATGGAGTTCACCAGAGCTTCACAGGTTGCCACTGGAGTCCTCTTCCACTCCTCCATGACGACATCACAGAGCTGGTGGATGTTAAAGATCATGCACTCCTTCACCTTTCATTTGAGGATGACCCACAGATGCTCAATAGAGTTTAGGTCTGGAGACATGCTTGGCCAGTCCATCACCTTTACCTTCAGCTTCTTTAGCAAGGAAGTGGTCATCTTGGAGGTGTGTTTGGGGTCGTTATCATGTTGGAATACTGTCCTGCGGCCCAGTCTCTGAAGGAAGAGGATCATGCTCTGCTTCAGTATGCCACAGTACATGTTGGCATTCATTGTTCCCTCAATAAACTGTTGCTCCCCAGTTCCGGAAAGCACTCATGCAGCCCTAGACCATGATACCACCATCATAACTGTAGGCAAGACACACTTGTCTTTGTACTCCTCAACTGGTTGTCGCCACACATGCTTGACACCATCTGAACCAAATAAGTTTATCTTGGTCTCATCAGACCACATGACATGGTTCCAGTAATCCATGTCCTTAGTCTGCTTGTCTTCAGTATACGGTTTGCAGGCTTTATTGTGCATCATCTTTTAGCAGAGGCTTCCTTCTGGGACGACAGCCATGCAGACCAATCTGATGCAGTGTGCGACGTATGGTCTGAGCAATAGCAGACTGACCCCCCATTGCTTTAACCTCTGCAGCAATGCTCATACATCTATTTCCCAAAGACAACCTTTGGGTATGACGCTGAGCACGTGCACTCAACTTCTTTGGTTGACTATGGGGAAGCCTGTTCTGAGTGGAACCTTGTGCCCAATTTGGACATTGGCACTTAGGGGTGTAATTACTTTTGCTGCCAGCGGTTTAGACATTAATGGGTGTGTGTTGAGTAAGTTATTTTGAGAGGACAGCAAATTTATACAAGCTGTACACTCACTACTGTACATTGTAGCAAAGTGTAATTTCCTCAGTGTTGTCACATGAAAAGATATATATATAATAAAATATTTACAAAAATGTGAGGGGTGTACTCACTTTTGTGAGCTACTGTATGTATATATATATATATATATATATATATATATATATATATGATATTGTCAAAAGTATTGGGAAGCCTGCCTTTACACGCACATGAACTTCAATGGCATCCCAGTCTTAGTCCATAGAGTTCAATATTGAGTTGGCCCACCCTTTGCAGCTATAACAGCTTCAACCCTTCTGGGGAGACTGTCCACAGGCGTGTGTCTATGGGAATGTTTGACCATTCTTCCAGAATCGCATTTGTGAGGTCAGGCACTGATGTGGACAAGAAGGCCTGGCTCGCAGTCTCCATGCTAATTCATCCCAAAGGAGTTCTATCCAGTTGAGGTCAGGACTCTGTGCAGGCCAGACAAGTTCCTCCCCCCCAAACTCGCTCATCCATGTCTTTATGGACCTTGCTTTGTGAACTGGTGTGCAGTCATGTTGCAATAGGAAGGGGCCATCCCCAAACTGTTCCCGCAAAGTTGGGAGCATGAAATTGTCCAAAATGTCTTGGTATGCTGATTCTTTAATAGTTCCCTTCACTGGAACTAAGGGGCCAGGCCCAACCCCTGAAAGACAACCCCAGACCATAATCCCCCTCCAAATGATTTGGACCAGTCGACAAAGCAAGGTCCATAAAGATGTGGATGAGTGAGTTTGGGGTGGAGGAACCTGACTGGCCTGCACAGAACTAACTAACTGCTGAACTAACCTCAGCTGTCAGTTTTTTTCGTTGCACAAAAAATAAAAATAAAACTGTAGTGTGTACACTGTTTTAGACTAGGATGCCATTAAAGTTCATGTGCGTGTAAAGGCAGTCGTCCTAATACTTTTGGTAATATAGTGTATATATACAGTATACTGTATATATACTATATATACACTGAGAAAAATTATAAATGCAACACTTTTGTGTTTGCCCCTATTTATCATGAGCTGAACACAAAGATCTACAACTTTTTATATGTCTATCTCTCTCAAATATTGTTCACAAATCTGTTTAAATCTATGTTAGTGAGCACTTCTTATTTGCCCAAAAAACCCATCCGCCTCACAGGTGTGGCGTATCCAGATGCTGATTAGACAGCATGATTATTGCACAGGTGTGCCTTAGGCTGGCCACAATAAGGCCCCTTTCACACTGGGGCGGGGAGCCGCGGTGACGGTAAAGCAGCGCTATATTTAGCGCTGCTTTACCGTCGTTTTAAACGCGGTATTCGGCCGCTCGCGGTGCGGTTTTACCCCCCGCGAGCGGCCGAAAAAGGGTTAAACACCCCCGCAGAGCGCCGCCGTAGCGGTGCTTTGCGGCGGTATTGCCGCGGTTCTACCGCGGTGTCCCATTCTAATCAATGGGAAGGAGCGGTATAGGAGCGGTGAACACACCGCTCCTATACCGCTCCAAAGATGCTGCTAGCAGGACTTTTTTTGTCATCCTGCTAGCGCACCGCTCCAGTGTGAAAGGCCGCCGGCTTTCACACTGGAGTTAAAGGGGCCGGATTTTTTCATGCGGTGAACAGGCGCTATTTTTAGCGCTGCACCGCATGAAAAACGCCCCGGTGTGAAAGGGGCCTAAAAGGCCACTCTAAAATGTACAGTTTTATCACACAGCACAAACTGTCAGTAACTGTCTCAGGGAAGCTCATCTGCATGTTCGTCGTCATCATCAGGGTCTCAACCTGACTGCAGTTTGTTGTCGTAACCAACTTGAGTGGGCAAATGCTCACATTCGATGGCGTCTGGCACTTTGGAGAGGTGTTTGCTTCACGAATGAATCCCAGTTTTCACTGTACAGGGCAGATGGCAGACAGCGTGTATGGCGTTGTGTGGGTGAGCAGTTTGCTGATGTCAACGTTGTGGATCGAGTGGCCCATAGTGGCGGTGGGGTTATGGTATGGGCAGGCGTATTCTATGGACAATGAACACAGGTGCATTTTATTGATGGCATTTTGAATGCACAGAGATAGCGTCACAAGATCCTGAGGCCCATTGTTGTGCCATTCATCCATGACCATCACCTCATGTTGCAGCATGACAATGCACGGCCCCATTTTGCAAAGATCTGTACACAATTCTTGGAAGCTGAAAACATCCCAGTTCTTGCATGGCCAGCATAGTCACCGGACATGTCACCCATTGAGCATATTTGGATGCTCTGGATGGGCGTATACGACAGCGTGTTTCAATTCCTGACAATATCCAGCAACTTAGCACAGCCATTGAAGAGGAATGGATCAACATTCCACAGGCCACAATCAACAACCTGATCAACTCTATGCAAAGGAGATGTGCTGCCCTGAGTGAGGCAAATGAGAGTCACACCAGATACTGACTGTTTTTTGGACCCCTCCAATACAGTAAAACTGCACATTTTAGAGTGGCCTTTTATTGTGGCCAGCCTAAGGCACACCTGTGCAATAATCATGCTGTCTAATGATATGCCACACCTGTGAGGTGGATTGATTATCTCGGCAAAGGAGAAGTGCTCACTAACACAGATTTATACAGATTTGTAAATAATATTTGAGAGAAATAGGCCTTTTGTGTCATAGATCTTTCCGTTAAAGCTCAAGGTATAAATAGGGGCAAACACAAAAGTGTTGCATTTATAATTTTGTTCAGTGTACATACACGTGCCCCAGGACGACGTCAGTTTAGTGACAAAACGCGTAGGGAGTAGTGACGTGCTGACGTCACTGCGCTGTTTCACGTCCCGCTTGTACGGGCGTGTTTGTACTACTTGCTGGCTGGCTTTTTTTATGGAACTTTCTTGTGCATTCTCTGCTTGTTAACACAGATTTTAATACAATAAAATACCACCCCTGGTTTTACCAATAGTGACTCTCTTCTATTTTTTTTCCACTGGTATAATATTTACACCAAGGTCATTCTCGTGGCTGGCTGCTGATTGCTGGATATACTCCAAGTCTCCAGGAACGCCTGGTTTATCGGTCATCGAAGGTGCTGGAAAGATCAAAGGCCCTGGCTGGGTATTAGCCACAAGCTTAGACAGCTTGTGCAGCTGGTAAGCTTGCACTCTATATGGTGGTGGATACACACTGTTTTATAAGAAGTCACTGAAGATTGTATCATATGGTGTCTTATTCAACATTTCCTTTCTTTAGATATTTAAGGACTGTGGATTCATTTACCATTTATGTTCACTTATTATTTGCCCTGTTTGGAGTCATTCTTTGTGATTTGTTTCTCAATTCGATCTGATTTATCCGATTGATCTTGTTCAATTACACATTTTTATTTATTTTTTTATTCATTTATTATTTTTCTTTTATATGTTTAAGCGTAGCTCCCTATGTTTTTATTTATATTTGTGCGTATCTCACTTTGAGTTGCAGCTGGTGTGGAGTGTTTAAACAGCGCAGTTTTTTTCTTTAACATATATTGTGTAGACGCCTTACATTCTGCAAAATTGTTGATTTCAAATGTTTTTTTTCTGGCTTTTATAGTTTCACTGTTGAAATCTAAAATACTTGTGTAAGATAAGGGTTCCGTGGAAATATACAGCTCACCTTCGAGACCCTACACCCATCAAACAAATGCCTTAGTCATCAAGCTTAAACCCCCACCTATATGACCTGATCACCCTCTCTGTTCTTCCTGTGTATAATGTACACCTCTTTGTAAGAGCCCTCATGCAGACAATGTTTTTAAACCCACATGAAAGTGTGCACAAGCAAAGCATGTTTCCTCTTTTCTGGGCAGTTCTATACAATTGTGACCCATGTCTAGCACATAGAATGTACCTTACTTGCAGAAAAGTTAGAAGAGCCAAGTGTTCATTTCATTTGTTTTTGTTCCCTCATTGAGTTTAAGTTTTGTATTTTGTGAATAATTATTTTTATGGTGATATAAAATAAGGTCCTTTATAAAGTAAAGTAGTAAAATGACTCCTATCTGACACTATTGAATGAAAGTGCACACGTTAAGTTCTTTAACAGTTTCACTTTAATTTATAGATCAGAGGATCTGTTACTAACAATAGCTTTTCATAACGTATTACTCATTTGAAAATTCCTTGCATCCATTATGCAGACTTAAGCTAGCTATTAGACATGGGCCCCCCCCCCCCAGAACACTCAGTTAGCTTTGTGAGGCCTTAGGCAAAACTTAGACATGAGGCCCCACTGATGCCCTTGAACTACGCAGCAGGCCTTCCCAGATTGAGATCCTCGTGCGGTGGATGGGAAAAGTGACGTGTGCGGTGGATGGGAAAAATGACGTGTGCAGACACAACATCACTCCTCATTGGCTGCCAGGCAGAACATCAGGAGTCTTAGGTTACTCAAGAAGTGAGTGTAACAGGGCTCTTAACGTTGCCTGCACACAGCGGCGTTAAGATGGCCTGTCACCTCTAAAATAAAGTGCTGCAGATCAGATGTTCAGCACGCTTAAGTGAGACAGGGCTCTGAGCACAGCAGTGTTAAGGTCCCCTGTCAATCAAAACTGGGGTAATGTGTGTCGCACTACCCTTGAAGGAGCCGCTTCGTAATTTTGGGTTCCCTATTCTGCGCCTCAACTCCAAGAACACCCTCAGCCCCTCTGACACACCTGGTTGATTGAATCACTACAGACACAAGTAGCAAATACTACCTTTCCCCTTACTGTAGGATATAGGCAATAAACAATTACACACGTGCTTAGTGGTAGACACTATTTGTCTAGAATTAGGAACTTGCATAAATGACAAAAAGTGCAGTTCACAAAGCAGAGTAGAACTGCCTTCAGGTAATAAAGGTAAACAAATATATCTATAAAAGCAGCTCTCTATCAATAGCAAAAAAATCAATACGAGAATAGGTAAATATTTAGCAACGCAACTGTAATCTAAACCTGTCTAAAGGAATAGCAGTTTCCTAGTGGTTTTCGAGTGCACTTTAGAGAAAAAATTAGAGAAGGTGGGGTCCCCCACTTAAATGTCAACAACAATCTGCACAGGGCCGGTGCAAGGATTTTTGTTTACTTATCCCTGGTCCAAGAAGTGACGTAATACAGGGGAGGGCTGGCAGCCTGTCCAGTCAAGTGGCCCATTGAACCACCGAATCAGCTCATCCATGTCCACCTGGTTTTTCAATGCAGCCTCACCAGTGCCGCCTCACCCGTGCCCATCAATGCAGCCTCATCAGTGCCCATCAATGCAGCCTCACCAGTGTCCATAAATGCAGGCTCACCAGAGTTGTAGTTTCCTCTGCCCTGCTCGGGAACTTGAGCATGGACTACAACTCCTGGAATGCAACAGCAGCCAGCTTGGCCGCTGCCCCAACTTCCTACAGAAGAAAAAAAAAAGGCAGCGGGCATCGGCTGCCGGCTGTTTTCAACATAGGTTAGAGTGGCCTAGGGGGGCAATTGCCACTCTGCCCCCCAGCCCAGTCCGCCCCTGACATCATACATGACACTTCCCAGTCTGTGTACAGGAGGGTGGCTGAGTGAACGAAGGTCTGCTGAGCTACATCCGCCCTTTCCAGTGCCACCCACCATGACTGTACCGGGCCCGCAGGTGGGACAGTGGTGCCCGGTAAACATGGCGAAGGGGGTTGCACATCGTGTCAGTGCTGGAAGTGATAGGCGGCTTCCCAGCCACTTGTAAGATGAAAGGCGACAGTCAGCTTTACTAAAGTACACACACTCCCAGCTGCGATAGGGGCTGGGAGTGTTTAAAAAAATCATTCAGCACTGTAAAAATCTGAATAAAAAAATAAAATAAAAAAATAAAAATAAAAATCAGAATCCCCAGCAAGTGGTTGGGGATTAGGATTTTACTGCCCCCCTATCCTGGCGCCCTGAGGTGGCTGTTTAAGCCACCATATGGTAGTGCCGGCCATAGCCCTGGGGCCACTACAGTTATAGGGCAATCTTTAGGCTCAGTGTGCAAATCACATGTGAAGTCTGTGCTATGCGATTTCTGACATACAGATAGTATGGCTGAATTTGCATCGCATTTGGACCAAGGTCATGCAGGACCCTTTTTTGGTCTGCACCAGAATCGGATCGCATGGGTGTTCACACCCATGCGATCCGATTCATGTCTGAATTGACAGTTTGCACAGCAACATGTGAACCGATCTGGGGGTGTTATTACCTTTGTATTGACACTTCCAGCGGTTCGCATAAGGCAGTGTGAACCGCCTGCGAGTCAAGTGCGATGAAGGAACCCACAGTGGATTTGCAGGGTTCTCGCATCGCACCAGTGTGAACTGAGCCTAAGTGCTGGTTCACACTGCAGCTATGTGGGAACCCTGCGAATCCACTGTCGCATGTCTCCAGGTGGCAGTTCACACTGCCCTATGCGAACTGCTGGGAGTGTCAATACAATGTTAATGACACCCCCAAATCAGTTTGCATATCGCAGTGCGAATTGCAAATTCGGACAGGAATTGGATAGCATGGGTGTGAACACCCATGCGTTCCGATTCTGCTGCAGATCAGAAAAGAGGTCCTGTGCGAGTTTGGTCTGAATGCAATACAAATTCAGCCATACAATCTGTATGGCTGAAATTGCATCGCACAGATCTCGCAGATCGCAGAATGTGATTTTCACTGCAGTGTGGTACAAATCACATTCGATGTTGAACATCGCTGCAGTGTGAACTAGCACTAAGTCCTAAATCTTCATCTCTAATCGCTGGTGCATGTTGCAGCTGTGAATAGGGCCTGCAGGCAGTATTAGGGCCAAAGAATAACAGGGTGGGCAGTTCCTATAGATGGCAGTAGATAATGGCCAACCGGCCATCTTACCAGATCCCGGGATACAGCAACAATGGTTCCTCTCATCAGGAGTTAGCTCATTCTGGGTTGCCTGTGGGGACTCCGCTGGGTAGTGCCCGGATCTGTATTCTGGAAATAACTTCATGCCTTTCTTCAGAAGGGATGGTGCTAGGCTGTGTGGATTTCTCTCTGGTGGTGCAGTGCAGTGGGATTCTCTCTCTCTGATGGAGTCCTGGGTGCACTTCCTCAAAATTCTCCCGGGCTTCTGGCTCTTCCTCCCTCCTCTTCAGCTGGGCATGCTGGGGGCTGCAGTTTCTTCCCCTAGTGTTGTAATGTCCAGCCCTCACGACTACATTTCCCACAATCCTCCTCTCTGCTTCATTTTAGTGTTTTTCCCCCTGTCCAATAAGAAGGAGGGGGAAGAAACACGAGTACAAGGGTGAGAGGAGTAGGGGAGGGAAGAGCCCACAGCAGCTTATCTCTCTCCACACAGACACAGCCGCTCCGAGTGAGAGCCCTCCAGTGTATTAGAGGCAGCTCGAGCAGGTGGGTGAAGGAGAAAAGTTTTCCAACCTTCCCGTGTCACCCGCCTTTTGTTGAATAGGGATAGCCATACATGGATCAAAATTTGGCTGGTCCCTGCTGAACCGGCCAAATTTCGATTCATCTATAGCCAGCTTTATGCTGGCCATTTTCAGAGCCTTGGGGAAAATGCAGTGGATTTGTATGCTTGGTCCTGCCATTTGTACCCCTTTGTTTTTTTTTAGAGGAGGGAGGTTATGCGCGTGAAGATAGAGAGAAGAGACTGAGACAGCTAGCTTGCCAAAGAGGAATAATAGATATTGAGGCATCAATAACTTATCAAGTACTGCGCTACATTCATATAATCTTAAGATTAAAAACAGAATTTTTTTTTTTTTATTGATTTTCAAATATTGAGGCATATTTTGTAACCTGACTAAAAGGAGTTTGTAGGCAGGTGCAGTTTAGCCTCCTCTCTGTAGGTGGCACTGTTTTGCTGACCGCTGTACAAAGGAAATGGAGGATGAGAGGAGCTTTATTCCTCTGAAGCCTCTGTAGGTGTCATCAGTGAAGCAGCTGTCTGATTGAATACTGCAACTTAGATGACCTCCGTGGCCATATTTCGTGAGGGCAATCCTATATAGCACTGTCCCACTGCAGTTGGTGCACATTTGCGAAGTGGATAGAGTAGGGACAGGATCCCCACTGGTTAAGGATGCTAGGGAGAGGTTCCTGTTGAGGAGGGATGGAAATAGGATAGTTACATAGCTACGTAGTTACATAGTAGGTGAAGTTGAAAAAAGACATCAAGTCCAACCTATGTGTGTGATTATATGTCAGTATTACATTGTGTATCCCTGTATGTTGCGGTCATTCAGGTGCTTATCTAATAGTTTCTTAAAAACTATCGATGCTCCCCGCTGAGACCACCACCTGTAGAAGGGAATTCCACATCCTTGCCGCTCTTACAGTAAAGAACCCTCTGCGTAGTTTAAGGTTAAACCTCTTTTCTTCTAATTTTAATGAGTGGCCACGAGTCTTGTTTTATCCCTATTGTGGGGTCACCTGCAACTGGCTCCGCTATCTTGGGACTCTGGAACTGGGAGAAAGATCTTTCTGTCTGTCTGCTAAGTGCGCTGCTCTGCCCATTTATTCAGATGCTGCTCCAGTAAGGAAAGCATTATTAAATTGGCACCACAAGTGCTGGGACTGTGTTAAAGTACTGTCAACCTTGCTGAGAACTGTTGTTCTTAAGTTGCCTGTCTTATCAAAACTCTGATTCCATATTGTTTTGGGACTGTTAAGTAAGCACCTTGCCTCTGCCCTCCATGTGTTATTTGTTACTTGTAATTAACCAAATAATAAAGGTGCCATTTAACTTAGTGTCTGTGTGCCTTTTTACTGTCAGCTTATACCTATGGCTGTCTTAAAGTAACACCAAATTCAGGTTTAAAAAGTGAAAATTATATTCAAGTATGTATTCTTACCTCAAAAAAGTACAACGCAGCAAAAAAAAAAACTATTTACTGTATATAGAATATTCAATATAAAATGAAAAAATACACACATCAGAAAAATAACACAAAAAACGATCATACAAGTGAACCAATCAGTCAAGTGCAATAACTTCAATAAAAGGCAGATTGGTACGATCATATTACCAATTATAGATTGGTTAGTAGTGAGGGATGCTAGGGGACACTTTTTTTTTAAACTTAAACAGTGCCCAAGGTCCAGTGACAGAAAATACTGCTCTGGTCTCATGGTGCAAAAAAAAAAAAAAATGACTGAAATGTATGTTGATCTAGACCAGGGGTCTCCAAACTTTCTAAAGAAAGGGCCAGTTTACTGTCCTTCAGACTTTAGGGGGGCCGGACTGTGCCCAGTGGGAGCAAACATTGCCCTATTTTTGGTATAAGAAGGAGAAATACCGTATATACTCGAGTATAGGCCGTCCTGAGTATAAGCCGAGGCCCCTAATTTACCACAAAAAAACTGGGAAAAGTTATTGACCCGTGTATAAGCCGAGGGTGAAAAATGCAGCAGCTACTGTAAGTGGAAAAGAGGGTCAGCAAATGCCCATCTGCAGCTGCATGTCCCCTGTGTCCTGCACAAACCCCCCCCGTGTCCACATTGCAGCCTACCTTTGCCGATCTGTCACCTCCGATCTGTCCACCATTGCAGGCTTGCGATCGTTAATGCCTCCTTGTCGGCACGATCGCTGGATGTCCTGTGTCCCCCGTCCTGTGTCCCCCGTCCTGTGTCCCCCATGCTGATCCTGGTGATCAGCATGTACGGCGCCATTACAGATTCAAAAGCCGCGCCTCCTCCTCCTCCTCGTCCGTGATAGGAGGAACACTCTGTTTTCCCAGCAGTCAGTGTGCAGTGTTCCGCCTATCACGGACATCCTCTCATCCTCGTCCATGAGATGAGAATGACAGGACGTCCGTGATAGGCGGAACACTGCACACTGACTTACTGCTGGGGAAACTAGTGCCTATCACGGACGAGGAGGAGGAGGAGGCGCGGCTTTTAAATTTGGAGGAGGCGCAGCTCGGCTTTTGAACAGTGGACACTGCCGTCTGTCTGCATGACACGCTGTTCATGCAGACAGACGGTGCTGACTCGAGTATAAGCCGAGGGGGGGACTTTCAGCCCTAAAAAAAGGGCTGAAAATCTCGGCTTATACTCAAGTATATACGGTAGTTGTTCTCATTAGAAGAAATAGGGCCTTGTTGTTGACAGTGGAAGGAATAGATTCCCATTGTTGGTGTAAGTTGCAGGAATTCTGTCAATTTGTTGTTGGTGGCAGGAAAATTGCCTCAAGGGCCGGATAAAGGCAAGCAAAGGGCTGCAGTTTGGAGACCACTAATCTAGACGTTGCATTGGTGATTATGATAATTGTAACATTGGTAGTGAGCTAATTAGAGCTTTATGATTTTGCAAATACTATTGGTCTGAGGAGAGAGCACAGGGATAGACTCTTCTATATGCTGCTGCTTCTTTATTGTTCAATCCGTGGAAGCTGGACAGGTGGCTACAAAAACAAAACCCATGTTTTCTTATAGTGACTTGTCAAATAAATCAAATATAAAATTCAGCTCCATGAGGCTATAAAATTCCCTGCAGCTGGAAAACAAGCTGTCCCACTGGACAGATCTAAATGCAAACCACAACAAACAGAGCTCTTTGTTTCTATAGTTCTCTTTAAAAATAAAATGTTAATAAAAAAAGCTTTTTTTATGTGCAAAGAAACCAAACAATCTTCTTTTGCTCTGACCAGAAACATGATCTTATGCTTTTCTCCAAGATGGTCAATTTAAGGGTCAAAGTGTAGCACTAAATTCTTATCATCTGTTCCAAAGTTTATGGCAAACCTTTTACAGTCCTTCAGAATGAAGCCCTCCACCTCCAAGTAGTGACCAATTTTGAGGCTGAGGTTATACAAGAATAAAGTCCAGCAACCCTATGCCTTCCTCTTCCCACATTTAATAGCACCTGAAGCCAAGCACAAGATAATCTTTTAACTCAATGGTGGATGGTGTCTGGGGAGCCAAGCAGAGAGAATAATTCTTCCCCTTGCAGGAGGGGTCAGACACCAGGGATCCTGAGCACTGGCATGACATTGTGAAACATAACGGACATATGAGGGTACAGAGCAGGCTGAAGTATTACATATGCCTGGTTAATTTTGAATTTGGTAAGGTGCATGATCTTATGGGTGAGGTGGAGCACATACATGGTGGATGGAATACACGTTTTGATGTTTTTGAAAATATCTAATGTGAGTTTGAGTTCACATTGTGATGTTACACATGCTACACTACTACACTATATTAGTATTTTTTCTTTTTGGGGATTATTCCATATGAGGATACTTCTTTATGAAGGACTTCTAGATGAATATTATGGGTCCAAGCACTCTTCCAACTGAGAGTAAAGCCCCATACACACGGTCAGATTTTCCGATGACCAGTTCCGTCGGATCATTTCCGTCGGACTTTGTCCGATGTTGGTGTTGCGTACACACGGTCGGAATTTCCGACAACATTGTCCGATAGGACAGAATCCATCGGAAAATTCGACCGTGTGTATGGGGCTTAAGAGTATATATTGAGAGAGGTGGTCTGCAAGAGTGTTTCACCTGGTTTGGCACTGTCATACAATTTTTTATGTGAGCATCCTAATTTATATTTTATAATTTCTGATCAATTATTTGTGGACATACTACACCATATGCCATTTTTTTTTTATCTCAAACGCTTAAAAAATGTTAAGCATAATTTCCAGGAATGAGTTAAGTTTTTGTTTAAGAGGAATACAAATACCCTAAAATAAGGTGCAGTAATGAAATATTTATATCATAACAGCATAAGATACTGTATTACATAAAAGAGAATATTTTTCTTTGAATGTCATTTTTACATTCTTGGCTGGTTGTATGGAGTGTTTTGCCTGGTGTCTACAAATTCCCCTTTTTTATTTTGCAATCTTGCTAATGTGTAGCTTCAACCAACATGTCAATCTTGCTTTAACATGTCCACACAACAAAAATGCCACTAGTGAATGCACTAATGTTACACACACCCAGTGACGTACCTCTGTAAAACTCAGATATGTATCCAAACAGATATGTTCAGTCATTCATAATGAAAACTTGAAAAAGTACACCCGTTATATGGTGTTAATAAGCAGTCTAGCTATTAGAAGCCTGAGGACAAGTTTGCATTACTAAATTCTTAATTCTTAATTCTAATTCTTAATTATGCAGGCAAACTTGTTTACATGAACACCTGTATTGGAGGGGAATTATGGTGTTACGAATAAAGGGTGCACAAAGTATATGTAGAAAAGAAGTTGAACCAATTGTAAGCAAAATCAAGATGATAAAGTCTGTAATATTACATTAATTTGCACTGTGCTGTAGATGCCTTGGTCATAAAAATGATATCAAAAGTACTGAGAGAAATACATAGTCTCAAAAATTAATGACAGCATACAGTATATCAAATTGCATAAGCAAACAGGAACATCTTCTCAAAAATTGAATCTGTGACATGGCTTCCACTCAGAAATTGTCACAAACTACAACACTCAAATGCCTTCGCTGAGTACTACAAATCATTATATAATAAGCAAACAGGAACATCTTCTCAACAGTTGAATCTCCCCTTTAGCATATCAGAGATCACCAAAACAATAGCCTCTCTGCCAGCCAATAAATCCCCCGGCCCTGACGGCTTCGTGGGAGAATATTACAAGTCATTCAATCACATATTAGCTCCACTCAGAAATTGTCACAAACTACAACACTCAAAGACACATATCTTAGCATAAAAAGTGAAACTAGAAAATAGTTATATGGTTCAGTAATAAATCTTTATACCTTTTTCCCTGTATTTAGACAGACTGGGACAAAATCATAAATAATTGTTTGTAGTGAAAAAAGAACAAAGAATTGTGCAACAGATGGTATGGCTCTAACAGGGAACTGATCTCAACATTTTGGAGCCAGACTAAGATTATTAGGAATAACCTAACACATGGTTACCTTCAGAATCCATATGCAATGGAAATGTGCCTAAGAAAATTGCTATATTAAAGGCAAATGTGGTCACATTAAATAGTTACTTAATTTTCCATCTACTACACTAGGAAATTTCCCGATGAACAAAAAATATTCATGGCATTATTTTTTAAATCATCTCTGCTTTAAGCCTCACGTCATTTTATGGCATCGCGTATTTTGCATGTATAATAGTTTTTTTCACTGTTGTGGTATTGTTTTGATTGAAAACAGAAGCCACACATTATTCTTGAAAAAAAACATTTTTATTTGGTTATTTGGTTATTTGGTTATGGCTGTCACCTCTGATATTTTATTCAGTCATAATAGGCCGGTATTGAATTGATCCAAAAGCTATAGGAAAGTTTACTCTTACAAAAATTAAGTCTAAAGCCCTCAAATTTAAACAAACTGGCCAGTGACACAACAGCTTAATAGTGTAGCTTGCGAGCTTCCTTTTTGCTAGTACCACACTGTATCATTTTTAAAACTTTAATAAAATATTAAAATGGAGTGTGCAAAAATACTTCAAAACCCCAACCTCACATTCCACCAACACCTTACCATCCCTGTATCCCCAGTTATTCACAAAATATTCAAAATATAGATTTCAAGCAGTGCAAAATTGGCCTGTAACAGGACAGTTTTAATCAAGGACAGTAGGCCTAACTAGTATATGAGGGACAGGAGGGTGCAGTGAATGATTAATATCATATGAGATCGTTTAGGTGCACAAAGTTGCACTTTTTTTTTTTCTTTCAAATGATGCCCAATAACTAAGCAATTAGTTGGACTGTCAGCAACATTTGTCTGATGTGGTCCATCACCTCAAGCATAAAGTTATATATAATCTAAAAATAAATAAAGAAAAAAACCTTATTTAAAGAAAAAAAGTAGCTCACATGTTGACAATTGAAGAGCTTGTAATCAATCAGCTGTTGTGGACAGACAAAAATGATTTTTGGGTGTACATATCTGTGCACACAGACAGAGCACATACAAAATGTACCACAGCAATACAATTCAAGGCACCCAAGCATATTTTGTTAAAGTAGATGTAGATCTAACCAATAAAATGTTATATAAGCTTTAACATCTTGTGATAGTGATAGTAAGGTCCTTGTTTAAGCAATTTGTGCTATGGGGTGACCTTCTCTACCACAATCTCCTGCCTGCAAATCACCCAGTCACCCAGTCCCCCAAAAGAAAAAAAATAAGCTTCTGTGCTCATGCACACTGCTCAGCAATATTACATTGGTTTACAAAAAATAAAAATGCAGCCAGCATTAAGATAGGAAATATGACCTTTAAAAACACACATTTAACCTGTTATGACTGTAGACAGTGCATGTGGAGAGATTCTAAAGAGGCTGCAGAACATACATCATCAGTATTAAGGTGTAAAAATCCTTCCCTTCCTCCCCCAATATTCCCCAAGACACACAGCATTTTTCTTCCTAAAGGAACAACAGTGCACAGTGTGTAAGCAGGTCTATTAGGCAAGGCAGATTTTTATCAAGAATTAAGTGTCAGAATGTATTAATTTAGCCAGAAATATTGTACATTAGATGCACAGTATATCAGTAGATTGATTAGGCAACAAAGTAAGAGGGAGAAACAAGGCAAGTTTTGGAAGGAAAAAAAACTGGACTATATTATTTCAGAGACAAAATCCAGAAATATTGTACAATCAATGCACAGTATGTAGTGGCTCTATTAGGCCACAATTAGGGAAAATTGAGGCTGGTTTTATCAGAATGTATTAATTTGGAGACAATAACTGGGATGGTGTACAGTTGATGCATTATGTAATCAGCTTACCTAGGTTGCAAATTAAGAGGGAGAGATCAGGCAGATTTAATCAAAAAATGTAAATCAGACAGTATAATTTTAGACACAATAGCCAGAAATATTGTACATTAGATGCACAGTATGTAAAGTGCTTTATTAGGCTGCAATTTAGGAGGCAGAGAGAAGGCAATTTTTATCAGGAAATTAAAATTTGAGTGTATTATTTCACAGAAAATAACCAGAAATGTTGTACAGTTTCTGCACAGTATATAAGTAGCTTTATTAGGCAACAAGGTAAAAGGGAGAGACAAGGCAGGTTTTATAAAGAAAAAAAAATTGGACAATATTATTTCATTGACAAAATCCAGAAAAATTTTACAGTCAATGCACAGTATGTAGTGGCTCTATTAGGCCACAATTAGGGAAAATTGAGGCAGGTTTTTTTCAAGAAAAAAAGTGTATTATTTTACAGATGATAGCCAGAAAAAATGTACAGCCAATGCACAGTATGTAAGCAGCTTAATTAGACTGTAATTTAGGAGGGAAGGACAAGGCAGGTTTAATCAAGAAAAAATGTGTGTATTATTTCACAGCTAGAAAAATGTATAGTGGATGCCAAGTATGTAAGCAGTGTTAAGGGATTCTTGAATTTTCCAGTATGGGTTTTGGGCACATTTACAGTGCTGGAGCACTAAAAAAGGGTAGGTGAGGCCACAGGAGCTGGTATTGGTGGCAGAAGCTGGTATTGTGACATTGGCTGGTAATTGTGGCAGGTCAGTAGTGGTGGCAGCATCTGGTAATGGTGTAGGGTACCATATTTATAGCTGGGAATACAAGGAAAAATGTAGTCAGTAGCATCAACTGCAGGGACAGATATCTCTCCCTAACTACTTCAACACATGGTGACAAAAGGCTTCTGGGAATCCTGCCTTTTACTGGGAGGGGGCTTGCACATATTCAAACCCCTTGTATTGGCCATGATAAACCCCATGACAACAGTTTAAAGGCCAGGAAGCTATGAACCATGAATGGGTTGAGTTCATTGGAAACTCAACCTTGACCCAAACCTGAAGCTCATCCTTACTACTGGAAATGTTCCCCTTTTCCCAGTTTTTAAAGTGCAACTTAGTTTGTTTCATAAATAAAGAATTATGAGATATATAAATCCATTATGGGATGTTAATGTGTTTTATTCTGGTCCTATTAATTCAAAACTAACGGGATGTTAATGTGTTTTATTCTGGTCCTATTAATTCAAAACTAACACTGTTTCTAAACATTTTCTTATTGTCTGAGTACATTTCTCCCAATGTTTGTTTTGTTAAATAAACACTCTTTAGTCTCTTGAACTTTTAAAAGGTTTTAGAACAGGTGCACAGGAAACTGAAGTCCTGTACAGCAACCCACAAAACCTACTCCCTGCCTTCACCGCATCATGTATCTCAGCTTTGTTTTCTAGTAAAAAAATATTTTCTGCGTAATAATACACATTATTGTAAACTATAGGAAATTCAAAGAGATTTCTATGGATACATTATTTATATAAACATAGTAATTATAAAGGAATATCTTCTATGAAGTAACCTTTCATTTATGCTTGAATTTAATGAGAATGGATGAATGAAGAATTGAATGAAAATTTATTTTTTGAGAGGTTCTCGAAAATTGCATTGCTTGAAATGTATGTATTACTCAAATTATTAATACATTAGCCTACGCACACCCTGTAGAGGACAGCGATGAGATCTTCCATAAGTACAATACATAAATCAACTTTTATTTAAATATATGTAGGGAATAGTTTTAATTGCCAAAAGATGTACAATTCTCTGCAGCCATTCTTGGGATTTATGCATCCCCATAAAGGTGCATTCACAACTGCGAAAGCACCCTGCCTGCAATTAGATGTGAGAACAACTGTGTGGGTTCCTGCAATTAGGTCCAATTAGACTTCCTCATTGAAAGCAATAGGAGGCTGGCCTTGAACACGGGCATGCCTGTGATCGATGCATGAGAGTGGGAGCAATTAGCTGCGAGAGCTGGAAGCCTCCCATTGCTTTGTGTTCTCGTGTCTAATCTCAAGCAGGGTGCATTCGCAGGTGTGAAAATGTACCCTAATGCAGGGTGCACACTTTATGTTTTTTTTTGTTTCGTTCAACCTAGCAGGCTGAATGAGAAAAATTTACAGATCAGATTATTAACACATGCAATGTTAGGATGGCAATCTCCCCAGCTGAGCTATTATATTATGACAGGGGGACTGCCTCCTGTCAATAAGACACTGATCAGCGCTTACAGCCATTGGCTTCCAGTGTTTATCAGATGCTGGTTTTCAACAGAAAGCAGTTGTGTCAGACAGGGAGCTGTACACATGGGTAAAAGTCAGCCGGCTCCTTCCAAACTGACCATTTTTGGCCCGTGTGTACCCAGCCTAAGACAGCACAGTCAGATCTAAATCTTCACTGAAGCATCAGCACAGTTTAGCCAAAAGCACATCATCTGACTACAGTAGCCCTACTACTGCCCTCTACTACTATCCACATGTTCCTTAACTTCATGCATGCTGACTCTGATATGCAAATACAGATACACTATATTTAAAAATCCATATACAGTACAGTAAGTCTATCATGAAAGAAATATAGACCTGCTTTTGAGCATTTCCTTCTGCAAATACTAGTTGCCTCCTGAGCCGCTGGCATCAGTGCTGTCTGCATTACTAATCCAAAGCAAGTGAGCAAATCAGGAAAGAAAGACGTTCTTATCTGTATGTTTATTCTGGGTCTGTAACTCATGATATTGAAGCAAGAGGGTTGGTATGACAGCCCAATGACCAGATCCAACACTAAACCAATACAGGTACTTTTATAAATCTGAAAAATGAAATGTGAGGTATTTAAAATACAAAAGCAGATCACATGCATTTTTCTGTTTATCCAAAACGTAACATCTTCATTCAGGGAAATTTAAACTATACATTAAAACCCAACTTTAAATCATTGCATAATGTGGTGTGATCCCCTGCCATGCTGACACCAGCACATATGTCCCTCTGCATGGAGGTGATTTAAAAGGGAACCCTCCATAAAAGAGCACCACTTTTAAAGCATTAGTACGGTACGCAAAGCTGATGGGCACTGGGTTCTTTGGCACTACTGGTCTCCCTAGAGCAAGTGCCATATTTTAGTTTTTCTGTGTGCAGATACCTGCTATTCCATGTGCTATGAACCCACCACTAGTTCACTGCAGGACAAATTTAATTGCAAACAGCCTTTTAAAAACTTTTGTCTATTCATTAAATTTTTTCAGTATCAGAGTATTCTCCATGAAGAGCCTAAATACAGGCATATAAATGGTCACGTTGTAGTGATAATTAGCAACTAGAACTATAGCATTTATCTTTTTGAAGGTTGGTGGTCCCTGCAAACTTTAAATCTACTTTAATAGGGGTGGAATAAAACAGGTAAAATCACCCTGAGACCTCTTATCACATACAAAAATCATGGTCAGAAAATCTTCCCCACTGGTGTCACTTGAAATATTCAGTTCTATTCCTATCTGTAGGTGGGAGACACTACAGCCTTAAGCTTGCCATACATTAATCATTTTTTTTGTTCAACCAGTGGGAACGAAAAAAAAAATTACCCTTTCCAGCATCCTCGCTTTCGATGTGAATGGGGGAAGCACTCCTGCTGTGTAAGGTCCCTTTCACACTGGGGCGGTTTTTCAGGCGGTACAGCGCTAAAAATAGCGCCTGTATACCGCCTGAAACAAACGACCCCATTCACTTCAGTGTGAAAGTCGGCGGGCTTTCACACTGGAGCGGTGCGCTAGCAGGACGGCAAAAAAAAGTCCTGCTAGCAGCATCTTTGGAGCGGTATAGGAGCGGTGTGTTCACCGATTCTATACCGCTCCTTCCCATTGATTTGAATGGGACACCGCGGTAAAAACGCGGCAATACCGCCGCAAAGCGCCGATAAGGCGGCGCTCTGCGAGGGATATTAACCCTTTTTCGGCCGCTCGCGGGGGGTAAAACTGCAGCGCGAGCAGGCGAAACCCGCGGGCAAAACGACGGTAAAGCAGCGCTAGATATAGCTCTGCTTTACCGTCACCGCGGCTCCCGCCCCAGTGTGAAAGGGGCTTTATTGTGCTCTGACGGCGGGGATATTTCGCCGCTGTCAGAGCACACTGCTCAGTTCTGCTGGCTATAGCCGATGATACTGATCAGTCGGGAAAAACCTGACAGATTGGTTGTACACAAGTTGATCAACTTGTGTACAACCAGTCTGCCCTCAAATGGATCGACATTCAGCTGGGCCCTGCTGAACCGCCTGAATTTCAATATTTGTATGGCTGCCTTTAGTTAGCAATATGTTTGCTTCTGGATACTGTATACCAATAAAGAGTCCAACCCAGGCTGCAAAGTTTTTTAAAGTTAAACAAAGACCAAAAAGAGGATGCAGATTTGTGAGCATGAAAATGTTCTTTCTGGGGTAACAACATGTTATAAGAAACATATGGACAATTTATCCCATTGACATTCAAGATATCAGTTAGAGGTCATCTTATAATGTTATTTACTGGTTTTGAAACATAGAACATAGAAACATAAAAGAGTGATGGCATCGAGTCTGCCCAATTTTTGTTACATTTTACATATTTTGTTCTCTTTTTTAAATTTTTTTAACCTTTTTGTCTCAGTATAGATCTAGGTTTGTCCCAAGCATATTGAAAATGCGCAACCTTATTCACCCCCTTGATGTATTTAAAGATTTTAATCATGTCACCCTTTCCCCTCCTTTCTTCCAGACTGAACATATTAAGTTCCTGAAGTGTCTCCTGATGTGTTTTATCCCCCAGACCTTTCACCATTTTTGTTGCCCGTTTCTGGACCTGTTCTATCTTATCAATATCTTTTTGTAGGTGAGGTCTCCAGAACTGAACACAGTATTCTAAAGGGGATCTAACTAAAGATCTATATAGAAGAATCAGGACCTCCTTCCTCTTGCTGGTAACCCCTCTAGTGATGCATCCTAGAATTCTATAGAGATACAAAAAACACAGTCACTTCCAGAGCTAATAAGTCTTCTAAGGTGTGGAATAACAGATGTCAGATAAAATGGTGGTGTGAAAGGTATATATGGTATCCAAAACTGGGTGGATGCTGCTTTCCTCAGATGGGGTAATCCGAAAGGAACTTCAAGAAAAACAGAAATGAAAGGCGCGCACACCTAGTGCATTACCAAAGATAATTTAATAATACATTTTTTTAATATAAAAGTGGGTACTCACAAAATGCAACTGACAAAAGGTATAAAAACAATGCATGGACATGCACAGAACACAGGGTACAGCTAACGCGTTTCGGGGCGCACCCCCTACCTCAGAGCTAGGCTAGTCTCGTACACCATGGGCAAGCACTTTTATAGGGTCAAAAAGAGCCATGCCCTCAAAGGGGCGGGAAAGAAAAAATAAAAATAAATAAAAAATGTATAATATCAGATATATATATAAATACTTGCACTAATGAAAACATGACAGATTCCTTATCAAAAACCTATAACCAAAACCAAAACAAAAAACTGCATCATAAATACACAAATAAATAAATAATGATAATACATTTGAATCCATGATATTTTGCACATTCATAACACATAAGCAAAAAAGGATGCAGGATTGATAAATGGGTCAATCCATGTCTCATCTCTACATGCCTGAAGTGACTGCGGGGGAGGGGGGATTGGGCACTCAAAGGTGTCCAAGAACCACACACTAGGATCAGCCGACAGGAGGCTTTAGAATTGCCAGGAACGGGGGAAAAAAGCCCAACAGGAGCCAGCAAGATCAACACCACTGTATTGTGCCAATCAATGAACACCTGGTGTCACACAGGAACCTTACCAGACCCCAGGGAACCAGCTCAGTGCCAAGGGGAATCCACTTCCTGGAAACTCAGGAAGACGCCTGATGACAGGTGACATCACTTCCGGGATGGCAGCAGTATAATGGTGTCTCCATGGACATGAATGGGCAAAGATAGATGGAAGAAAAAAATGTTATTAAAAAATTTAAAAAATGACAAAAAATTCTCTAACAAAACTGGACCATTAGGAAATAGTAAATTAATAAAAAAAATAATAAAAAAAATAATAAAAAAAATTAAAAGTTTTATTGCGATGAATTTTGCACAACGATAATAATGAGTGACAATTAATGAAAAGTGCTGGAGTACGTTAAAGCCAACCCTACAAAATTTTTTTTATAAAGGTTTTTTGCTATAGTAATTGGAAATCAATAGCAGCTAGTCGTTAAGAACAATGATAAATTCAAGTAAAAATTTGAAGAATAATAATAATATATAAATATGAATATGAAAATAAAGAAAAATTAAAATAAAGATAAAAATGTGCACAAATACTTGGATGAAAAAGAAGAAAAGAAACCAAAGAAACAGTACATGTTGGTATAATCAGCTCCTAAAAGGACACCCACATGAAGGCAAAAACAAAATAAAAACAGAAGGGGGAAGAGGACCGGGGGGGGTCACATAAGAGTCTGAACATCCAACTCCACATTCAGGCCCCTAGGCGATAAGGCTCCTAAGCGATGTATCCAAAAGGTTTCTCTTCTACAAAGTCTCCGAAAGTGCCTGCCAATATCGGCATCCTCACCCATAACTTCCAAGCCAAGTAGGCTAAGATCAGATGGATTATGATCATGTTGATGCAAAAAATGTAATGGTAGTGAAAGGTTGTCGACACTTTTGAGTATATTCCTTTTAATGCTCCCCAAACCGTGTGCGTAAAGCCCAAATGGTGCGGCCCACGTAAAGAAGGCCACAGGGGCATATCAGACAATATACTACAAATTGTGAACCACAATTGATGAATTGCTGAATGGCATGGGTTTGGCCATCACTACCTGTAACCTGCTTCTTCCTATGTCACATGTATTGGCATGCTACACAGTTGGGGACACTGCACTTAAAACTACCCTTTTGGTCAAATAAACTGCTACAACATTGGTTGGCCACAGTTTTGGGTTTACGAACTTAAGTTCTTGGGTCTATGGAAAATTACATTCGGCCGTTCTGGAATAACATTGGTCAAACAAGGATCTCGTGGAGAATACCCCAATATTTTTCCAGGATCCCCTTAATATGCACTTTCCCCATTGCATGGCAACAGTTTGCTCATTCTGCAATCATCTGAAATAAGTGCCCCCAAATCTTCTTTCCTCCGTAGTGCTGGTCATCACTGTACCCCCAATATTGTATCCTATCAAGGGATTTTTTCCCAGGTGCATTTTTTTTTACAAAGTATTGAGTTTGGTTTCATGAATACCTGAAAGTCTTTTAGAACATGCACTTCACTTTTCCCACAATAAGCTATTTGCATTAGATGTGTGTCATGGAATCTTTATAAATAGTATTGGTCCAGGGAGAAGATACTACTTTTGCTGAAAGTTAATTTACATTTTCCTTGCATTTCCTCTACAAATTAAGAGCTGATCTTTGACTAATTGTATAATTTATAACATAATATAATACAAGCAGTGGTGTGCAGGACAGAACTTTGCAGTCTTGAATTTGTACATTATGTTTCTCTAGGGAAAGCTTATCTGCTTATCATGTTGATGAAACCATACATGAAAAGACCTAGGGAGCTGACCATTTATCCTCCCACTGACACCTCTTATCAAAAAACTATCTTGCAGATAGAGTAGAAGTTGGGCAACATGCTTGCATGTCTAGAATATTTCACACCTTAGATCTAATCAAAAGTTTTACTTCCAGTTTTTGCAGGAACTGGCCAAGTGGTGTCTTATCCATATAGATATTTATATATTTTACCTACAGATATATCTAATTTTACAGCATTTACGTTCGCACACCAAGCAGGGCCCCTTTTGAACGAGATGGAAATCTCCATTGTATGCATCTTAACATGTTTGTAGCTTAATTGCTGATAACTAACAAAGTTTGGAAGTTATTCGATTTAAAGACATTGCTGACTTCGCTTTTTAGAAATGGTAGTTACTTGGCATGATGATGTGCTGGTTTTAAGATTTTCTGAATCACTGACCCACATCAGGTATATAAAGAAGGAATTCAGATTTTTACTGGCTGCCATTAGCCGTATGAAACAGAAACCAAAGTTGAGCTTGCAGTTCACATCCCAGCATTTTAAATCTGCTGCTTCCTCAAGGTTTTACAGCACACCAGATGAAAATGGGTGCAATGTGGAGAAGTCATAGGGGAAGATTTACTAAAACTGGTGCACGCAGACACTGGTGAAGCTGTGCATAGTAACAAATCAGCTTCCAACTTCAGTTTAATTAAGCTTTGACAATAAAACCTAGAAGCTAATTGGTTACATCTGCACCAGATTCTGTGTGCACCCGTTTTAGTAAATCTCCCCCATAGAGTTACAGGTCAGTTAATGTGTTGGAAAGGGGGAAGACAAAAAAGAAAACATTATATTATTATATGTGTGATGTGTAATGTGCTTTACTGTGTGTTTTGATGTGATGTGCTGCATTGTATGATTGTGTAAATGGTGTTCAGAATTTTGATGCTCTTTGTAAGATTGTCTGTATACTCTTTGGTGGACTGTATTTGTGTCAAGCTGTGGTGTGCTTGGTTATGCATATATGATGTTCATTACAGATGTGTGCATGCTTGCTTTTGATTAAATCAAAAGCTGTATTCTGGCCTAGGCTGACAAGGCCCAGGCCTAGGGCAGCACTTTGCAGGGGGGCAGCGCGAAAAGAGTTTGCGCTGGCTTGCGCTACATTGTTAGTGTAGCGCCAGTCTTATGGGGCAGACTGGGCTGAGAGGCAAATTAGTCTAGCACCCCCATAAAGCATCTGCACTGCTTCCAGTGTGTAATTTTGACTTTCCTATCATTCTGGACAACAAACCTTCCTCACTGTGCTATATGTTTTCTGCTGCACCATTGGCATGGTTGTATCTTCTTAGTCCTCTCCATAAAATTATCAGAAATTTGAGCTTAAATAGAACTATAGGCAACCCTTTTTTTTTAGTTTTGGATAGAATAAGAGAGGGTTATAGCTCCTGTCAGTTTATTTTTTACCATCCCTGTCCCATTGCAGGGGGTGCATGAGTTTAGTCAGGCCTAGGGCAGCACAAACCTAAATACACTACTGGATTGATTGTATGAATGTGTGAATCTGAATTTACCCAGATGTGTGGAAAGACCACTGATGGAGTCCAGGTGACCAAATGCATTAGGCATGGCTTAGAAATACATTTTTATACGCCTGATTGAAACATTGAGGCTTGGGATCCTGGCTGTATCTGTTAGTAGCATACTGAAATTCTGGTTACATATGCGATTATCCAGTAGCACTGAATGCACTTATGTAATGCAAGTGTTTCCTGCTGTTTTAAGCATATTTTTATAATATACCTATTACACTATGAGAAGCCTCTTTTCTTCCTGAGCATTGTACATGCTTATATGCTGGGGTGAGAACATACGGAATTCAAGACCATAAAGCAAAGTGAGTTTAAGGCCATGAATAGGAATTTATCAAATATTTTTTGATTTACCTTTAAACAGGTGGTCATTTTGATGCCAAGAGCTCAAGTTCAGTAGGTGGTAAGATTGCACCTGGAATACTAAGTAATGCATATCAGTGGACCAGTTGCGTGACAATAGCGAATGAATATTCGCTATTTTCACACTGATTCTCCTCCCGGCCAATCAGGAAGCAGGTCTGAGACCAGTTTCCTGTTTGGCTGAAAAGAGAAGCGTTCTAATTGGCCGCCAAGCAGGAGGGAGGAGACAGAAGCCACCGGGATGCCTGCGGATGATAGCAGGGGAAGAGGAAGCTGCCTGTGATGCCCACGGAGGACAGCAGGGGAAGAGGAAGCTGCACGTGATGCCCACGGAGGAGAGCAGGGGAAGAAGAAGCCGCCCGTTATGCAGAGGAGGAGAGCAGGGGAAGCAGAATCCGCCACCCGTTGCCCAGATGAAACACTGCCCGCCATAGATGGGGTAAGTGCTCCGGTGCTCCTGACGACCCGACAGACCAGACCATGGGGGGTTTCTGTGGGTGCACTGTTTGCTGCCCGGCCCGGATTTACTCCCTTTGCCGCCCCAAGGCCGGGTCCTTCAATGCCGCCCCCCCCCCCACACACACACACACCACCATTCTCGTCCTTTATGCAATCATAGTACAGGAGATGGTCAGAGACTGTAGTTATGATACAAGAGACTGTCAGAGACTGCAGACATAGTACAGGAGATGGTCAGAGACTGCAGTTCCTATGGACATTAGTAGATAATGGCCGATGGGCCCTCTCACCTGACCCAGCAATACAGCAACGGTTCCTCTGATCAGGAGTCAGCTCACGCTGAATTTCCCGCGGCGACTGCGCTGGGTAGCACCCAGATCTGTATTCCTGCAATGACGTTCCATTCTCCGCCAGGGATGGCACTAGGCTGTGTGGCTTTCTCTCTGGTTGCGCAGGGCAGCGGGGTTCTCTCTCTCCCTCCATTAGTACAGACCCCCAGGACAGACCCCCCTCCATTAGTACAGACCCCCCCAGAACACACCCCCCTCCATTAGTACAGACCCCCAGGACAGACCCCCCTCCATTAGTACAGACCCCCCCTGGAAAACCCCCCTTCCATTAGTACAGACCCCCCAGGACAAACCACCCCCCTCCATTAGTACAGACCCCCCCAGGACAAACCACCCCCCTCCAATAGTACAGACCCCCCCAGGACAAACCACCCCCCTCCAATAGAACTGACCCCCCCAGGACAAACCACCCCCTCCAATAGAACTGACCCCCCCAGGACAAACCACTCCCCTCCAATAGTACAGACCCCCCCAGGACAGACCCCCCCTCCATTAATACAGACCCCCCAGGAGAGACCCCCCCTCCAATATGGTACATAAAAACACCCGGGCGGCAGCTGGAGAGAAGAGGACAATGTGCAGCTGCGCCGCCCGGGTGGAGAGAAGTTGTTCAAGGCAAGGCATGCAGGAGAGAGACACAGAGAGGAGGAATAGTGACAGGCAGGGACCGCCCCGCGACGTCACTCCGCGGCTGCCGCTGGTCATGCTCCACACAGTGACCAGCCGCTCCGCCTCCGATCTCATCCCCGGCTGTTTTCCTTCTCTGACAGGAGGAGGGAGCGGGGAGGAGCTTGACCAGGAAACACAGCAGCGGAGAGAGCCGCCTCTGCAAACGAACAACAAGAGGAGGAGGGAAGGGAGCACTCTGGCACTTCAGCGCCCCCACCTCTCTGGCGCTCGGGAGCACTGCACCCCCGAGCAGCCTAGGATCAGCCCTTAATGCGGCGCCGCCCCTGCCCCACTGCCGCCCCGAGGCCTGGCCTCGGTGGCCTTGTGGGAAATCCGGCCCTGTTTGCTGCCACCCCCCAAAAAAATGTCCACCAGTGCCACTGGGTCAGGAACTACCAAATGTGGCCCAAGGAATGAAAACCAGTCAATAGGTGACAGGATCATGGTTGGCCAAGCAGGGCCGGTACTAGGGGTGGGCGGAGCGGGAAGCTGCCCTGGGCGGAGTGATTTCCTGTGGGAGTAGGGCGCAGTTTGCTGGGTACAACTGTTCCAGCATAGAACATGCTGCCGAATGTAACAGGCAGAGATCAGCTTTCTCCCTGCATGTAGGCTACATCGTAGCACTAGACCCGCCCCCTGCCTGCACAGTACACTGTACTATGGTCTGAGTGACAGGAGATGGAGCAGGCGGGCACATCATGCTGGGAAGGCATCAGTTGTCCATGCTTTCTTGATTAACTTTTCTGTTCCTCTCCTTGCCTGGACAGCGGCTTCTCTCCTCCCTCTCCAGTCATCTCTATCTCTCTCCTGCCTTATCTCTCACATTTTCCCTATGTCTGTTCTTATCTATCCCTGCTCCAGACATCTCAGACCCCATTACTCCTCTGTATAGTGACCCCCCCTTCTTTGTCCTCCCCCTTGTACCCCCCCCCCCCATATTGCTGCACAGCCAAAACGGAGTGGTGTTCTCTCCTCTGTCTCTCAGCTAACAGGTAACATTTTCAGGCTTTATATCTCTGTTCATTGCTGTGAAGACAACTGTTCTTTCACATTCTATTGTTAGTACATGCACATTCACAAGGGGTGCAAACAATGCGTCTCCCATGCAGGGCTGTATCCCCATGCCAGCAACCCATTCATTTCTACTGGGACACGAGGCTGCATGGACACAGCTGCTGTATCCTAATATGACATACAGGTTCGGGTCCCAATAGAAGTAAATAGGAAGCTGGCACAGGAATGCACACACTGTACTGATAAAAGAGAGTCCTGCACAGGACACACATGTCTGCACTGCATGTGAATGGACCCTAAAGAACTCATGTGCATGGATGCTTGGTGGGCTCCCCAGGCATAAGAAAACAATAGGGATTTTACACAGGAGCTAATAAAGCTGGCCATAGATGGATGGATGTGCTCAGTTTTTTTTATCGGACATGGACTGATAAATAAAATAAAAAAAACTGATCCATACACTATATAAGCTGATTGTACAATATCTTTTGGATCTACCACCAACTATGTAGTACAAAGGCTTGCCTGATTGGATACTACAATTAATTGTTTAAGTTTGTCCATATATTACAAAGTTTTGGTAAATCTAAAGGAGATTGTGCAATCTCTGCACAATCAGATTGCATAGTGTATGCTTACCTACAGCATAGTGTTCTTGTGCATGAGTACTAACAATGACAAATGTTTTCCCTGTTATCTTTATAACACCTATATATTGTTAACACCCTGACACATGGTATAAAGCTGGGTAAACACTGGGGTTGTGCCAATACCTGTTTTGTACAATGCAAAGTGGTCCAAGGAGGAGGCATTGTAAGTCTCTTTAATAGTATCAAGGGAGGGCAATTGGTCATTAGTCACTAGATCCTGAAGAGGGTTTAGGTTTAGAGAGATCTTTTTTTCCATGTGGTTTCAGGCACCGCTCCTATGGGATCCCAGGCTGAAGTCCCTATAACAAGCCTAGACTCACACAGGAACTGTGTAGGAAACCACATGTGATTCGGACAGGAATCACACCGTATTGTATGCAATTCTTTACAGTGGGATTTGAGCACATTCATTTTGTATGAGCTCAAATCACAATGCAAAATATTGGTTTTAGGTATCAGAGCATTTGAATGAGTACAAGTACTCGTGCAAATGCTTAGTATCAGCACCGATATCTGTATCAGTGCAACCCTAGTACACGCTATTTTTATTTTTTTTCCAGCAGGCTGAACGTATCCATACATCCACTCAAACAAGGTGGATGGAGGAATCCCCCCTCCACTGTCAGAATGCAATGATCAGCACTGCAGCCCACAGATCGAAGGAGGTTTTCAAGCAGGACCAAGATCAGTTTCAATTAGTTCTAGAGCACCATTTACAATCTTCAAACATCACCCTTGGGCAGCCAAGTTACTCATTAGTTACCAATCACAAATGTAAATAGTATTACTGAAGCTCTCCACTATCCGCAACCATCACATATGTTTTTGTGTGCTGCAAATGCTTCTACTAGCTCCGCCCCCTGCTCTGCGCCGGGGGGGGGGGGGCGCATTTTGGCATCATCGCCCTGGGCACTGAAATACCTTGTCCCACTACTGTGGCCAAGACTCATTTATACATTTGGGCTGGCCCGTGTAGTCTGAGCCAATAGAAGAGCTACTGTATGCTCAAATTGCTAAAGAAGGTTAATGCTGATTCTGACACAAGAAATGTGTTAAAACACACAGTGAATCTCAGTTTGTTGCGTATGGGGCTGCGTATCCATAGACCAGTTAGGGTGCCCATGCTGATCTGTGTCCACAGCCAAAAGCTTCTATAATGGACAACTGGGCTTGTGAGCATCAGATCTGGACCATGGAAAAATTCTGGGCTGCTGAATTCAAGAATGTTTTGAGGAACAAAACAAGTTTGAGTTGTTGACTTCACCTTCAAATTATCTAGATCTTAATCCCATCAAGTGTCTGCGGAAAATGCTTGAAAAACATGTCCGATCCATGGAGGCCCCTGCTCACAATTTACAGGGCTTAAAGGATCTGCTGCACATGCCTTGGTACCATATACCACAGCATACATTCAGAGGTCTAGTGGAATCCATGTCTTGATGGGTTATTATGGGTGATCACTTTGTTGTGGCTGATCAGTGCATATGTGCTATGAATGTAGAGATCAGTGATGTAAGTAACTGAGTTAAAATAAACTGAGTTACCTAACGCAGTTACTTTAGAGGGTAACGAGTAATCTAACTAATTACTTTTCCCCTCATGGTAACTCAGTTCCCATTACTTTGGCTTAGTTACCCCAATTACATCGACCGCCACTAGATGGCAGTAGTGTAATTCCGGTGTCCTGCCGAAAAAGTTCCCCCTCCAGATAAGGACCCCCTGTACTGCGCAGGTGCAGGGCTTGCGCAGTACGAAGGACTACGGAGCTTCCGAAAATTGCCGAACCTAAACAGCTCTGAGTGAACTCTACACCGCGCAGGTGCAGTTAACATGTAATTGTACGGGGCGATGCCGCACACCGCTGATGCCCGTGCTACTCTGCAAGGGGCGTCTATCTTGTAAGTAAGGCGGGTCTAGTATTACTGTAACCAAGGGGCGCATTTATTATTATTATTATATATCGAGCTCTGCCCATTAATTTAACATTCACCCTCTTCTGTAGCCATCCGCCCCTTAAACGATATAATAATAATAGACCCGCCACTTGCTTACACGCTATAACAGATCTCCCCCTTGGTTAGAGTAATAATAGAGCAGCCCCTTGGTTACACGATATATAACAATAATAATAAATGCGCCCCTTGGTTACAGTAATACTAGACCCGCCTTTTAGTTACACGTATAGAATATTTAAAAAAAAAGTCACAGTTACTTTGCTGAGTAACTAATTACTTTTCCAATGTAGTAACTGAGTTACTAACGCAATTACTTTTTGGGAGAAGTAATTTGTAACTTAACTAATTACTTTTTTAAAGTAAGATGACCAACACTGGTAGAGATGGATGGAGGTGGCCAGATAACTAACCCAAAGTAAAAAAGTAGAGTTTAACTTCCATCAGTTATAAGTAGAAAGGAGCTTCATGTTTGAGTTGAAAATGTCAACAAACTAGCCCAGGAATCCAAGTGATGTCATTGACCAAATATGGTTATGTCCATATTTGGTCAATGATGTCATCAACATGGGGACAGGGTCCCTTGTAGAAGGGGTGTCTTTGCTGCTGCCTTGCATTGTACCTTCCCAATGTTAAGGGCATGTGGCCCGGTATGGTGGTATGGTTTAGGAGGATGGATCACATGCCACCTGGATAGGGGGCATTTATAAATATTTAAGAGAATCGCACATTGTGTTTTTACGTTTTTATCTTAATGGGACTGTAGACATTTTTAACAAAAATATTGTACTGTCTTTTTAGGGGAATTATTCCCCTTAACAGTTTACAGAAGAGCCTAATCCAGGCATGTAACCTGGGTGGCCAGGAGAGGGAAGATAACAAGTGTGCATTCTGCCATTCCCAAACTATGCAAGCCACATGCTGTCAACTTAGGGAGAGTACCTGGCAATCAAGGAAGGGTAATGCCTCTTTTCCAACAAGGTAGGGAAAAAGATAAACCTATGTGGAAGTCACAGCATGCATGCTAGTTCGACAAAGCCTTTGGAAAGCTTCTTTACTCTTTGTTTCTTTGTGTGTGTGTGTGTATTTACATTTATTTTGTGTTGTGGGAATGAAAAAAGGGATATGGACCCTTTTATTACAGTTTTCCCTGTACCCACCAGTGTCTTAAATTGGCATTGGTAATAGCTTGTGAGTTTTACTGGAAAATCCCCAGTATTTACCTGCATCTGTATAATGATGTCATAGCATATTTTGCAATTCATTTATCTTTATAAATATAATGATGTAATTGTTGCCTTAGGGTTGGAAGGTCAAAAAGTACACATGACAGTAATCCTTTACATATATCCCTTTTGTTGGCAGGGAAATTAAAAAGTGTAATCTTTTATTGTATATTCAGCGATAAGCACAATTTTCTGTAGATCGCATTATATGATACTGTCATTTTACAGCTGAACTACAGGCAGATGAAATACTTATATGCAAACTGTCAAAAGTTTTATAATGCTAATCATTCAATGCTGACACACCCCTGCCAGACAGTACAGCTAGGTCCCTGACTTTTAATCAGAGCCACAAGTTGACCTACACAGGAGGCTAGACACTGGTGGATGTCCAAGGGGCTCATGTACAACTTCCATGTTGCTGTAGTAAACCAGGGAGATAGCAAATTGTTCAAGGCCGTGCACTTGGCTGTCACATCACAAAATATGATGCACTTGGAGGCAATTGGTGCATGATGGGGTTTCCCATGCCAGTACTTACAAAGCAAAAGAAGCAACTTTTCTGTGTCTGTGTGCCAGGTGAAATAATATGAAATGTGTTGCAAGGTATCAAAAAAGGTGTAGAGTACAGGTTATAGTGTTTTCCTGTAACTAAAGTCTATGTTTAGAGTCTCTGCATTAACTGCTCTTTTTTTGCCATGCAATCATAAATCAATGTTAGCAAATGACTTTACGTGACATTTAATCAAACTGTGGGGGTGATTTACGAAATCCATGCGCCATCAGTAGAGGCCCACGGCGAGCCGCAAAGCAAATTTCCATATTCATGAAATGGTGCACCAGTAACAGAGCCGAATCCCACATTTACTATGTCGGCGTACGTGAGAATGCAATCTGTACACCACTATGGACATGGCACACAGCATCTCAAAATCAATATTGACAGAAGATGGCGGTGATCTGAGGAAGTTTAGTGACAACTGCCCAAGTAACAAATATGCCCAAAATAGAATGAGAAAGTAACTTTTTCAGCGAAAGCCTGCTGTGCCTGCAAGTACGTTTAGAACTGCGTGAGATCAATGTAAGCATTTCCCAATGCGCAAGTGGCTGTTGCGCTCATTCACATGTGTTTGTTCACTGCGTTGCCAAAATCGTAGTAAATGTTAAGCAACGTACATGCAATTGCATAGGTTGAACGGGCGCACCTCTAAACTTGACATTTTTTTTAATGCTGGTTCACCTTTATGTATTTTTCTAAGGACATTTGCACACAGGTCATGTTAGCATGTTACGTTGCCAACATGTGACATGCACCTTGTTAAAATTATGTAAGAAGAATCTCCTCCTCTAGCTCCTCCTAAAAGGGCATTTAACCTTCCCCCTCTAATACATATGATTTCCTTGAGCTAGCTTTTGATTTTAAAGGGGAACTCCACACTCCATTCTCCAATGCTCTTGTCTCCCCCTCTAACCCCTTGGATTTCCATGGGCTAACTTTTGCTTTTAAAGGGGAACTCCACACAATCCTTTTTCAGAGCATACAACAGGGCCAGCTAGGAAAGGGGCGAGAAGAGCGATCGCCCAACCCCCTCCTGAACCATACAAGGCCACATGCACTCAACATAGCTGGCTGCCTTTGGGGCATGTTGGGCTTAGCCCAATACCAACCACAAAGCACCTTGTACCCACTAGTTTAAAGGGGTTTTCCACATTCTGTAATGTCCCCTGTCTGCAGCCTCCCACAACCCCAGCCTAGGGTTGTGTGGAAGAGGCCCTTGTCCACCTGAATAAGGGAACAAGGTGGTTGATTTTTGGGGTGCACAAGCCCATCCTGCCCCCAAGAATCCACCCTTCTTTCATGGGTATGGCTTGCTGTGTGTTTGGCTAGGGGTTTGTTAGTGTGTGGGAGGGGCCCCATATTTATTTAGTTTGTGGTGGTATTTTTCACATGGGGGTTCTCATTTTAAGCCTTAACAGACCCAAATGGCCTTGTATGTATTGGGGGGGGGGGGGGAGGCTATTTTTTGTTTTGGGTTAAAATCTTGCAGCAGCAGTGTAGATTTGTAAGTTTTCTCTAAAGCCGTACATCTTTGAAGCAGCATTTTGGATACATGCTACAGATGCACCACTTTACAGGCAGAGTGTTTGTCCCATCTGTAATTTTGTAGCATGCTAGATGATGTGCTTAATTTTGGACAGGGGGGGTGGCTTTTGTACTACCTGCATTTGGGTTGTTCTGGGCATGCTCAGGGACTGTTTTTTTGCTGTGGCTTTTGGTGTGGGAAATGCATTTGGGTTGTTCTGGGCATGCTCAGGGACTTTGTTTTTTTTGCTGTGGCTTTTGGTGTGTGAAATGCATTTGGGTTGGTCTGGGCATGCTCAGGGATTTTGTTTTTTTTTGTGCTTTTTGTGTGTCAACAGCACCTGGCTTTTTCTGGGCATGCTCAGAGAGTGTGTTTTTTGGGTTAGTAATTTAAGGACATCCTTAACAGGTGTACCAACTTTGAAGTTCTGTCTCTACATTGGGTGAACTTGCATTTTGTGTGTTTCATGTACTGTGCATGTGTTTTCATTTGCCTCATTAGCAGACAAACCTACGTTATATAAAGCTTGCAGATAGCATTCTTTACCTTGCCCTGAAAAAAGGCAAGATTGCATGATGGTGTGTGTGGGGCCTGAGAGTACATTTGGGTGTCCATATAGAGTTTGTAACTCATGTATTTTCTCTTTGTATTTTGGGGTGAAGGGGGGTATTTTTTAATGAAATATATATGTTGTCAATCTGTGTTGTTTGTAGGTTGTTAGTTTCACTTTGATTTAATTGTCTGTGCTGCATTATTTTGCAAAATCTTCCTCAAGCTGTTGTGACTAATAAATGTTTAAATCCTTAAAGCGGTTCGGCACTCATTTCATTTAGTAAATCTCTTTGCCTTCCAAATCAGGCAAAGAGTACTAAATGAAATGTTTTTTTTTTTTTTTTTTTTTTACTTACCTTGTAATTGAAGACTTCCGGTCTTCTCCCTCTGCGGCGGCGGGCGGGGTCTCTGCGTCGATCGTCGTCACGCCGCACTGTCTCCTGGGATCTGGTGTCATTGATCCCAGGAGTCAGTGCGGGCATCTTCCGAAATCTCGCGAGATTTCGGCCACATCTTCCGAAATCTCCCGAGATTTCGGCCGCATCTGCCGAAATCTCGTGAGATCTCGGCAGATGTGCCGTTACTGCGCACGCGCGAGTAACGGCAGTGCATGCTGGGCCATCTAAAGTTCCTGTGGGTGTTTCACATGCCCACAGGCAAGATGGCCCCCAGCACTAAAGAAGAAGACGAGGAACTTCATCGGACGAAAACCGGCGGCGATCGAGATGGAAGATGGAACAGGTGAGTCCCCTAATAAAGGTAAGCACACTTTATATTACGTCCTAGTGCAGAACCGCTTTAAGAGACTGTCCTTTTAACTCCTGTTAATTTCCTCTGCAAAATGGTCAGACCTCAAAACCACATTCTGTTAGTGTCTCAAATTAATATACATATGTTTTTTGCTTTCCTTGCTTTTTTCCAAGTCCTGTTTTTGTTGACCAATAAAATTTGTAGCACATTTTTATGTTTTATGTGTTTTGTTAATACTTTGTTTTGCAGATGCATGCTCAATCCAAGTAATGCATTTTAGACCCCCCCAAACAATTTTCATGCAACCGATTTCCCAGCTGCAGCTTAACTAGGCTGATTGGCATGGCAAAACAAAAAAAGATTTGTCTAAAAGCTACTTCCCGCGCAGTCCATGCGACCAGAAAAACGTCCTATAAGAAAAAACAAAGGGCAAGGCCTTCCAAAGAGGTCGCAGTAACTGAACACTATGGCTGAATTTAATTACATTTTATTTAGAAAAAACACACCATAATATCAAATGACAAAATACCAAAAATAGCGGTCTGAGTAAAACCTTTCAAAACATTAAAAAAGACAACGTTGTCATTTAAAAAGAGGGATCGCAGCTGCACATACATCCACACAATCAGCTCAAAGGATTGGAGTTGATTGAAGTATTGTCGATCAATATATTGCATATACTATCGTCCTCCTTCCTAATTAAGCAGTGGATTGTAGTCATACCAACTCCCATCCTTTGAGCTCTGTGTATGTCTGATTGTGTGGATGCCTGTGCAAAAATAATGGTCTAGCACATGGTCTTCAAACTACGGCCCTCCAGTTGTTCAGAAACTACTATTCCCATCATGCGTAGTCATGTTTGTGAATGTCAGAGTTTTAATGCGTCATGGGATATGTAGTTCTGCAACAGCTGGAGAGCTGTAGTTTGAAGATTCCTGATCACTCTAGCATGTCTTGAAAAAAGGTGTTTTTTCATGTGCCTTGTATAATACCCAAGAAATATCGTTTGGAAAATACAAGTGGGTCATGGTACATCTACATTCCAAATTTGGCACTTAAGTTTGTCATTCACTATGCAATCTGATTGGCCAATCTCTGTACAACTCGATACTTAGGCAAAATAGGTAATAGGAAGACGCACTTGAACAATTAATTCAAATTATAGGAAATCAAACAGGCACTTGCACTAAATCTAATTTATTTAAGATCTAACTGATTGCAGTGTATGGTCACCTTTAAAGATCAAGATCTGAAAATATAAATTTATTGGGTTTAGAAACTCTTCTCTGTTCTTTGTAATGTATTGAAAGATTTGGGTAAAAAAAGAAAAAAACACATTTCAAAGATATATTAGAAGTGATAGGAATGAGATCAAACAAGTTAAATAACTGAGAACACCTACTAATTGCCTAACATGACACATCCAATGAGATGAAATTAACCAATTGTATTGGGGGTGCGCTATTATCAATGAGAAAATCGCAGTTACCCTAGCGACAGTTGCAGTTTACATATGCGGTCATTTATTATCGCTATTTGCGCTTAAATGTGCGTGGGTTCGCACGTTCAATTAATGATTTTCCAGTGCACCAATTAAAGTATGAACTGATGCAGTGCCTTCTTCTTAGTAAATCACCCCCTTTGGGGTGCAAGACCTCAGTACCACCTGCATTGTACCCTTTATTTAATTATTATTAAAATGGTATACATGCTGGTGCTTTTCCATATACTATCATACATCAATGAGCCAAGGATAACTCCATTAGGTAGCACTGCATACTATCCTATTGCAGTTTAGCCAGGACAATCCTTAGCTCACTGATGTTTGGTAATGCACTATGCGCTTCAGCAAATGCTGAATTGATTTAAAGGGGTTGTAAAGCTTCCCGTTTGCAGGATGGATGCATTAAGGTGAAAAAACATCCGATGCTTACAGGCCCCCCCAGCCCCCCCGTTTACTTACCTGAGGCCTCAAAAGTCCCACGTTGTGAACATGCTGGCTTCTCGGCCTCGGCTCTTCATTGGATAGATTGATAGCAGCGCAGCCATTGGCTCGCGCTGCTGTCAATCAACTCCAATGACACGGCACGCCGGGGGGGCAGGGCCGAGTCCTGTAGTTGGCAGAGATGGACACTGAATACAGGACTCGGGAGTGCGCCCGCAAGGTAACCCCCAGGGAGAGCGCTTCCCATAGGGGGTTATCAGAAGCGGGGAGGACCCGAGACAGCCGCCGAGGGACCCCAGAAGACGAGGATCGGGCCACTCTGTGCAAAACTAGATGCACAGTGGAGGTAAGTATAATATGTTTGTTATTTAATAAAAAAAAAAAATGTGAAGCTTTAGTATCACTTTAATCCCCCTCACTTGGATCTACAAGCAAAAAAAAATAAAATGAGGGGAAATCTCTATACTATAGTTTTGAGGGTATACTTTTATTATATTTAAACTGATTGGTTCCCAGTAATGAAATATTTACATTTCTGGAGCAACTTCTCTCTAGAAAAAAAAATAAAATGAGGGGAAATCTCTATACTATAGTTTTGAGGGTATACTTCTTAAGCCCCATACACACGGTCGGACTTTTTCATGGATTCTGTCCGATCGGACAAGGTTGTGAAAAATCAGACCGTGTGTATGCACCATCGGACAGTGTTCGTCGGTTTGTCCGACGGACAAAGTCTTATTTACATTTCTGGATCAACTTCTCTCTAGAAAAGTGCCACGCATGCTCAGATCACATTACAAGACCAAAGCTATTTTCCTGAGTTGGCAGGTTTAATCATAGGAACTCTTCGACAAAGTACGACGGACATGATCCGACGGACCTGGTCCTCGGATTGTCCGACCGTGTGTATGGGGCTTAAGTATGTCCTGTTTGCTAAGCAATATCCACATTTTGCTGTAAGGTGAGAGATAGTTTGTCTCAGAAAATCTGAATTTCTTGGAAATTTGTGTGATATATTCAATTTTTTTTAATGAATATTTAAAAAAAAACAGCACAATTTCTGCAAAATCATGCAATACATTTTAATTTTAAAGCTAAAAATCAGCAAACAGCTACATGCATACATATATAAAAGCTGTCTGGTCAAAATATTTGTACTTCTATCCATCCAGTTCTTAGATTTTCACAGCACACACAACACTGACAGTTTGATGGTCTTCCCTTTTCTGCTGCTGTTGATCATTACAGACTGGTCATCTCCCTTCCCACAGCTTGTGACTGGACACTGATGAGGTCATCTCTCTTCCCACAGCTTGTGACTGGACACTGATGAGGTCACCTCCCTTCCCACAGCTTGTGACTGGACACTGATGAGGTCATCTCTCTACTCTCATCTCAAATTAGCAGGTTCCTCATCAGCCCATGAGCATAAAGCACACCTGATTGGTCTTTTTTGTGGCCTCTCCCTTTCTCGGTCACGGTACTGCTGTACAAGAGATTTCAAGAGGGCGAAATCAAGTCTAAATAGGATATTTATACGAATTGCATTTAAAATGTAATGTGTTTAAATAGACACAAAACTGCGTTGATTTGTGTTTTTTTTAAATCTGTCTGGAGCTTAGCTTTAATGAAGTTGTTTTGAATAAATGCTCAACAAGTAAAGTAACAATAGGCTTAATCAAATAATAATAGTAGTAGTAGTATTAAGTTAAACATGTAGCTATTGGTCTATATTTGTTCTCAGTATTTTACGATTCCATGTAAAAGGAACTATGTTGCAATCTAGTCTAACCAGTTAGTCTAACAGTTTTCAGCAAGCAGTTTTCACCATGCATCCTTTATGTACAAAATAATCAGGTGTGTCATTTAGCTTGGGCTTCTAGGCAGTAGGTGAGATATAGTATTTGGCTAAACTTGCATTGGTGTATAGGGTGCTGAGGAAATGAAGACTGTGTGGGGCAGACATAAGTGGTTCACTGACAGACAGGCTCTTTGAGAGGGTGTTGGAAGCAACTATCAAAGTACAGTAATGGCACACACAATAAAGAGTTGCAATGAAGTTGCAATCATAATAATAATCCAGTAATTGTCAGAGCAAATTCAGGAAAAAGCTTTATTGAAAATTAGAACCAGAACATCGCCATACATTGTGTTTCATTGCCCGAGAGGGCCACGATCTAAAATCTGTCCAAACAGAAACAACAGCAAAAAATTAGTACACTGAGTATACAGCTGCATGTCCAGACCAGTCGCATACAGTATCTCACAAAAGTGAGTACACCCCTCACTTTTTTGTAAATATTTTATTCTATCTTTTCATGTGACAACACCGAAGACATTATACTTTGCTACAATATAAAGTAGTGAGTGTACAGGTTGTATAACAGTGTAAATTTGCTGTCCCATCAAAATAACTCAACACACAGCCAATAATGTCTAAACCGCTGGCAACAAAAGTGAATGGGTACGTCAAAGCACAGTTTCTTGCCTCATTCTCTCAAATGCTATGGACAGACACATTGGCAAATCCTCTAATAAAGAAACAGGTTTAGAGAAAGTAGAATAGGATATGGAAGAAAAAATCCCCAGGTGCCACATGAAAACAGAACCGGCACGTGTAGCTGTGTTTCAGCAACTTGGCAACAAGTTGTAAAGATTTCAGGGTTTGGGACTTTTTCTTCACACCAATTCTCTATATCGCTGTCACTGAATCCTAGCACAGTCATGAGTAAGGGGCTGTTGCTTTCTACAACCTAGCTCTAGCTAATGCCATGGCTGAGAATAGCAGTCTCTGGGCTAAAACCTACACATCTTTCCAGCGCGTCTTATTGTCACTGCTTCTCCATTGCTGTAACTGCCATATGCATAGGTGTGTGCAGGGGTGTGTGTCGGATGTGCCTGGGCACACCCTAATCACTCTGTGTGTATTAGCATTATCGCACTGTATGCCAGCGGGGAGATGGGATATATCTCCCTCTGACCAGTTCTGTCAATAATGACGTGCTACCGTACTTCTCTTTCACTGTGTTGGCTCTGCCATAAGAGTGTGTGTCTGTGTGTGTATGTATGTATGTAATATATATATATATATATATATATATATATATATATATATATATATATACACAGGCATACCCCAGTTTTAAATACACAGTGGGGTTTATTTACTAAAGCTGGAAAGTGCAAAATCAGGCTCACTGATGCATAGAAACCAATGAGCTTCTAACCCCAGCTTGTTCAATTAAGCTTTTGTAATAAAACCTGGAAGATGATTGGTTTCTATGCAGAAGTTTTAGTAAATAAACCCCATTGTGTACTTAAAAGTGGGGTATGCCTGTATATATATATATATATATATATATATATATATATATATATATATATATATATATATATATATATATATATATATATATATATATATGTGTGTGTTTGAGCTTTGAGGTGTGCACACCTATGGTCATATGGATGTGGCTTCTGTGAGCAGTCAAAACCTGGATGGATGTGGGCATTGAAGACATTCCAAACCTTCTCTATGCTATGCTGCTGCATATATTAGGAGTTTAGAGCAATGGCAGCTGGTGCTAAAAATATATGGTGGGCACAAACAAACCCCTCCAGGTCCGTACTCACCATGGTCATTGCTCCCATCCGCGGCTTCCGTGTTAACCCGGTCTGCTTTCCAGGTTCCAAATCTTCAGCCTCCTGATTGGCCGGGATGAGAAGCCGGAAACCAGAAGTGATGCAATGGCGAATATTGATTCGCTAAAATCAAAAGTGGGAGGGTTCGGGCACAGTGCTCTGTGCCCAGAGGACAACTTAAAACAAGCCAATTAGAGCCTCAGGCTTTAATCACATGCTTGTCAAAAAATGACAGCCATAATAGACACCTATTAGTCCGGCACCCCGCACAGTACACATACGGAACAATTTATTCTTAACTAAATGATAATATGACTAACATTTTTTAACTTTAAGATGTTAAAAAATGTTAGTCATATTATAATTTATTTAAAAGTAAATCGTTCTATGATTAGCTTTCCTATTTGTCAAAACCTTGGGGTGGGGGGGTGGGGTGGCACCCTTGTGCCCCTTATGAACCCGCCACCACTGGTTCAGAGTCCTTATATATGAATACTTCTGGATTTTTATCCCGCCCTCAATTATAATGAAGTGATTATTAATCGATAGGAATGATATTAATGGGAACTTTGTTTTCAAAAGACTTCCCTATTCATGCTTAGAATAGAAAGCTTTGCATGGATGACCTTTAGGTATCATTAACTTGAAAAACATTAAATAGGGAAATATATTTTACAATGCATTTTAGACATATACACATACCAGACTGCAGACTGAAAACAAAGACCATCTGCAGTGATGATTGTTAGTAGCCGTTAGTGGCCGAAAAACAGCTTTTCTTATTTGTAGCAGGAGATAGATACTTTTCTATTTAAAATAATAATGTGATTAGGAAATGCTGAGAAGTGCCAAACTGCATTATTAGAATTTTATTGATAATTTCAAATTTTTGGGTCCACATTGCCCTTTGTAAGTAACTTACACATACACAAAGGGGTTGATTTACTAAATGCAAATAGACTGTGCACTCTGCAAGTGCAGTTGCTCCAGAGCTTAGTAAATGAGTTAAAGCTTCCCTTTGCAAAGAATACCCAATCACATGCTAGGAAAATATTTTTTTGCTTGCATGTGATTGGATGATGGAAGTCAGCAGAGCTTCTGCTCATTTACTAAGCTCTGGACCAACTGCACTTGTGGAGTGCAACTGCACTTTGCAAAGTGCAAAGTCTATTTGCCTTTAGTAAATCAACCCCAAAGTCTTTGCCAGAACAAATCTGTAAAAAAACTATAAAAACCTCATAAAAGTATGTATATTTCCCTTCTATTTATTGCAAACCACTATCAGTTCTGTTGGTTTTATCGTTATCGAGGAGACAGTGGAGGTGATGATCAAGGTCCTCCTGTTAGTACTCGGAGTATCTGAATTAAATTGTATGTGTGAATAGAATATTCCAACAAGTTTTACCTAGCTGCGAAGGTGACACTATACAATATAGATTGACAGCTTAGAGGACTGATGGCACGTACACTGTAGCTTCAAATATAATGTGGATACCTTTACAAATGACTTTCTGTCACCTTTTTTTGACCTTGTAAAACACTGGTCAGAGAGCCACAGAGCAGGAATAGCAAGGTAGATAGCAGATGACTGCAGCTACTGCTGAAAGACAAGGGTGATAAATTGTATTGTTTCGCTCCTCCCCTCCAGGCAGGTTTTAAGAATCTCAGGTACGTGGCATTGAGGAATGATTCATGAGGCCTACCACAGCAGAGTCACACTTGCTGTCATATAAATAAAACCCAGCAGTTTTCACACACTGACCTCAAGTCTTCTAAACGAAAACTGTAAACTACTAAACTAACCACATCACTCATTTTAACTTCTGCATGCTCAAAACATATTTTAGCTTGGTGTATTTAACTCCTTTTTATATTTTACTTGAAATGCAAAATTATAGATATGGAAGTAATGGACGTATATGCTTTATTGGTTATATTATAGCCATGTACAAAGATAAATACGGTATATGTCTACTGGCACTGGTCTCATTCACATGAGTGAATGAGGGTGGATAGGCTGCAGTGTTCAGAGGTGGGCAAGTGCTGCCTCTATGGTCATAAACGTCCAGAAAATGCTGAACCTGGATTCAAACTACTATTATATATATATATATATATATATATATATATATATATATATATAAGCAAATTTCTTTCCTGTAAACCGTGGTTGCAGGGAAGAAATTAGCTCTGTGTGTGGCCGGCCTTAAAATATATGTATACTCATTAGCTTTAGATTAGGGAATTTCTGTGGAATTTTGTATTGAATTTGTTAATGACAACAAGAAAGGCAGTAAAATAGTAATCTAGCAACAATGGATACCCCAGCGAACAGCCAGCATCAATAGACCCTCCAACAGCCAGAAACATTAGACTTCTACCTCAGCAGTAGATCCCTCCTAGCAATGATTGACTCCCTGCAACATAATACCCACCCTGAGCAAGAATAGATCCTTCCCCAGCAAAAATAGACCCCTCCCCAGCAACAATAGACCTCCCCAGCAACAATAGACCTCCCCAGCAAAAATAGATTTCCTCCATAAACTATAGATTCCCCAGCAGCCAGCATCAAATAGACCTCCCCTCAACAGTAGATCCCTCCCAGCAACAACAACATACCCCCAACAACATAAGATCCACCCCAGCCACAATAGATCCCCCTTCATCTGCAAAAAACAGATCCTCTCAGCATCAATAGACCCTCCAGCACACCCCAGCACCCCTTGCTATTACATACATTCAGTTCTGGAGATGCCAGAACTGCGTTCCCCCACGTTCCTGCTGAAAAAAAGCCCTGATTAACGTGCATTTTGCCATTTTAACATGCCATACTTTTTTAACAGGCACCGGCCGTGGGTTTTTTTATTGTGCATTTTGCCACTTTTTTAAACACACCTTTTGGCCCTTTAGCACACATTTTGGTTGAGGTTATTTTAACATGCACTTTGGTGTGGTTTGTAACGGACATTTTGGCGCTTCTTTTAGCATGTAATTTGACACTTTTTAATGTGCATTTTGATTAGCTTTTTATGCGTATTTTGTCAAACAGCACATTTGCTAGCCACTTTTGGGGTGCCATTAACAATTAAACAATTATTTTTTTTTGTGCAAAAAAAGTAAAAAATTTGCCAAAATACATGTTAAAAAAGCACCAAAAGGCACATAAAAATGTGCTAAAATGCATTTTAAAAAAGCAATACAAAATGTGTGTTGAAAAAAGCAGTGACAAAGTGCATCAAAAAAAGTACCAAAATGTGCACAAAAAAGGCCCAAAAAGCCAAATTGAACATTGTTTGGGCATGGAGCATTGCGCATTTTGGCACGTTGGTAGTGTATTTGCCAAATGACAAAATGTGTGGCAAAATGCATGTCTGCTAACTGCATTTGGGGTGCCATTAACCAGTGGCGTCACTAGGGTTGGTGTCACCCGGTGCGGTAAAACATGGTGTCACCCCCCATACCCCCCTATTTTCGAGGTGGCAGCTCAGCGTTGGAGATCGATGGTGCACGTTGGATCTTTTGGAATTGCTCATTCCCTAGGATCAGTAATGGATAATGGCCGACAGGCCCACTTACCAGACCAAGCAAAACAGCGCAGTGATCCCTTCGGCTGATTAATTGCTCACTCTGGGTTGCCCAGGGCGAATCTGGTCAGAAGTGTAGCACGTCTGTACCTTGGCACTGGCTTAGTCTTTCTCTCTCTAGTGGTGCTGGGCAGTGTGGTTCTCTCTCTGGTGGCGCTGGGCAGTGTGGTTCTCTCTCTGGTGGTGCTGGGCAGCGTGGTTCTCTTTCTGGTGGTGCTGGGCAGCGTGGTTCTCTTTCTGGTGGTGCTGGGCAGTGTGGTGCTCTCTCTGGTGGCGCTGGGCAGTGTGGTGCTCTCTCTGGTGGTGCTGGGCAGCGTGGTTCTCTTTCTGGTGGCGCTGGGCAGTGTGGTGCTCTCTCTGGTGGCGCTGGGCAGTGTGGTGCTCTCTCTGGTGGTGCTGGGCAGCGTGGTTCTCTTTCTGGTGGCGCTTGGCAGTGTGGTGCTCTCTCTGGTGGCGCTGGGCAGTGTGGTGCTCTCTCTGGTGGTGCTGGGCAGCGTGGTTCTCTGTCTGGTGGCGCTGGGCAGTGTGGTGCTCTCTCTGGTGGCGCTGGGCAGTGTGGTGCTCTCTCTGGTGGTGCTGGGCAGTGTGGTTCTCTTTCTGGTGGCGCTGGGCAGTGTGGTGCTCTCTCTCTGGTGGCGCTGGGCAGCGTGGTGCTCTCTCTGGTGGTGCTGGGCAGCGTGGTTCTCTTTCTGGTGGCGCTGGGCAGTGTGGTGCTCTCTCAGGTGGCGCTGGGCAGCGTGGTGCTGGGCAGCGTGGTTCTCTTTCTGGTGGCGCTTGGCAGTGTGGTTCTCTCTCTGGTGGCGCTGGGCAGTGTGGTGCTCTCTCTGGTGGTGCTGGGCAGCGTGGTTCTCTTTCTGGTGGTGCTGGGCAGTGTGGTGCTCTCTCTGGTGGCGCTGGGCAGTGTGGTGCTCTCTCTGGTGGCGCTGGGCAGTGTGGTGCTCTCTCTGGTGGCGCTGGGCAGCGTGGCTCTCTCTGGTGGCGCTGGGCAGAGTGGTGCTCTCTCTGGTGGCGCTGGGCAGCGTGGCTCTCTCTGGTGGCGCTGGGCAGTGTGGCACGCTCTCTCTGGTGGCGCTGGGCAGTGTGGTGCTCTCTCTGGTGGCGCTGGGCAGCGTGGCTCTCTCTGGTGGCGCTGGGCAATGTGGTGCTCTCTCTGGTGGCGCTGGGCAGCGTGGCTCTCTCTGGTGGCGCTGGGCAGTGTGGCACGCTCTCTCTGGTGGCGCTGGGCAGTGTGGTGCTCTCTCTGGTGGCGCTGGGCAGCGTGGATCTCTCTGGTGGCGCTGGGCAATGTGGTGCTCTCTCTGGTGGCGCTGGGCAGCGTGGCTCTCTCTGGTGGCGCTGGGCAGTGTGGCACGCTCTCTCTGGTGGCGCTGGGCAGCATGGCTATTTTTCTGGTGGCGCTTGGCAGTGTGGTTTTCTTTCTAGTGGTGCTGGGCTCAGCTACCTTGTTACTGTGGACACAACACCCCCCCCCCCCCCCCCATGAGACCAGCTTGCTCAGGGTGGGTGGATGGGTGGATGTGTCACTCAGCCACTGTGCCTATTATAGCTAATACAATATATATGTGTCCAGCAGCACCCCCCCCCCCCATCATCAGACCAGCTCAGGGTGGGGGTGGCTCAGTCAGCTAATATATAGTGAGTGTTGTCTATCTGATGGGGGGGGGGTGCTGCTGGACACATATATATTGTATTAGCTATAATAGGCACAGTAGCTGAGTGAGCTGGTCTGGTGGGGGGATGGGGGCGGCTGGACCAGATTGCTCTCTCTCTCAGGACAGCCAGGGCGCCAGACACAGAGTCCTCCCACACCAGCTCTTTTTGGTACTGTCAGTACCATGACAAGCCCCCTCACCCTGGGCTCGGGCCGGCGGTGGACACCAGGACCCCCCCCCCCCCCCGGAACCTGTACTGAATCTGCACGGCAGCTTGAGTCTCTAGAGGAGAGGAGGGCAGCTTCACAGCGTGCAGCCGCCGCGCCGCCCGGGCGGACATACTGTGTGGTGACGTCATCATCATGTCTTCAGCGAGAGATGTGACAGGATGAAGTTCGCTGGCTGGCTCAGTAGGGTAGGGAGGAGGAGGAGGAAGGAGGAGGACACACTCACACACCAGGGGCGGCATGGCGCTGGAGGTGTGTTGTTTCAGCCCAGCGGGGTGAACGGGTCAGATGGAAAAAAAAAAAAATACCAGGGCTTTCCTCACTGTCGGGAGGGTGTCACCCGGGTGCGCACCGCACCCCCCGCACCCCCCTTGCAACGCCTCTGCCATTAACAATGAATAGCACCCAAAAGCACATTGCATATTTTGACAGGATTTTACAGCAATTTGGAATCATGGCAAGACATAATTCTGCCAACAATTCTTCATTGCTCAGATGTGAATGGGTCCTAAATGAAAATACATGATAACTATACTGTGTGTGTGTGTACTGTATTTGTATATATATATATACAGTACAGGGGGTCCCTGGGTTACAAACAAGATAGGGACTGTAGGTTTGTTCTTAAGTTGAATCTGTTTGTAAGTCGGAAACAGGTACATTTTTTAATTGTAGCTCCAGCCAAAAAATCTATTTTTACGTTTTTTAGATAACATAGAGAAGGGTTATCACCCCTGTAACATTTGTTTTGCTGTCTGTGCCCCTGTTCAGAAGATTTCACCTCACCTTCTGTCCCAATGACAATTGGATTTTGAAAATTTTGGGTTGATAGGGAAGCATGGACTGGTGATAACGCATCTTTACCCATAATAACTCTTACAAGAGTGAATTTTCCTTCCTAGGGGTGGATTTCCTCTCACTTCCTGTTGTCTCCCTCCATTTGTTTGGCCATTCACACAGAAGTCTCCATACACTTCATACACAGTGCAGAGGTCTCCCTCATAATATTTCCCCTTATGGTCAAATATTCTTAGCCTATAGTGAAAGGCTGGTCATACACAGTTCGAATCTTGGCTGGTTCAGCAGGAACTGGCCGAGATTTGAACTGTTAGTGGGCAGGCTGAATGTACCAAGGTACAACCAGCATGTTGGATTCTCTTACGATTATCGCTAGCAGGTATGGCATAATAACTGTCATATTCCCCCGCCCGTCCCTGCCTTCCACCGGAAGAAGACAATTGCCGATTCCCCTGTCAGCACTGTCTGTGTTGATAGGGGAATCATGCAAATTTCTTTCCTGCAACCCGTGATTGCAGGAAAGAAACTTGCACCGGGTATAGGCGGCCTTAGACTATTTTCTCTATTGGTTGAAGATTCTTTAACTCTTCTGGCTAAATGTTCTTATAACTATTTCATTTTGGGGTTGAATGTTGGAAAATGTAAGCGTTAGTTCTTATGAGCCCCGCTGCCACGTTCGCATGCAGTATATGCAAGAGAAAGGGATACTCCATAGTGCAATACCGTTTTGAAAACACAAATTTTATTATACTAAAGACATGCACTTACATTCTGTGCAAAGAAGCTGTGTAGTAAAAGAAAACCAGGAGCAGGGCCACACTGTGCAAAGAAGCTGTGTAGTAAAATAAAACCAGGAGCAGGGCCACACCCACCTTTAACCCCTCTACTTCCAAATAGAAACTCACATTACACATATTACAATCATTATGGGTAATGATTATTATTCGTGACTTTGATGAGACATTCACAAAGCAAACTTTTTATACATACCCCAAAAGTGTAAGTTCAGCCAAAATGCTTTTTTTGTTTTGAATATAGTGGGGAGCATTTGAACCCCTTTGTGTTTTGCAATGATCTCAGTTAGAAAAGTTTCCCCTCAGTTAAACCAGCCATTGACTAATCGAAATTCAGTCAGTTCAGCAGGAACTGGACACATTTTGACCCGTGTATGGGCATGCTTGCTGAACTGAAGCTAATCCATTGATTACCCCTTTTCTAAACCTATATTGTTTTTTTTATACTCTCTTTTTTCTTAACCTTTTTCTTTCTCTTCTTTTTTTCATTCTTACTTTTTTCTTCCATCTTTTTATTTAATATTTAAAATAGGTTGCATTTTCCATATTTTCATTACAATCCTCTCTACACATCCTATGTTTTCATGCTCATTTTAGTAAATTCATTTTATTTAACTGCTTCAGCCCCGGAAGATTTTACCCTCTTCCTGACCAGAGCACTTTTTGCGATTCGCACTGCGTCGCTTTAACTTAAAATTGCGCGGTTGTGCGAAGTTGCACCCAAACAAAATTGACGTACTTTTTTCCCCAAAAAAGAGATTTCTTTGGTGGTATTTGATCACCTCTGCAGTTTTTATTTTTTTGCGCTATAAACAAAAAAAGAGCGTCAATTTTGAAAAAAAAAAACAATATTTTTTTACTTTTTGCTATAATAAAATATCCCCCAAAAATATATAAAAAAAAAGTTTTTCCTCAGTTTAGGCCGATATGTATTCTTCTACATATTTTTGGTAAAAAAAAAGTCGCGTACATTGATTGGTTTGCGCAAAAGTTATAGCGTCTACAAAATAGGGGATAGTTTTATGGCATTTTTATAAGTAATGGCGGCGATCTGTAAATTTTATCGGGACTTCGACATTATGGCAGACACATCGGACACTTTTGACACTATTTTGGGACCATTGGCATTTATACAGCGATCAGTGCTATAAAAATGCACTGATTACAGTGTAAATGATACTGGCAGTGAAGGGGTTAACCACTAGGGGGCGATTCTGGGGTTAAGTGTTTCCTAGGGAGTGATTCTAACTGTGAGGGGATGGGATTTCCAGTCACGTGACAGCCATCACTGCTCCCGATGACAGGGAGCAGTGATCTCTGTCATGAGACAAGGCAGAACGGGGAAATGCCTTGTTTACACTTGCCTTGTTTGCACTTCCCCGTTCTGTGGCTCCATGACACGATCGCCGGGAGACCGGTGGACATTGAGTCCGCCAGTCCCGCGGGCAAGGTCACGCTGTATGCGGCGGGTGCGCACACGCACCTGCTATCCCCGCCTCTTAAAGGGGACGTACAGGTACGCCCATTTGCCCACCACTGCCATTGTGCCGATGTATATCGGCGTGCAGTGGTCGGCAAGTGGTTAAGTTTATTACGATATTCACAATATATTCACAATTTTGTTGTGATTAATACCGTTTTAAAAGTCCAAGTGAACATTTCTTCAAAATATTGATTTACTTATAATTACATACTTTTGTTTGATATCTAAACATATATTCAAATTATTGTTTATTTTTTCCTAGTAACTATTACTTTAATAATATATTTATTAGAATGTGTGTTGTATACTTACAACCTAATAAAAAAGTTTAATTTGGTAAAAAAAAAAATAATAATAATAATACATTTGAGCTGGATCCAGTCTGAAAGAGATTACAGCTGGCCACAGATGGATCAAAATTTGACTGGTTCAGCAAGGGTCAGTCTAATTTTGATCCATTTGTGGCTGCTGTTCACAAACATTGCAAGCCAATAAAAAATGATTTATGGAAAAGAAAAACATTGCATGTAAGCACTATGTCATTATCCTTGTTCTGATGTATTGTCTATAAATACATTGCAGACACAGTCAGGGTGAATGTAAACAAAGCATGGCTGAATCATCTATGACCAGAGTTAGACAAAATATCCCCAACTTAAAAAAATGCAGATAAAAGCACACAACAATCAAAGGTTTTAAATGTTTACTTGCTGTAGTTTTCTTTCCCATAAATGATTGGCTTGCAACGTTCCCCAGAAATTGCTAGCAAATTTGACCACTTAATGAGTTAATACTCTAGAACAGTTCCATCCCTCATTGCACATCATTGCTCTTGTCTCTTCTCGGAGTGTCTAATTATTGTCTATGCTGGCCTAGCTCCCTGCTCCTCCTCTCACCTCTCTACATAACCTTTTGTGTAGCAGCCAGGGAAGGAGCAAAGGGAAATACTATAGTGCAGTGGTTTTCAACCACCTCTCTCCTGCTAGGCTGTGCTTGCTTCGTTTTCCTCACCATTCTCATAACCTGACTGTGTGCCATGAATGGGATTCTGTGAGCAAATTTTGGGATCCACAAAATACAGACATAAGCCTCGTACACACTACTTGTGACAGCCCAGGTCAGAGCCGCTGTACTAAAGCCTAGTACACATGGGTCAAATGTCATGCTGCCATTTCAATAGAAACTGGTCGACGTTCGGCTCGTGTGTACGGCAGCCGGTTCGACAGAAGCCAACCATTTTCCCGGCTTCTGTCAAAGATTCTTGACTGAAAAAGGTCTGCCAACTGGCTCCCGATCAGCGCTCTTAGCCAATGACTGAGAGCACTGACTGGAGTGTTCTGGGGGGGGGGGGGCGCCCCTGCCCCTGTCAGAACATAATAGTACAGCAGGGGAGATCCACATACTAACATTGGATTGTTAGTACAGCTGCTCCGACCTGAGCTGTCAAGTTTTTTTTTGTTCAACCAGGTGGATTGAAGGAAAAAAAACCTAGTAGTGTGTACGAGGTTTATTAATCCGATGTTTGTACAGAGATCTCCCCTACTGCGCTATTGTGCTCTGTCAGGGGGGTGCCCCCCCACCAGGACACTCTGGTTAGTGCTCTCAGCTGAGTGCTCTGATTCAAAGCCGGTCGGCTGAGCTTTTTCAGTCATGGACCTTCGACAAAAAGCCAGCCAAACGACCAGCTTATGTCGGATCATCTGGCGTACTCACGGGCCGAATGTCGGCCGGTTTCTATTGAACCGGCCGATGCCGCCCAACATTTGGCCCATGTACTAGGCTTATAAGTACAACCTGGTGGGTGATAAGCACACCCTGTGGATGCTGCTACACAATGAAGAGGCTTTCCAGAATGTTATTGGCTCCAAGGCCAAGGTGAGAGAGATGTTGAGAATATCACCCTTGTGCGTTGGGTGAGTGCTGGAGCAATCTGCTGGGAGTTGGATTCAGGCACTGTGTACACTATCTGTGTCAGCAGAGGCTGTTGTATGGTATAGTATGATATGTGTCAGACCATTTGTGTTTCTTAAGGCAATATTGTAGGTAACTAGATGAGATGAACTAGTGCTGCAGCTGAGTATACCATGATAATATTTGATTGCGAAGTGGTGAAGTGGTGAATTAGGTGTATGTTAACTGGAGAAACTCTCATTCTTTATTGTAATGTTAACAAGAAATACCCCATTGCTTTCTTTGCTGTGGTCAGAGGTGACTTATTCTGCTCTATGTAGGAGAGGACATATTTGAAAACTTTAGACGAGAGCAGTGGTTCTCAAATCCTGTCCTCAGGACCCACTAACAGGCCAGGTTTGCAAGATTACTGAAATACATTACAGGTGATATAATTTGCTGCTCAGTGATTGTAGAATTCTAGTCTGCATCTCTCTAAGTTAATACCTGAAATCTGGCCTGTTAGTGGGTCCTGAGCACAGGAGTTGAGAACCACTGGACTAGAGCTTGCAAGTTCTCATCCTTCTTTGGGTTAAATGTGGAACGTTTCTTAGCTAAGTGAGAGATAAATATGACTCTGTTTTTAAAATGATTATATTCCTGTGTTTGCCTACATGGCATATCAGAGATGCCCATCTTGATCCAGGTTCAGTATCAAATATGCCCATCTTGTTGTATAAAAAGATCAGAAATGATCTTGGTATCATCCTGGGTTGTATGTCTTCTGAAGCCCATGGATACTGACCCTACTGTTTCATGAGAGCTAAGCTACCTTAGTTGATGTTGAGGTCAGAGAGGATCAGCCATAACTGAATGCAAATCCTTTTTTTCTTTTTTTTCCGATCTGGTTTCAACACAAATTACATTTTATGTTGCAAGTATTAAGCTGGCTACCTGTTTCAATCTGATTGCACAATCTTCTTTAGATTTACTAGCTACTATATGGTGTAATATCAAACCTGACTAAGTACCGTAACTACCGTATATACTTGAGTATAAGCTGACCCAAATATAAGCCAAGGCACCTAATTTTACCACAAACTGGGAAAACGTAATGACTCGAGTATAAGCCTAGGGTGAGAAATGCGCAGCTACTGTAAGTGGAAAAGAGTGGAAAAACAATGCCCATTTGCAGCCTCACTGTGCCCATTTGCATGCCTCACTGTGCCCATTTGCAGCCATAGGTCCCCCAAACTTCAAACTTGGTAGTTCAGGGTTCCTATATGCCCCCTAGCTGCAGCCAAAATTTGGGGTCTCTGGACCCAAAGGGTCCCGAAATGACATTGCTGCAGATGGACACAGTTGACCGACTTTGGGGCCCTGTATCTCGGGTACACTTAGTGCTAGAAACCCCATCTTTGGATATGTTGTAGTGTTAGTTCCACTGGGTTTGAATACCAAATTTCAATATCAAACACTTTTCTGCAGCAGAGAATAACATTTTCCGAACCGACTTTGGGGCCCCGTATCTCGGGGCCACTTAGTGCTAGGAACCCCATCTTTGGATACGTTGTAGTGCTAGGTCCACTGTGTTGGCATACCAAATTGGGGTTCCTAGCACCAAGTTCGGGTCGGAAAATGTAATTTTCTGCTGCAGAAAAGTGCTTGACCCAAGTATAAGCTGAGGGGGGGATTTTCATCACAAAAAAATGTGCTGAAAAACTCGGCTTATACTCGAGTATATACGGTAAATCGTTTTCGACTGATTACTCCCTTTTAAATAATTTTAAATACCTATTTAATAATATAATTTTAAATACATATTTTGAATTGCCATACTTTTCTACTGTTAGGGTGTGAAAGTTTTTGGAAGAATTCACTAGGTTGATGTCTCATTAAAGTGGAACTTCACCCAAAAGAGGAATTTCTGCTCTTCCTCCCCCTCTGACATTTTTGGCACATACAAACGAGTACATGGTTTTGAGTGGAAGGCCCCCCCCCCTCCTGTCCCCATCCTTTTGGGACACACCACAGGTCCCAGAAGGCTGCTGGACCATTCACAAAGCGTGGCACGGTTTTAAAAATGCATAGTGGGCAGTCGGCTGTGAAGCTGCAAGCAGTCTCAGCCTTCTGCCCACAGTTAATATGCCGGGAAATGGAGACTAAAAACCATTGAAAGAACCGACCCGGGTGAGCACAGCTCTGGATCCTGGGGACAGGTGAGTGGCTATTCATTAAGGCTCCATTAACACCAATGTATTTTTTCATGCTTTTGCATTTTGCAGAAACACAGGACATTTTTTTAACATGGGTTGCTTCGGAACACGTTCACACCAATGCATTGGGTCAGGGACTTTTTTAAATGCAAAACGTGTCTTTTTTTTTGCATTTTTGGTTCAATAGACTTCAATGGAAAAGCTGCAGAAAACCATGTAGTGCATTTTTACCGTGATTTTGCCATAATTTTGCCGCGATTTGCATTTTTTAATCTGTCCTACAACAAATTTGCCCAAAAAAACACAAATCGTGGCAAAATTACGTAAAAAAAAAATGCAAAAAGCACTGCAGAAACGAGTCAGCAGCTACAGTTTTTGTAGTTTCTGACTTTTAATTTTTGCACAAGTGACTGGAGAACCTCTTTAAGTGTGAGAACCGCTGCTATAGACTGTCACTTGTGTGACAGCTTGGCGTCTGCCGGGCTGCCGGGGCTGCTGACATAACACCAAAGATGTCGGCGCCAGCAGCAGTCTCAGAGATTTTGGCTGTATACACAATGGAGGATTTTAGTGGTAAATAACATGCCTAACATACGTTAAATGCACATAGAATCTTATGGGAAGATTTTTGTTGAAATGAATAGTCTGGTAACATGGTCTCTTTAAAGATAACACAACAAAATGTATTTCTTGACATGCCCCACATGTGTGAATGCACAGCTTCAGCAATGGTCTAGAGTTTAAACTGGTCACAGTAACAAAGTTTTCATTTTTCTAAAAGAAACTGGTACATACAGAACATAGCTGGCAGTAGCAGAGCGTGCATTTGTTTGTTTTTAGCACAAGAACACGTCCCCTTGATCACAGTTATTTTTTACAACTTTAACTATTTGTACATATTTCACTACTTGACTGCGTTATTGTCAGAACTGTATACCAAATTATCCTATGAAATTTTTGTATATGGACCAAAAGCGCAGATGTCCAACACTAAGGATAAGATTGGGTTTTGCCTCTGCCATGTGTTCATGGATAATCCTAGGTGTTTCAAGTCCACGGTCCCGAAATTATGCAGGAATTATCCAGACTGATTCCTTTGTAGTTATAATGTCTGGCTTTTGAACTTAGCTGACTTAAGCCCCGTACACACGATCGGACTTTCAGACGGGAAATGTTGGATGTCAGGTTGTTTGCGGAAAATCCGACCGCGTGTATGCTCCATCGGACAATTCTTGTCGGACTTTCCACCAACAAATTTTGGCTAGCATTTTTTCAAATTTACTGCCAACAAATGTCTGTTGTCGGATTTTCCGATCGTGTGTACACAAGACTGTCGGACAAAAGTCCAAAGTACAAACATGCATGCTCAGAGGCAGAAGCGGTCGGTCTTGTAAACTAGCATTAGATGCAGCAAATTATGAAATCTCCAAATGCAGCGCACAATTCTCTTCTTCTTTAATGGGATAATAATGAAGCTGCTTTGCTGGTGATAATAATGGAGTTATTGCAAAGGAATTATCAAAGGCTTTTTTTTCTAGTGATATCAAGAATAATAGTATTATATTTATCTTTTTTTTTTTATTTGTGCAAGTTACCACAACACCATTATCCCTTAGTTTATAAGATCAAAGATACAACTATGTTGGTGTGCCTTCTCAATTTTATATTGTATTTTTTAAAATGTAACTGCCTACTCCCAAACTGCCATTTGAAGTAAAACACATAGCCAAGTATTATTCTACACAATTTTTTTATTGTGCATTAAAAAAATAAATAATAATTAGACATGCTATCTGCCAATAGAACTTAACCAAAAAGTGCATTCTATGCATCCAAAAATATAGAAAATATACCAAATCAAATCATTATTCAACCAAAAAAATAATGTCAAAGCAATAACTCCGAGGCCAATAATAAATAACGAGTTATCTCCTCCAATTCCGCAACATGTCTGGTTGACAAACGGCCGTTCAGAAACGAACTGAAAAGCATGAAATGAAAAGCGTGAACTGAAAAGCGCTAAATTAAAACCGCAAAAAGAAAAGTGTGAATCAACACTCACCAAACTTCTACAAACAAGAAAGTAACAGAAGGAGCCCAAAGGGTGGCGCTAAAGAGCTGAAAAACCACGTGGTACGTCTAGTACGTCACTACGTTTGTAATTGTTGGCCAACATTTGTGTGACCGTGTGTATGCAAGACAAGTTTGAGGCAACACCCTTCGGACAAAATTTCACGGTTTTGTTGGTCAACAATCCGATCGTGTGTATGAGGCTTTAGAAGATAGACTTTAAGGGGTTGATTTACTAAAACGGAAGAATGAAAAATCTGGAGCAGCATGGTAGCCAATCAACTTCTGACTTCAGCTTGTTCAATTAAAGTGGATGTAAACCTGATTCATAAAATTTGAGCTGGGCACATATATCTGCTGTGTTTTGTTATCTCTTTCCAAAGCATGTCCTGCAGCTGTCTCTTGCTCAGTAGCTCTGTTATCAACCTGATAACTTCTCACATGTTCTCCGAGACAGGAGATAGAAGTGTGTCGGGGGAGGTTGCTACAAATAGATTAGCAGTCAGCTTGCCATCTAAGAGCAGAGCTCTGCACATTTTTTTCTTCCTTTACCAATGAGGAGGGGGGGGGGGGGTTGGTGTGCCTTTCCTCCAATCAGCTGTCTTGGCTGCATGCCAATAATCCACTCCCAGTGCTAACCAGGAAGAGAAAAACTTTACCAGGACATGCACTTTCTAAAGGATATATACAGATGAAGACAGCGGATATACATGTAAAACTTGTAGGGAGATTTGTTTCATCTCTGTGTATCATCTGAGGCTATTCACTTCACTGGGTATATATAAGGGTTTACATCCACTTTAAGCTTTGACAAACTTGGAAGCTGATTGTTTTCTATGCAGAGCTGCACTAGATTTTGCACTCTCCAGTTTTAACCTCTTAGCGCCGATTAGTACACAAATTTGCATTTGTGGATTGAAGGGGTTAAACCAGAGCAGCTGCAGGCATCACCCCAATACCGTATTTTAGAGCCAGCAGTTGGCCTTTTTCGTGATAACAACTGATGCAGCTAAAAGCCGCTCGGCTGTTATCCTAAAGGAGCTGGAGGGGATGTCCCCCTCCCTCTGCCTTCCGCACCTATTACCAGGCCTCCCGTCCCCCCGGGAGACCCAATCCATGATCCAGCGTGTCCGCTGGCTAGGCTGAGACTGGAACAGCTTTGATCGTCCTATGCAAACACATGGACGCAACGTCACTTAAGGTTTCCTCGGCTGCCAATGGCGCTGATTTATTGGGCTAACTTTACTGTTTAGTTTTTTTTTAGTTCATGAAAGTCTCTTTTTTTCCAAAAAAAATGCGTTTGAAAGACCGCTGCGCAAATACCGTGTGACATAAATTATTGCAATGATCGCCATTTTATTCTCTAGGGCCTCTTCTAAAAAAATATATATAATGTTTGGTGGTTATGAGTAATTTTTTAGCAAAAAATATGGATTTTAACAAATGCAAATGTCAGAAATAGGCTCAGGCTCGAAAGAGTTAATAAATCAACCCCTAAGGTACTTTTAGGTAAAAAAGCATGTGTGTTTTCTACAATATACAGAAGGCAGTTTTTTGTTTGTTTGTCATTCCCTAATGGGTGGGCTGGTAAATACCAGGTAGCTCCTATTATTTCACTTTAAGCATTATTAAAATCACTGCTCCTTAAAACCTTTTTCCAGGTACAGGGCGTAAAGATGGGGACTTGTTGTGCCCCATTCTACGCCAATTAGTACCTGCAGTGGGAGCACTCCTTCCTCATGGATGAGATGAACCACATCACCGTGTGATATCATTTCATTCATGGCATCTTTCTCATCTTGGAGGGCCCACTTGACTTACTACAAAAGTGCATTCTTGCCATGAACAAGAACAGTTTCGGTTTGAGTTTCATCATGTCATATATCTTTACTAACAACACCTTTCTTGATGTAACCATCAACAAAGATCAGGAAGGAGGATAATCCAGCAGTCTGTACTACAAACTGACTGCGGGCAATACTATTCCCCATGCCCACAGCTCCCATCCTAGTTCTTTGATTATGTCCATTACCTACAACCAGTATCTTCACATCAGATGCAATTGCTCAGATGAAAATACATTTCAGAAAGAGGCAGCCAAATTAAGAGCCAGACTACTCAAGAGAGGATGTTCACCTATGTGCTATGTAACTATGTAAAAAAGGCATTTAAACATGCCAGTAAAAAAAAGACGAGACAGAATCTACTTTTCACAAAGAAGCCTACTGGGGAATCAAAGGTTAACCGCATTCTCACTCGATATACTAAGCAACACAATAAATTTAGATAAATCAGGAACATCTGGGTACAGTGACCATAACATGATTTCATTTGATGTTTCCTGTAAGCAAAAAACACATACGGGAAAGATAAAAACACTTACCTTTAAGAAAGCCAATTTTCCAAGGATGAGGGCTGCTGTCCAGGTCTTAGAATGGGAGGGAATATATGCATCAATGGACACAGAACAGAAATGGGAATTCTTCAAAAAGACTGTGAACTCAATAACAATACGTTTAAAAGGCTATGTGGCTCACGGCCAAAGTTAAAAAATCTATAAACAATAAGAAAAGAGCTTTTAAAAATATAAAAATGAAGGAACACTATTGTCGTTTAAATGTTACAAAGAATATAACAGAATATGTAAAAAGGAAATCTAGGATGCAAAAATTCAAAACGAAACGACAGATTGCAAAAGATAGTAGGACAAACCCCAAAAAATCTTCAAATATATTAATAGTAAAAATGTCAGGTCTGAGCATGTAGGCCATTTACAAATTAATCTAGAGTGGGTGACAAAGTAAAGGCAAATGTATTAAATACATTCTTCAGTTCTGTGTATACAAAGGAGCATGGGGGAGCTTCGAGTTCAAGTCGAACTCATGTTCGACTCAAACATTGCCTGTTCGCCTGTTCGCCTGTTCACCGAACAGCAAACAATTTGGGGTGTTCGCGGCAAATTCGAAAAGCCGCGAGCACCCTGTAAAAGTCTATGGAAGAAGTCTAAAGTGCTCATTTTAAAAGCCTATATGCAAGTTATTGTCATAAAAAGTGTTTGGGGACATGGGTCCTGCCCCAGGGGACATGTATCAATGAAAAAAAAAGTTTTAAAATCAGCCATTTTTCAGGAGCAGTGATTTTAATAATGCTTAAAGTGAAACAATAAAAGTGTAATATTCCTTTAAATTTGGTACCTGGGGGGTGTGTATAGTATGCCTGTAAAGGGGCGCATGTTTCCCATACTTAGAACTGTCCCTGCACAAAGTGTAATTTTTGCAGGAAAAAATCACTCGCGGCTATAATGAATTGTTGGCTCCCGTAATACAGAGAACAGTCATTGAAAGTCATTGATAAAAAAAAAATCCCTTCAGATCTGGTATGGATTTTAAGGGAAACTCCACGCCAAATTAAAAAAAAAAATGGCGTGGGGGTCCCCCCTCAAAATCCATACCAGACCCTTAACCGAGCACGCAACCTGGCAGGCCGCAGGAAAAGAGGGGGGGATGAGAGAGCGCCCCCCCTCCTGAACCGTACCAGGCCACATGCCCTCAATATTGGGAGGATGCTTTGGGGGTCTGTGACCCCTCAAAGCACTATGTCCCCATGTTGATGAGGAGAAGGGTCTCATCCCCACAACCCTGGTTGGTGGTTGTGGGGGTCTGCGGGCGGGGGGTTTATCAGAATCTGGAAGCCCCCTTTAAAAAGGGGACCCCCAGTACCCCTACCATTTCACAAAGAAAGTGTAAAAAATAGTTAAAAAACACACAGACACCGTTGGGAAAAGTCCTTTATTAAAAATAAAAAAAAATAAAAAAAGATTCTAGCGGTGGTAATCCACTCTTGCTATCCAGCGATGGTGATCTCTTCTCCGGGGTCCAGCGATGGCTGATCTCTTCCGACCACATCCAGCGCAGCGCATCCTGTCTCCATGGAGACACTGAGGGAATCCGGTCTTAGCAGAGGAGGACCGGGCCACTCGTCATCTGACCCCGCCCCCTCTGACGCAACGCAAGGGGGAAGCTGGACTTCCCCAGTGATGTACGGGTGAGGGGGCGGGGTCAGGTGACGAGTGGTCCGGTCCTCCTCTGCTAAGACGGGATTCCCTCAGTGTCTCCATGGAGACAGGATGCGCTGCGCTGGACGTTGGAGAAGAGATCAGCCATTGCTGGACCCTGGAGAAGAGATCACCCATCGCTGGATACCAAGAGTGGATTACCATCTTTGGAATCTTTTTTTTATTTTTTTTATTTTTAATAAAGGACTTTTCCCAACGGTATCTGTGTGTTTTTTAACTTTTTTTTTACACTTTCTTTGTTAAATTGTAGGGGTACTTTTGTACCCCCTTACCATTTCAAACAGGGGGGGGGGGTGGGATCTGGGGGTCCCTATGTTAAAGGGGACTTCCAGATTCTGATAAGCCCCCCGCCTGTAGACCCCAACAACCACCGGCCAGGGTTGTGGTGATGAGATCCTTCTCCTCATCAACATGGGGACATGGTGCTTTGAGGGGTCACGGCAGTTTTTAAAAGTTTTTTTTTGCATTGATACATGTCCCCTGGGGCAGGACCCGGGTCCCCAAACACTTTTTATGACAATAACTTGCATATTAGCCTTTAAAATTAGCACTTTTGATTTTGAACGTTCGAGTGCCATAGACTTTAATAGGGTTCTAAAGTTCACACGAACTTAGGTCTGTTCGCAGGTTCTGGTGCGAACCGAACAGGGGGGTGCTCGGCTCATCCCTACTCAAAAGTGATATGGTTTAGAAATATTTAGACAGAATCAAGGTGGATAAAGCATCTGGACCAGATGGCCTCCATCCACGGATCCTAAAAGAATTGAGCTCTGACATTTCAAAGCCATTGTATCTAATTTTTAGGGACTCATTAATGACAGGAATAGTACCACTGGATTGGCATAGGGCCAATGTGGTGCCTATATTTAGAAAAGGAACAAAGTCTTTACCAAGTAACTATAGACCTGTTAGTTTAACTTCTAAATTCGGGAAGTTGCTGGAGAGTTTAATAACAGACCACATAGATGAGTTCTTGCTGGAAAAAAATATTTTAAGCAACAGACAGCATGGATTCACGAAAGACAGAATTTGTCAAACAAATCAGATTTCTTTTTATGAGGAGGTAAATAAAACCTTGGACAGAGGGGTGGCTGTGAATGTGGTATACTTGGATTTGCAAAAGCTTTCGATACTGTTCCCCGCACATGGCTCATGTGTAAGGTAAAGTCTACCGGCTTGGAAATATCAGTTTGTAAATGGATAGAAAACTGCCTAAAATACCGAATTCAGTGGTTAATGATTCTTACTCTGAATAGTCTGAGGTTATCAGTGGTGTACCCCAAGGTTCAGTGCTGGGACCCTTACTTTTTAATTACTTTATAAATGATATAGGGTCTTGGATTAAAAGTACCATTTCAGTATTTACAGATGATACCAAGCTATGCAGTGGAATAACGTCCTTACATGATGGCTCCAATTCACAAGCTGACCTCAATGCACTGTCTAATTAGGCGACTATGTGGCAGATGAGGTTTAATGTTGATAAATGTAAAGTTATGCACTTGGAGCCTAATAATATGCATGCATCATACATACTAGGGGAGTACAACTGGGGGAATCCATAGTGGAGAAGGATCTGGGGGTTTTGGTAGATCATAAGCTCAACAATAACATGCAAAGCCAAGCTGCGGTTTTCAAAGCGAGCAAAGTCCTTTCTTGCATTAAGAGAGGTATGGACTCCAGAGAGAGAGATATCATTTTGCCCCTGTACAAATCATTAGCAAGAACTCATCTGAAATACGCAGTTCAGTTTTGGGCACCAGTTCTTAAAAAGGATATCTGGGTACTGGAGAAAGTGCAGAGAAGGGCAACCAAACTGATAAGAGGCATGGAGGAACTCAGCTATGAGGAAAGATTAAAGGAACTGAATTCATAGTTGATCCAGGAAAATCTTATTGCCTCTCTGGGATCAGGAAGGAATTTTGTTCCCCTGCTGTAGCAAATTGGATCATGTTTTGCTGGGGTTTTTTGCCTTCATCTGGATCAACTGTGGGTATAGGATTGTGTGCATGGGATTGTATTATATTATTATTTATTTATTTACTTATTTTTATGGTTGAACTGGATAGACTTGTGTCTTTTGTCAACATGATTAACTATGTAACTATTATGTAAATCAATCAGAAATATTGGCATCTCCTGCAAATTGATGCCTCGTTGAGTGTGCAATATCAGAAACACCCGCAATTACATACCAGAGAGCCAGATCTATTAGAGATCACTTAGTACGTAGTAAATTTGTTGGATCTTTCAGGAAAGATTCTTACAAATATTTGGGCACTTTCAAATGCGGGGGATGCCCCTATTGTCAGTATATGGACACTAGGAGGGATATCTCTGTAGATCCTATAGACCCAAACATTTTGCTTACTGCAAAACGATAGGAGTGGTATACCTACTTACTTGTTAGTGTGGAGGATTTAATGCAGGCAAAACCAAACTTGAGTTTTGCAAAAAAGACTATAACCACATGGCCAGCATGAGATCCTCCAAGACTGATCTACCCTTTTGCTGACATGTGAGGGACATACACAGAGGCAGATTCCCCAAGATCCAATTTCTGATCTTGGATCGAGTCCATCTGAGCTCAAGGGGAGGGTGATTGGAATAAACTTTACTTTACTCAAACATGAGACACGCTGGATTGTACAATTAAATGCTACCCCCCCCCCAATGGGCTCAATGACTCAGTGAGCTTCTGACCATTTCTTGAAGGCTTCACCTCAGTAGGCTGTGAAAAATGACCCCAGACAATCTTGATCATTGGGGTTCTAATTAGATGAGGAATCCTGGTTGTAAGGTTTATTCCCTGTGAATATGACTACAGAGGTCTTGGCAATTTTGTACAATTTGCCATATCTTAAGCTAGCTCCTGATGAAGTTCTGGAATTTAGAATTTTAGTACTTGACCAACAATCATTAGTCTATATTTTATACAACCCTAGAACCCTACAATTCTTGTTTTGATTTGGTGCTGAGATTCTGCAACCGTGGTCATATCTATGTTTGTCTGTCAGAATATATCTTCTGCAGTATATATGCCTTGTATAATTTATTATTGTATTCTATGTAATTTTTACAATGATGTGACTACTACAATGTGTCCAGTTTTGTTAATATATTTCTTATTTTGTATGAACATTTTGTTTTTTCGTTCACTGCACTAGCTAGATTTACTTTTGTTATGTTTCCAAATGGTTGTCTCCAGGAATTGCCACTAGGTGGAGTTTTCATGCCTTCCTGGGCTCTGTTTGTCTCTTCCTTCTAAGCCGCCTGTGAATTGTCTCGCGGACAGCCTCTCCATGGCTGGATACTGGGATGGCATTGGGCCCTTTGGCAGTTCTGTCATATTCCAGCGCCAGCCATTTTTAGTTACATCCTTTGCCACCGCAATGTGCGCCAGCAGACCTCTGGCGCATGATGTCATTCTGCCGGAATGACAGCTTGGCAGCGATCGATGCTGGTTTGGGGGCTGCCCATCTACAATGAGCATGTGCGGACGCAGATGCGCAACAGAAATGTACCGGCGTCTGGCGCAATATTTATAAGGGTTTGGCATTTTCCTATTAGTACCATTACCATCTTGATGGGGAATTTTCTTTTCCCTTGCATGGGGGTTGTGTATCTCCTTGGATTCTGCAGATTATTTATAGCATTACTAGAATTTCAGCCTTACCTTTTATAGAGCTTTGCTATGATAGACCAGATCCTTATGATCTTCATTTCTTCTATGGGTGTGATTACTCTCATCTTGGGTCTTAGATTTATTAATTTAATAATTTGAATTAACCATTTTTGGTTTAAATGTTGGATTTCCCTCACTTATAATACATCAGAATTTGTTTGTTTTATTTTAGACCCTTAGATACCATTGATTCTACTTATGGTTGGTGTTCTGTTGGGTGGTCCACGTGTGAGACACTTAGACTGGTAATAATGTATAACACCTCATTGCTTATATTCTAAACAACAGTTATTTGGTGTCTTGTATTCCTTGGATGGTATGCAACCTTCTATTATCTGACAATGTGATTCAATGTATGTGTATGCTTTCTGAGATACAGTTGCTCATTAATATTATTTACATTGTAGAAGGCACTCTGCCATCCTTTCTCTGCTTTGCTCCTGATGAAATAAACCCTTCTCTTGGGAAACATGTTGGGATGAAGAGGATATTTACTCACACCGCTCTTGTTTGTTCACAGAGTACTCAATTGTTGTTTATGCATTTTATTGTACCACTTTGCATTGTTTTATTTCCATGCTTTTAATATTTTATAATAAACATTGTATATTTTATCCTAGCCCATAGATCTTTTGTTGCATTTAAAGTCCCATATTTGGGGTTATCAATCTGTTATTGTATACTTTGGGAATGTTGGCAACAATTCAGTGGTTTTCTTTGATGGATATATCACTAATTTGGTGTTCAATACATCAGGCTATTGATTAATATGTGGCTTCAGAGACCTGCTAAGTATCTTTTGAAGATTTCAGAAATGCCACGTACACACGATTGGAAATTCCACCAGTCGGAAAATGCGACCGTGTGTATGCTCCATCGTACTTTTGCTGGCGGAATTCGAGCCAGCAAAAGATTGAGAGCAGTTTCTCAATTTTTCGGTCGGAAAAAGTTTTGATTGGAAATTCTGATCATCTGCACCAATTACAATGCGCAAAATTCCTACGCATGCTCGGAAACAATTTGACGCATGCTCGGAAGCATTGAACTTAATTTTCCCGGGTCGTCGTAGTGTTGTACGTCACCGCGTTCTCGACTGTCGAAAGTTCAGCAAACTTTTGTGTGACCGTGTGTATGCAGCCAAGCTTGAGCAGAATTCCGTCGGAAAAACCATCCAAGATTTTTCAGACATAAAACGTACACGCCATAAGAGCAGGGTGTACCTTTACAAGAATTGTTTTTTCTTATTGTCAAAAAGTGTTCAGATGCATAAGGAGTGCCAGTATTCCACTCAAAAAGAGTAGTTAAAGTTCTGATTTATGATCATACATTAATTGTTTCAGCTTTGTTAATTGTAGATATGTTCCACTTTGTCACATATAATTTGATGGCAGGTATCTGGTCCAAAATTCTTCTAATTCAAATGAAATTCAAAGTGTTGCTACATGTGTCAATATTCTGTGGATTTCTATATTGCATAATTCACAAAAACTCTTTAACTATGTCATTTATTTTGTAGTTCCTTTAGAAAAATAATTGTAAACTATGGTTGCAGTGTGGCTTGTATCCACACACAACGTAGAAAGTCCAGTTTCAACGCTTAAATGGAGATGATGACATAAGCAGCTCTAGACGCAGACATTCTTGCTGTGGTTACTAACCAGTTTTTTGTTGGCCATTATGCCTTACCACATTAGCACTGGCCATTTCTACTGACAAGCCCATACAATTTCTCCAAGGAATTCTAGATATCTTGAACAAAGTATCAACAAGATAAGGTTTGCAGAAGCATTTACAGAACTGTCTTCTTTGAGGATCAGTAATTCCAGCATTGCAAGTTGTATTTTGCCAGAAGAGGGTTCAAGAAAATTAACTAGTACAGGGTTTTTCATTGTAGACATCATTGCTTCCATGCAGACTCAAGGTAAATGGTTCCCTTCTCACAATCTCAGTGAATGCACTGGTGAATTTTGTTGCCAGTGCATTATTTGTTATGGATGTCCACAGGAATATGTCTTTCCAATTATAGAGTTTGTAAACATTCTTCTGAACAGTGAACCCTATATGGACAGATGCAGCCAGGGTAGGTTATGTTCAATCAAAAAGAGTGTTTCAGCTTTAATAATTTTGTAAAAAAGATCCCTTTTTTGGATTATAAAACCTAATTATATGCTAAGCTCTTTTCTCACACCTGAATTGCTTTTTGCAGCCATCAAGACCTTTATGGGCTATTCAATTATCAAAGCATCGAGCTGAGCAATAAATGTATTGCTTCACTTCACTCTTTTTTTTCTTAACATTTGCAAACACTGTTAATCTCTGTTAAATCTCTATTTTTATCCACTGCTGAGCTTCACTTTTGGGGTGGGGGTGTCAGCTAGATCCTTTCCCAGCAATGGAAAATGTTGTCTTGAGGTATATGTTTGTGGCTTGGCTGTATACGTAAATACAGTTTTTTTGATTTTTGTTCCACAGATGAGAAAGTGTGGATTCATGGAGGCACCTTTTGTTTGAACAACTGCAACAAAAAAAGGTAAACTCCAGTGCAAAGCCTAGATAAGCATGACCTTTAAGGATGAGGACAAATGAAAACCCACCAATTGCTATTGATGACCTTGGGCAGACTCTTTCAGGAGGCATGTGTTGGCTTTACAGTGATGGTCCTTTGGATGGTGTGGGGTAAACTTCTGGGAGGAGGCACAGGTAACCTGAATTACTGTAAGAGTCACTGTAGTTTTGATTTTAAATTATTTTTATTAAATTGTGAACATACATACAAGTTCTTCCATATAATTTCCAATACAGAAATATAAAACATTCAAATAAAATGCATACACAATTACAAATACGAAAACAATGACAGAAAAGAAAAGAAAAAAAATAAATAAATAAAAATTTTTTGGATCTATCCCTCTCCATTGGCCAAATTTCGGAAAAAAATATAGTCAAAGCATTTTCTTATACTTTCTCCTTTCCTCTCTCCCTATCTCCTTGTTTCCTGTTAAGTGTGGAGGCGAGGATACTGCGCCCTTAGCTCCCCATCCCCTCCCTGTAACACCCCCCCCCCTCCCCCAGATAAAAAAAAAATAAAATTAAAAAAAAAAAAAAAAAAAAATGTTTTAAATATAACCCCTCCTCATTTCTCCTCTTCACTTCCCTCCTCTCCGCCCTCCCCCCTTCCTCTTTAAATTTATAATGTGTTTTTATTTACAACCCCCCCCCCCCCCCCCACATCATCATTTCCTCCCCGTGTAGTGTCTACCCCCCATCCTCACTTTAATCTATATTGTTTTTTTACTAAACACACTCCCCCACTCCTATATTTTCAAATAAGTAATATCTCTTTTATGTATATGTATATACACGCACACGTGCACACCCACTGGTGAATCTGTGAACCTCCCTTACCCCTTTCTTTATTTATGAGGTGGAGAGAATCTATCTCAGCCACCACTATATATCCCTAATAATGTGCCTCTTCCTGAGGAGCATGGAGAAGAAGAGGAGAAGAAAGAAAAGAGAAAAAAAAAAAAAAAAAAAAAAAATTAATTGATAAAAAAAGTTGAACATTGAAATATCTAAAAAATAAAAATAAAATAAAAAAAAAAAAAAGGGGGAAGGGAGGAGGAACAGAAGTGGGAAGGGAAGGGACCGGGCACAGGACCCTAACCTCCACCCTCAATTCCCATATAACTCCTGTAAACCTGAGATTGTTTAAATTCTGACCATCTTTTCCAAATACTAGCAAATCTTGCTTCAGAGTCATTTTGCAAGTGGATTACTTCCTCCATAAGCCTAGTCTTATCTACCTCCCTAAGCCACTCCTTTATTGTCGGGGCCTTCTTGGACCCCCAATGTTTGGGGATCAGTGCCTTTGCCACATTCAGCAAAAAAGGAGTAATTGCTGTTCTATATTTCTTCCTTGTGGAATTTGTCGCATGAAACAGACATTGCCACGGATCCAACCCAATTTCATTTCCACTAATTTTTTGGATTAAGTCTATTATTTCCATCCAATATGGTTGAATCAAATGGCACTGCCACCATATGTGAGCATGTGTTCCGACCTCCCCACATTCCCTCCAACATAAAGGAGAGATGTGAGGGTTCATTTTGTGTATTTTTACTGGCACGTAGTACCATTTGACCAATAGTTTATAGTTCATTTCTTTTATCTGCATATCCTTTGAGGTGGAGTGGACATAGTCTAAAACCTTGTTTTTCATTTCTTCAGGTAGTGCCTGATTCAATTCCCTTTCCCAACTCCCGAAAGGGCATGCAGCTCCATCCTCCATAGGGGATATCAATCTCCTATATATATTTGAGATCCCCTGTCTATTTATTCCCCCTTGATCAATTAATTTTTCCCACGAGTTTAACCTAGAAGCATCGCGGAGAGGTTTTGGAAGAGAATCCACAAAATGTTGGAGCTGTCTATATCTCCACACATCCCATGGAGTTGTACCATACCTCTCTCGCAGTTCCGTTAATGAGCACAAAGCATTCCCCTTCAAGACATCCTTAAGCCTCAGCTGGTCTGATAGAGTCCATTTTAGATATTGGTTATTATCTTTCCCTGGCGGGAAAAAGTTATTCCCAGTCAGGGGGGTCAGGGGACTGTTATACTGCCATGAAGTGCTATTGAGTAATTTATCCCATACTCTAAATGTTTCCATAGTGATTGGTGCTATTTCTCCCGAGAGCCCCCTGTATTGCTTTGGAATCCAAATAATCTGACCCAGGGCAACTTTACTCACACTTTCTTCTAAGGACACCCACTTTTTGTACGGTGAGCCATGGACCCAGTCCACGATCCTCCGTAACACTGCCGCCTCATGATATTTTCCCAGGTCTGGAAGGAACACTCCCCCGTTCCCTCTTGGTTTACTCATTATTTTATAAGCAATACGGTTGGCTCGGTTATTCCATATAAATTTCAACAAGATCAATCTAAGAGTTTTGAAATATGCTCTAGGGATATTAATCGGCAGGCTTTGGAAGACGTATAGGGCTTTCGGGAGAATCATCATTTTGATCACATTTATCCTACCAAACCATGATAATCTATGTGCAGGGTACCCTTTCAGATCTTGTTTGATTTTATTCAATAGGGGAACATAATTATCTTGATATAGATCTATCATTGATACTGCCAGGTATATTCCCAGATATCTCAATCCCTTCTGTTTCCACACAAAGGGAAAAAGAGCTCTGAGAAGCCTACCCTCAGTTGGGGAAACAGAGATATTTAATATCTCCGTTTTCTCCATGTTGATCCTTAAATTCGAGACAGCCCCATAGCTACTTAATTCTCCCAAGATCTTTGGGAGTGTTTGTAAGGGATATGCTATATAGAACATAATATCATCCGCAAAAGCGGATATCTTATATTCTTGTCCTGCAGTTTCTATCCCTCTAATCTCTTGGTTCGTTCTTATGGAAGCTAAAAAGGGTTCCAGAGAGAACACAAATAGTAAGGGGGAGAGTGGACACCCCTGTCGTGTACCATTATATAGCCTGAATGGCTCCGATACAGTGCCATTCACCAGGATTTGAGCTGTGGGTTTAGAGTACAAGGCCTCGATCCACCTCAGCATACGTGGTCCTATGCCAAATTTCTGCAATGTCCCCAGCATGAAGTCCCAATCTAGTCTATCAAAGGCCTTTTCGGCATCGATTGATAGAAAAAGGACGGGCTTCTTGCTTTTCTTTGCTACATGCATCAATAAAATTGTTTTTAAGATGTTATCCCTTGTTTCTCTCCCAGGGACAAACCCTGCTTGGTCCTTACCTATGTATTCTGGCATAAGTAGCTTCAGTCTCTCGGCCAATATCCTCGCATAGATTTTCATATCTTCATCAATAAGGGATATTGGCCTAAAGCTGGAGCAAAGTGTTGGATCCTTCCCTTCTTTTGCCAAAAGTGTAATATAGGCCCCCAAAGCTTCTTCACGTATCTTTAAACCCTCCCCAATAGCATTCATATAGGAATGAAAAAAAGGAATCAAGATTCCCATAAACTTTTTATAATATAACGATGTGTACCCATCTGGGCCCGGGCTTTTCCCAGCCTTGCTTTTTTGGATTGCCTGCTCTATTTCTTCCTTAGAAATTTCCCTTTCTAACCCATTTGAGTCCTCCTCTAATAAGACAGGTAACTTTATATTACGTAAATATTGTTCTATTTTGTTTTTTCTATTTAGGACCTCATCTGGGTTTTGAGATTCATTTACTCTATAGAGTGATTGATAGTATTCTAAAAAAATCCTGCTAATATCCCTGGTGGAATGTTTCATGTCTCCTTTTTTATCTTTCATTTTCTGAATAAAATTCAGATTTCTTCTGGGTTTAATCACCTCTGCCAAAAATCTCCCTGGTCTGTTACCATGTTCATATTGCCTTTTAGCTGTTCTAATGAACATTCTTTTAGTATCTTGCTCCATTAAATCCCTCAGGGCTTCCCGCTTTCTTGTCAACTCAATCATTATCCTATTGTCCCTTACCCTTTTATGTGTCTGTTCCAACTCTTGGATCTCTTGTAAGAGGGAATTTTTCTGTACAGTCCAAATTTTTTTCCTCTTAGCCCCCTCTGCAATTAGTCTCCCTCTCATAAAAACTTTATGAGTCTCCCACAGTAAAGTTGGTGCAATATTCTCTATATTATTCTCCTTAAAAAACAGGTTCAGGTCCTTCTCCAAGTTTTCCAGTACAGTATGGTCATGTAAGAGTGATTCATCCACCCTCCAGGATCTTTGCCTAACCGGTATATCCTTCATGTTCAAGCTTACTACAACCGGAGCATGATCCGAGAGGGTGATTGACTTCACCTCCACTTTTAATAGGCCCTCTAAAAGCTGATGGTCTAGGAGGACATAATCAATTCTTGAATAGGACGAATGTACTTGAGAATAATAAGTGAAGTCCCTCCCCTTGGGGTGCATAATTCTCCACACCTCCACTAATTGCTGCTGATATAGTTTTTGCTTGACAGCCTTGAGGTTTTTCCCTTCTGAACGTAGGGAAATAGGTTGAGTATCAAGAGTTGGATCAAACACAAAATTAAAGTCTCCCGCCATGATAACTTTCCCCTCCTTAAAGTTTTCTAGTTTGCTCAATATCTTTCTCAAAAAGACACAAGGCTGGCTATTTGGGCAGTAAATATTAACCAATGTATACTCATGGTTAAACAGGGAACCTTTAATAAACAGGTATCTTCCTTCAGAGTCAGACTCCATTGCTTTAAGTATAAATGGTGTATTCCTATCAAAACCAATTGCTATTCCTTTAGATCTTTTGTTGGGAGAGTATCCATGGAACCAGTGAAAAAACCCCCGTATGGGGTCCCCCTTTTGAAAGAACCAGAGAGGTACCCCCCGAGACAAGATGGACGGCTGGAGATCTGCTATTAGATTTTAATATAACACTTTATTGGTAAACTGAAAAAATGAATTTAAGCAAACAACACCACTTCCCATTCCTATAGTAAAAATTTCATACAAGATCACAAAGGAATTCCCAGAATTAAAATTGACAACGTTGTCTTCCTAAAAACAAGGGGGTGTGAACCACAAACCACAGCAATTCAAAATTAAGCATATATCCATATCTATAATAATGTCGGTTTTAACTGAATGCTTTAAACCAGATATTGTGGGTTAAACATCATGATTAGATTTAGAACCAGATATGGATACCCATGACGGATGTTTCCAAGTGGAAATAATGTCGATTCAAACTTAAGGCAGTTCAGAGTAGCAGCAAGTAGCAGCATATGTTTTCAAGCAAGATTTTTAAAAACCAGCAGGGGATCTTCTGTAATATCCATATATATGTTGACCAATCAGGGTAATTCAATGGAAAGAAGGAACCACATAAACAATCCGTGTTTGGCTGGAAAAAATCAATTGCATTGCATTTTTGAAGCAGAGCAGCGAAGCAGCACAAAGCATCACACAACAGGGAGCGCAGTTATACAGCTTAATTCAAGTAGCAGCATAGGGTGGAAAGTTTGCAGAGATAAGCAGGGGGACTATAGGCTCACATGGAAAGTTCATTACTTCCTTAGGCAAGTTGTATTTATGCTTGTATATGCATCAGCCTTTTCAGGCTTCTTACCCACTCCTGCTTGCTGGTTCATCCATCCCTGGTGTGCTGGTAAGCTTTTTTTCTCTCAAGAAGGTTCCTTGATGTGGTGCCGCTCCTCCTGTGTGTGTAGCTGTCCGCTTGTAGATTCAAATTTGCCGCTTCGTTTGGCTCCAAGCGCTGCTAGGTAAAGCTGCAGGAAGTTAAAAACTCATCACGGGCATGCTGTGGAAGGGCTGACTTCCCCCAAATGACGTGCTGACGTCACCACCGCTGACGCGTTTCGTTAGCCAATCCCCGCTAACTTCCTCAGGTACGGGGGAGATCTAGATTTGGACCCATTGCAAGTCTAGAATCGTTCTGTAGATTTAATTTATATAAACTTTACAACTACACCCAAAGCAAACCTGGTAGATCCGGGCACCGCCAAAACTTTTTTTATATTTATATCCATGGAACCAAACTGGGAAACCTTTTGAGCTCAAACCGACTCTAGAGGACCATTTAAGATGAGTTTCTTGCAAAAAGACAATATTTGATGACCAACTCTTCAATTCCTGCATTATTTGGTGCCTTTTATTGGGACTATTTAAACCTCTCACATTGTAAGTAACTAATTTTAAAGACATTCTCTCTCAAATGTGTGAGGCATAAGCTGAAAGAGGCATTTGGCCATAGGAGAAAGATATAATTCTTCCCCTTCCTTTAGGATGATCCATTTAACTAGCAAAAAAATTAACACATACCAACAACACAGCCCTACCCCACCTATTTTACCCCATACAGACTTTTTTATACCAATCTCCCCCTCCCACCTCCCCCCCCCCCCCCCTGCACTGAATCTCAGTGATATGCCCCCTCAGACTGTCGCTCAAATTCTGTGCGTCCGGTCCGACAGGGTCTTCCCTGAGGGGTTTTATATGCCTGCGTGAACCCCCAGGCCTCATTCCCCTTTCGAGAATGGTTCTGAGGGTGCAGGCAGGCATCGCCAAACCCCAGTGTACCCCCCCGAGTGATTCACACACCCTTGCCGGTCCACCTCCCCCTTACCACGTTTTTCGCTACTATACCTTTGGTTCCCATTTTAATTATATCTAAAGACTCTATACTTTGTTCCATGTCTGACCTAACTTCTCCCACTCTGGGGTTTTTTTTTTCCCAGTTTTCCAGGTTGACCAGTGGCATATCTAGTTTACTGCAAAAATCGTTCAAATCTTCCGGAAATCGCAGTGTAGCTGAGTCACTGTAGTTGAAACAGAAAAAGCTAAGTGCAAAGAGAAAATATGCATGACCATTAAAGATAAAGAGAAAAAGAATAACCACCAAGTAGTGTTGGTGACAAGTGCAAGCTTGGGCAGACTCTGGCAGGAGGCAGACACATGCTTTACTGTGGGCACAGGGTGCAGTGTTGGTTCCTTGAATGGTATGGGTACCATACCAAGAGGAGGTACAGGTAACTTGGATGACAGTAGGAGTCACTATTAGTGCAAATGAAAGACCCCAGCACAATAAACAGAGAGATGATGGCTCATTATCTCTGCTTTTTGTGCTGAGGTCATCGTTGACAACCTGGTGTCTTGAGCATTGTTGGTGAGTTAGCAGCATCAGAAGTATCAGCAGGAGCATAGCACCAGGTCTACTTCTCTTCTAGGTACTCAGTCTGTCAAAATCAACATAGCAGCATAGCTTTACCCTTTTACTCTTCCCCCTTCTACCCTTTTTGTCTCTTTGAGTGTCTGCAGAGACTATTCCTTGCTCTGTTCTGCACAGCAGCAATCTGCTTTCCATGTTAGGCAAGCCTCCTGTTGTCAAAAATATTTTATCAAAACAGCGCAGTCTATGTCGCATACAGCATCCATAAAAAATTGATAGTGTCCATGTGTATCCCCTGCTTTTCATTTTATCTTGTGTAAAAAGGTGCTGCCTTTTCCAAGTTGTCCTGTTGGCCAGAGCTCCTCTTCTGCCATGCTGCCTGTAACAGTGTTTTCCACCCCTGCTTCATTTTCTTAAACCATACCACCCTCACTTGTTTCAGCAGGAACTTTTTCCAGCACTCGGTACATTTCCAGGCAACTTCCAAGCACCAAAGAAACTAACCACCACCACAATCCACTACCATAGATTGCAGCCTCAAGTTTCTCATTCCACCCCTAGCCCTTGCAGGAATCCTCAGCGCCAGTACTGCAGCCAAACCCTTTGCTGACACCAGGCAAGTTGCTCCACTCCTCACATTCTTTGCCAAAGAAACTGACACTCAATTTGTATATTTGTAACACTCACACACAACTGCAGTAAACTTCAGGCCCATCATCCTAGCCTTCACTCTCCTCTCCTCGACTGCAAACCACATGCACTAGGTCACATGCCAACTGCTCTATTTCTATTTGTTCAGCTTTCCTAAGCTAAAGGCACCTAAGCACAACACCCTTCCCTGTCCCCTTCTTTCTCCACGCTGTGAGACACAAGATTAGTCGGCTGCCAGCATGACTCACGATAGTTATTACTTAGGCCAAGTTCATCCATGTCTGCATTTGTCCATTATTTCTTTCCCGATATTTTTATTAAAATGTACAAAATACAATACAGGCAGTCCCCAAGTTACAAACACCTGACTTACATAAGACTCATTCTTACAAACGGAGGGAGACAACAGGAAGTGAGAGAAAATCTACCCTAGGAAGGGAAATTCACCCCTGTAAGAGTCATCATGGGAAAAGGGTGTCTCCACTGAACCTTTATCACCAATCCTTGTTTCCATGACAACCCAAACGTTTCACAATCCAATTGTCACAGGGACAGAAAGTGAGGTGAAAGCTTCTGAACAGAGGCACAGACAGCAAAACAAACATTACATGGGTGTTAACCCTTCCCTATGCTATCCAAAAAAACTTAAAAATTATTTGAAATTGCTATTCAAAAAACTGGAAAAATGTACTTGTTCCAACTTACATACAAGTTTAACTTAAAAACAAACCTACAGAACATATCTTGTTTGTAACCCGGGGACCGCTTGTAGCAAACTTATTTTTTAATCACAAAGTATACATAAAGTGTTGTCAAGAGAATAGAAAGAAAGATTAGGTAGAACATAAACCATTTTTACAATCATCTGTAATCAATGGTAATATACTAAAGAAAGGTGGGGTGATTGCCCTGAAGAGAACTCATTTTGAGGGTGATGGTAATTTGTACGTACAAGGTAGTACGTAGAACCATAAAAAGAGGAGAAAAATAAATAAATTCAAATAAAAAAAAATAGAGGGATGGGGGTTGAAGGGCATAAAGAATATATTACAATACTCGTGCAAAGGAAAACTTCAAGAGTATGGAATAGGCATTAGCATTTAAGGATTAGGTACCACTGTGGTCTGTCGCTGAAGGTTTAATTGGTTGGAAGTATAAAGTCAAAATCTGCCAACATAGAGTACGAGATCCAAGGTTCCCATATTTTTAGAAATGTGGGAATCTTGTCATCTAATGTGGCTGCCATCTTCTCATAAGTCATACATTTATACATGTTTATATGAGCTTTAAGTTCTACAAAGAGAATTTTTTTTTTCTAGGTGCTTGCAATGGTTTGTTTTACTGCCATAAAAATAAATCAAATGTCATTCCGTTCTAGAACAATCATCTGGTTTCTAACCTAAAAAGCCTCTAATAGGTACTTCTGCAGGGGTCTTTCCAGGATAGTATAGATGAGTTGATGGGTACAGGACCAGAAATGATGGCTTTTAGGACAATCCCACCAAACATGTCTAAGCATACTAGGTTCTGAGCAGCCCTTGAAACAAACTGAGAGATAGCCTGGAATCACGCAAGATAGATGGTGAGGTACCAGATACCACGCATCAGCACTTTGCAATTGGTTTCAGTAGCTAAGAAATTTTGAGAGCTCTTAGATGTATTGACCTGCATATCTAGCCAATCTTCCTGAGAAATATCAATTCCAAGGTCAGATTTCCAACTTGACTTGTAACCAGGTGGTGACTAAAATCAGGACAATAGCAACAATGGATAGATAGTGGAAAAAATCTCAGGCCTAGAGGGTCGGTATTTCAATAGTGTTTGAATGCTGTAAACTGTAAATGGGTATCAGAGTAACAAAGCAAGGTTTGATTGTTTGATTTGAACATAATCAAACATTTCTTTAGCTGGCATGTTATGTCACCTCAGGAGGCTTACACTGATCTGGAGTCTGGTTACACTAGGACAGTGGTTCTCAACCTCTAGTGCCGTGACCCCTTGATAAAATTTCCCAAGTTGTGGGGACCCATAACAGTAAAATTATTTTTGTAGTATGGGTTGTCCCTTCCACTCGTACAGTATTAAAACCTCTTCTGGTACATTTTAGGATGTACCACTCTTTCTCTTTGTTCTCCTTTTTCCCCTTTTATCTCTCTCTTTCCTAATTTCTTGTTTTTTCCCCCCATCCCTCTCTCTGGCCATCTTTCTTGTTCTTTCTCTTATTGTTTCTCTCCCTTTTTCTTTGTTCTTCCCCCTCTTTTTCTCTCCCTTACATGTATTCTCTATATTTGTTCCTTTACTTTACTTTTAGGGCTCATTCACAAGTGAGGTTATGGGGTTGTAAAAAATTGCATTAAAGCTGCAGTTTTACCACCCCCAAATCCTGTCCCCTTTCGTTGCAGAGGCAGCGGCTGGGGAATACACATGCTGTCTCTTTTGGAGGGCAAAGTACCCACCGATCGCAACCCATTAAAATTAATTGGGAGAACTTATGCAGGAACCAAAGGGGTAAATCAGGTGGTGAGGAGGATGATACAATGCCTCTACACTGCCTGTTAATTTCTCTCTGAATAGCGATTTAAACACAGATCGCTCTTCGGGAAGCAATACACATGTGAATGAGGGCTTATAGTGACACTGGGACTGGTGTGGGGTGGTTATCAGGGACACTGTGACTGGCTGCACTGATTTAGTGATATTGTATTGCTAATGGCTGGCTGCTCTGATATCACTGTACAGCCATTGTACATCATCACTGCCACAACAGTACAGTGTCATATGTAAAAAAAAAAAAAATTATATATATATATATTATATACAGCGGGTAAAATAAGTATTGAACACGTCACCAGTTTTCTAGGCAAATATATTTCCAAAGGCACTATTGACATTCATCATGTCGTTAACAACCCATGCAACCCATAAATACAAAGAAACCAAAACAAATACGTTCTTAAATTAAGTTATGTGTAATAAAATGGAATGACACATGGAAAAAGGATTGAACGCATGATGAAAGGGTGGTGCAAAAAAAAGACACCAGCTGAAATTTATCAGTAATTAGAAAGCAATCCTGCCCCTTTGTCAGTGCAAATTAATATCAACTCGTTCAGTTTCATCTGATGGCCTATATAAATGTGTCTTATTACCAAGAAACATCTCATGATGGGTAAAAGCAAAGAGCTCTCTCAAGACCTTCACAACCTTATTGTTGCAATAAGGAATGGAATGGAATTCTAAACTTCTGAATGTTCCAGTGAGCACTGTTGGAGCCATGATCCGGAATTGGAAGAACATAATTTCACCATAAACTGGCCACGACAAGGTGCTCTTTGTAAGATTTCTGACAGAAGAGTGAAAAGAATTATCAGAAGAATCGTTCAAGAACCAAGGACCACTTGTGGAAAGCTTCAGAAAGACCTGGAATTATCAGGTACAATTGTTTCAAAGAAAACAATAAGTAATGCACTTAACCATCATGGTTTGTATGCACGCTCTCTACGCAAGACTCAATTGCTGAACAAAAAGCATGTTGAAGCTCGTTTAAAGTTTACTGCACAACATTTAATCAAGCCTGTGAAATACTGGGAGAATATAGTCTGGTCAGATGAGAAAATTGAACTCTTTGGATGCCATAACACACACCATGTTTGGAGGTCAAATGGCACTGCACATCACCCCAAAAACACCATACGAACAGTGAATTTTGGAGGTATGAACATCATGGTGTGGGGCTGTTTTTCAGCATATGGTACTGGCAAACTTCATGTCATTGAAGGAAGGATGAATGGAAAAATGTACCAAGACATTCTTGATAAAAAACCTGCCATCTACCAGGATGATGAAGATGAAATGAGGGTGGACATTTCAGCAAGACAATGATCCCAAACACAAAGAGAAGGAAACTCTTAATTGATTTCAAAGAAAGAAAATAAAGCTGCTAGAATGGCACAGCCAATAACCTGACTTGAATCCAATAGAAAATCCATGGAAAGAACTAAAGATCAGAGTGCATAGAAGAGGCCCACGGAACCTTCAAGATTTGAAGACTGTGTGGGAGAATGGGCACACAATGCATGCGACTAGTTTCTCCGTACAGGAGGTTTCTTAAAGCTTTCATTACCAACAAAGGATTTTGTATGAAGTATTAAACAAATTTCAGTTAGCGTGTTCAATACTTTTTCCCTATGTCATTCCATTTTATTACACATTACTTAATTTCTGAACTTATTTGTTTTGGTTTCTTTGTATGTATGGATTGCATGGGTTGTTACCGACATGTGGTGACAATTTCATGTTAACAGCACCTTTAGAAATATGAGTAGGTGACAAGCAGAGCCAGTCTAAGTGCAGTATGTAATGTTAAAACAAGTATTTACTCATCTCACTCACAGTATAGTTGATAGGGCCACGTCATGGCATCCATCCCAGGGATGAGCGGGGGACGGGGTATCCCACATTGCCGGCTGTTCTGGTGGTGTCCAGATCTCCAGGTCAGTGGGTGGATAGAGTGGGCAGGTGTCACCAAGGAGATGGAGAGGCACTGGGGGGCATGGTTTGGCAGTGCGCATTCGGAGCATGTGTGCTCCTTCATCAGGCTTTTTTCATCAGAAATATATTTACCTAGAAAAATGGTGATGTGATCAAAACTTATTTTACAGTATAGTATATATTTATACAGTGGTACCTCGGTTCACAAACTTAATTTATGAAACGACCCTGGTCACGAACCGAATTGGTTGTGAACCGGGGCAAATTTTCCCATAGGAATCAATGTAAATAAGGTTAATCCATTCTGAACTTTTTTTTTGTTTATATATACAGTAAAATTATGAAATGTATGTACAAAAAAAAAAGGATTTTAAATATATTACATACAGTCTTTTACATTAACCTCCCTGGCGGTATGATTCTGGCTGGAATTTAGTGCTGAAAGCGGTACAATTATTTTGCATGGAAATTTGGCGTTTTTATATTGTAGGCCTGCAATTCTTATGAATAACTCACTTAAATCTGTCCGAACCAGAGTCTAGTAGACATCCCGGGTATGATAAAGTTTGAAACACAAAATAATAAATTATAATATAATAAAAATATATATAAAAATGATTCAATAATGTAATCAAATCAAAAACACTGAAATTTGCTCAGTTGCAGAATAGTCGCTGTCATTAAATTTATTGTTTGATGATAAATTGTGATTTTATTTTTTTATCGGTGTTTTCTAGCTGGTCTAAAACCACTTTTGACATAAAGGGACACTTTTTGGTTGCTATGGACAATCTCCAGTTTCCAGGCAGAAAAAAAAATCTTTTTATTATATAAAATGACATGCAGGGCACTGGGCAGACCACTAGGGACAAAGGGGTGTGTATTTTTTGTATACAGTACTGTAATCTGTAAGATTACAGTATTGTATATGTGTTGTGTTTTTAAACTTTTTTGAATTTGGCGCCGATCTCCGCTCCCGTGCGTCGTAACGTCACAGGGAACGGAGATCGGCGGCACCCGGCACTGTGTGAATCGAGCGAGCGGACGGCTCGCTCACACAGCGGGGAGACATCGCAGGATCCAGGGGAAAAGGTAAGTAACTTCCCCCCTGCATCCCGCAACGCAAGCCCGAGTCTGGCTCGGGGTTACCGCTCCTAGCATAAAAAACTGACCCCGAGCCAGACTCGGGGTTACCGCCAAGGAGGTTAAGCTGACCTCTTTCGTGTGAACATCTAGAAAAAAAAAAAAAAAACTATAGCTCCTCTTTAATACTTGTTTGAAACAATCCCAAACCCCTATTTAAATGACTAATCTAGGGTCCAGAAAACAGCACTGTGCATCCAGGAAAAGATCATCTGAGGGCATGATAAAGTTGTAGAATTCATATGAACTTTTTTTTTCATGACTCCCAATCAAATGAGCCGACCCTCTTGGTAGTCAGGGGGCAGAAACTCCTATATGAGTGGACAGGTTCTTCTAAGACTCTCATCTTGCACCGCTCTTCTCAATATGAACGTGTCAGAGCAGAGAAGATGGCCGCGACTCGTGTTCGTGAACCGAAGCGGAGTTCGTGAACCAAAGCAAATTTGTGAGCTCTTCTGTTCGCAAACCAAATTGTTTGTGAACAGAAGCGTTCGTGAACCGAGGTATCACTGTAAATATGGTGAAATTGTACTGCTGTGGCGGTGATCAGTTACAATGGCTAGCTGCTCTGATATCACTATATGTCAGTGCAGCTGGCCATTGTCTCTGATCACCACCACAGCAGTGCTCAGGGGACTGTCATTTTTTTTGACTGTCACAGTCAATTACTGCAAGAGGAAACAGTTCAAAGGTTACAAGATGCAGCCTTTGTTTACAAGTCTAAATGATGTGATTGGTCAAAGCAATCACATGGTACAGGGACAATTTCTGAAAGACACAGTGATTACTGTGGCAAAAGCAAGAGGACGTATCCAGGCAGCCACCACCCTGCCTTTTATATGCAAATCAAATTATTTAGGTAAAAAGGTGAGCATGACAGCCAGGCAAGTAGCATTGGCCAAAAAAGGAGTCAGTAATGGCAGTAATGGCAGAATCCATGTTTTTCTCCTGACAGATTTACTTTAATGTTGAGTACCATTCCCATGTATTGTTAAAAGCATCTGGTTTAATTAGATCAGGGGTGTCAAACTCAAATGTATTACGGGGCACATCAGCATTATGGTTGTACTCAAAGGGCCGGTTGTATCTGTAAGACTATATCAATTTATCCAGGGCTTTTTTTTCTCAGAGAATAGGTGCAGTATACGCAATAAATACCAGGAGTGCTTTATGTGCGGAGTTCAGGGATGCGCTAATTACAGTGTTCAGTTCCAGAGGTTCCCCATACACAGAGTTCCGGGGTGCACTACAAACAGAGTACAGGGTTCAGGGGTACAGAGTTCTGCATGCAGAGTTCGGGGTTGAGGAGTGTGCTACATACAGAGTGTGGGGTTGTGTTTGACATAAAAATAGATCATAAGAATAATGTGATTTTTATGAGTTTTCAGATGGCATTGACTTACTAAAGAAGTTGACCATGTTGACTTTGCAAAGTGAGAAATCAGAATGAATTCTAGATGCTAAAATACTGTATTTATTTATAGAACTATTGAACCACATAGAAAAAATAATAAATGCATTGGAAAATGTGTTTGCATGGCTTCAAAAAATATAAGGCTGCATTCACATGGCATTTTAGCTGCAGATTGTTTGCTGCCCAGCAACACTATGGCCAAATCCATACTGGCCATTTAGTTGCGGCCAGTTTGTGTATGGTCCAAACTTTACAAAAACGCCGTCCCTAGATGTACACTGTCTGCGTCCAGGGTCAGTGTCCACAGAGGGTACATGCAAACAGCATTGGCGCCTGACATTTATTTGTACAAAGTACAAACCTGAGAGCCACTGCTGACAGCTGCTGCTGGACGCACCCAGTGTTTGCAAGCAGCATTTACAACTACCGATAAAAATGTACTGTCTCTTGCCTGGCTGTACACAAATTGCAGTGGAATTCCACTCAAGCTTGGCTTTCATACACATGGTCACACAAAAGTTCGCTCAACTTTCGACCGTTGCATCAAATTGTTTCCGAGCTTTGCGCTTCGGAATTGGTACAGACGATGGGAATTTCTGATCAAAACTTTCTCCGACCGAAAAATTGAGAACCTGCTCTCAATCTTTTGCTGGCTGGAATTCCGCCAGCAAAAGTCTGATGGAGCATACACATGGTTGCATTTTCCGACCAAAAGCGCTCATCGGACCTTTGCCGTAATTTCTGATCGTGTGTACGGGGCATTAGTGTGCATGTACCTATAGAGAGCCTTCACAGTACCTCTGTCCCAAGAGCATCAGCTTTAACCATTTCCAGGCAGTCTATAAATGTGATGCAATAATACCTCTGTTATAAAGTATTCTAGGTTGTAAAATGGCACAGTGGACCACTTGTTCTTTTAAAATTGGAAACCATATGACATAGAGGTTTACTCCCTCTTGACATGAAGGCAAACAGTAAATAATTCTTTACGGATATTCAATACAAGCTCTATGTCAGAGAAATTGGACTGTCAATGAAAATCACAGGAATGTGATACTTCCTATTAAGTCATATTACTAACACTGCTTTACAGACATGATCACATCCCAGATGCTACACATGAGAGGAGACTCTTTAAAGCTGAGGCACCATATGTTGTGATCATATCAAATGATGTTCAACACACATTATCGCTGTGAACGTACAATAATGTCCAGATGGGGCAGCAGGGTACTAAGTGGCTTTAGGTAACTGCTTACAATAGACTGAATGTTTACTTGGAATGACTTTAGTAACATCAGGAGACACAGTTTCTCCCATGCTGGTAGTTCAGTGCAATACATTGTACTGCCATGCATTTGATCAAGCTGCCATAGGTCTACGTATTATAGATTTACTTTGAAATGCTTCAGAAGTAATATTTTAAAAACAGGGCCCCAAATCATAAAAAAAAATCCTCTGTGGTTAGAAGATAATTTATAAAGAAAATGAATCAAGGCACATTCAATTCAACGGCACACCTATGCACATTTTAACATATGTCAAGTCAGGTACAATGGTTAGCCATTGCGTTAAATAGTGCTAGTTCACATGTGTGCAATGTGTTGATATTATATATCCTTTTTTTGATGCATGGATGCATTATAGAACCTACTATTGATAATGCATTAGCATTAATATGCTCAGAGAAGGGTGTGGATCAACCTTAAACTATATTTCCACTTTTACAGTCAAATTTGAGAATCCCTCCCTATATGTTTGTTACACGTTCCTGTTCACACATCGGTACAGCTCTGCATGGAAACCAATCAGCTTCCAAGTTTTTTTTGTTAATGATCAATTGGTCAAGCAGAAGTTAGAAGCTGATTGGCTACCATGCATAGCTGCACCAGATTTTTCACTCTCCAGTTTTAGTAAATCGACCCCTCCATACCTATTTTTTCTAAAAAAAATATATATATTTTTTAAATATTTCTTACCTTCTAGATGTTTCTTGGGAAAAGGTGTTTGCTGACATTTCTCAACAAGATCAATGTGGGTCTGTCTTAATAGAAAGGCTGACAACATAAACTCCCTCTCATTAGCATACAATGAAGAAGTCCAGCATCTAAATTTTTAACCCTTTGTTAGGATAATGTTCAAATATATTTGACAACTGATGAGCTGAGATCTGCCAGTACAGCACAGCAGAATTAATGGCAAACACAACGCCCCAACCTCCTTATAAACCAAAATATTTTAGTAGGATTTTATGTTGCTGGAGTTTCCAAACAAAAAAACATCTAAAAAAGGTAAGCTGCAATTTTTAAATATTATTTTAAAGTTATGTGTATGGGGGCATGTAACAAATATAAAGCTATCCCGGTTTGGTTCCAAAAGTGAAAATACACTTTTCAGCTTTGGAAAGCTAGGTAAGTGGGATCAGAAAACAAATTAAATGGCAAACAAACATGAAATAATTATTGAATAATATTAGTAATAAAATACCATAACATTTTTGTTTTTCACCTGTTTGGTGGAGGCCTGTATGGCACAAAATGAAGATTGAAGTCACAGATTGTACAGTGGTGTTTAAACAAGATATCACAGTAAAGCCCCGTACACACAATCAGATTTTCGGACGACCGTTCGTCCGTTTTTTGTTGCATGCTAGTCTCACGTTGAAAGTGAAGAGGTTACTCACCATAGCAAAATTCTCGTACGACAGAATTCAACTTCTGAAGCGATGCAATGTGTTAAATAGTTTTGTATGTATTCTTTAGTTTCTGAGCATGCGTAGCCTTGCTTTTATGGGTGTTTTTTTTTTACGATTTTTTCAGATGAAAACCTTATTAATTTAATGCAAATCAGACGTTGAGTTCACGTGCAACAAAAACTTTAAAGTCTGCACATCCGGCTTTTGTCGGACGAAAAATCAGAATCGGCTTTCGAAAGCACCATACTAACAATCTGAAAATTGTTAGATCGCATGTTGGATGTGTTCAGCCAGTGGATACAGGAATCCTCCCCACCTGGACATTGTATTTTTGACACTGGAGACTATACGATGTGAGAATACACTGATTGGCACTGGAGCTGATTGGCTGTAAGCCGCTAATTGAACAAGGAATTTCCACAGGATTTCCTTTACAAACAATTCATAAGACTATAATTTTACTCTGAGAGATACGGCTAAAAACCTGCAGTACTAACAGCAATTAACCACTTCAGCCTCGGAAGATTTCCCCCCTTAATGACCGGGCCATTTTTTGCAGTACAGCACTGGGTCGCTTTAACTGACAATTGGGTGGCCATGTGGTCTTGTACCCAAACAATATTGACATCCTTTTTTTCCCACAAATAGAGCTTTCTTTTGGTGGTATTTGATCACATCTGCGGTTTAAATTTTTTGTGCTATAAACAAAAAAAAAAAACAATATTTTTTATTTTTTGCTATAATAAATATCCCCAAAAATGTTTTTAAAAAACAAATTTCTTCATCAGTTTAGGCCAATATGTATTCTTCTGCATATTTCTGATAGAAAAAGCGCAATAAGCGTATATTGATTGGTTTGAAAAGTTATAGCGCCTACAAAATAGGGGATAGATTTATGGCGTTTTTATTTCATATTATTTTTTTTTACTAGTAATGGCAGTGATCTGCAATTTTTTGCAGGACTGTGACATTACAGCAGACAGTAACACTTTTGACACTTTTTTGGGACCATTGACATTTATACAGCGATCAGTGCTATAAAAATGCACTGATTACTGTGTAAATGTCACTGGCAGGAAAGGGGTTAACACTAGGGGGGCGATGGTTAAATGTGTTCCCTTGTGAGTGTTTCTAACTGTGGGAGGATGGGACTGACTGGAGGAGGAGACATATCGCTGTTCATAATTACTATGAACAGCAGATCTGTCTCTTCTCTCCTGTCAGAACGAGGATTTGTGTGTTTACACACACAAATCCCCATTCTGGCTCTCGTGCCCGCGATCGTGGGTGGCCGGTGGCGAACACGCCCACTGGCCACTCGCATTGATTTCCCCGCCGTGCAGTGGGTGCTTGCGCTCGCCTGCTATGGCTCTTAAAGGAGCCGATGTACGGGTATGGCGTTTCATGGGAACAAACCACTGTGCTGACGTATATGCGCGTGAGCCAGTCGGCAAGTGGTTAACAGAACCAAACTGCATTTACCTAGCAACAGTATATAATGACAGTCTTAAATTGCTAGTCCCCGTTTTATCCAATTAGCCAGTGATTGATGAAATAAAAAGAAAAGAACCCATTGGCCAGCAGCTTTGGGGCCCTTGAAGAAAGCACAACAGTTCCCAGCAGACCACAGAATAACTTGTGCAATGTTAGTCCTTTACCAGACTCAGGGTACCCTCTTCTGGGTCTCCAGACACATGGTGTCATTCAGTAAACCTAAATTTCAAGTCAGCCAGAGATAGAAATTGCTTTCAGTCCCTGCTAAGACAGTTCCTCTTTTCCTTTCTAACAACTGGTGGGAGTGCTCTCTAGTATAGTTTGTTCACACCAGTGAGCAGTCCTGATAGTCTCAGCTATGACGAGTTCTGTTCAGCCAGCAGCAGCAGCATCAGCAACCCAGTCTTTTCTCCACACAACTGCTTACTTCCAGGCAGTCCTCTCCCCTTTCCTCACCAGCCTACAGACCCCTTCCCTTTGCTTTGTTGCATAAGCCAATTACCTCCAGGATTGACCCAGCCAAGATGGCTGCCCCCTGCACTTGACACATTCCATAGACAAGCATTGTTAAGTGGTATCCTTAAATATTTGGCTGCTGCACTTCTGCCTTAATGAATATTCAATTTACCCTGCCCACATTGCAGAAGAACATAGGAAGAAGTTCCACAGCAGTTATCAGATACAGTCCAGGTGACATTAAAGATCTCTCTACAAACATGGAGCATTAAAGAAGGAATGGGATAGTATTGTGGGTGCTATCTACAGTATCTCAGGGGAAACAATAGAGATTAGCCATGGAACTTCATCCTGGTTTAGCCAACAAATGTCTGTGAAGGGTCAAAAAAAATACTAGAACATTCCCCAATCTGGCTTTAATTAGCTGTATCGGGTAATGGTTCTCTATAGTCTGTAGGTATCTGAAGGGTGGCAGGTGGTGTGGCAGTTCCATGCAGTCTTATAAAATAAGAGCACGTATAGAAGGTAAGAGATATTTTGATGTTTGTATCACTTCCTAATAGGGATTAGCCAAACATACCTGTGTTTAGTTTGAGGCAGGTTTGCAGACCATGAGTAAAGTTTGAGTGTTGAATCTAAACCCCATTAAAGTCAATTGGAGCTAAATGATGAACAACAGTAGTGGCCATTTACCAGGCCAATAGGCATGGAGAGCTGGGATTTTAATAATGCTCTACAGAAGACATACAAAATTCCTTTAAATAACATGCCTGGGGAATACCTTTGGCCCACTTATTCCATTTGCAAAAAATGGCTGGGAAATCTTTCATCTTTACCAGAACTTTATCCTAGGTGAGGGTTAGATATAGATGTTAATGGAACCTCCCCCACTCACACAGAATTAAGTCCCCCCTAAAAATACATAGCAGACCATTATCCTTGATGAGGGTCTGGTAATTGATGTCAAGGGAACTTTTAGCATACGCTTCTTGTTAAACACCACCATTTTTAAAATCTAGGCAATACTTGAAATATTAAATTACCATAAATCAAATAATAGTCTCACAGATATGACCTTATCCATACAAATTGTCGGCAGCATTATCCAGGGCTTCATTTCAGTAATGCACTTGAGTTTAAATTGTTGATATAGGTTATATCCTTGAGCATGTAGTGCTGCCTTCCCTCACCTTACCAAGTCACCACTTCCCGACTGCCTGGCTACATATGTACATAAACACAAGTATGGTAATCTTTAGTAATGGCAATATAGCCTCCTCCAAAATGCTTCACTGCACATTAGGCCTTTGTACTGTACCTTCTCTATCTTGTCTTGTACCCTATTCAAGCCCTGTTCTTTGTGAAATGCCACGAATGCACCATTTTAAGGTTGTCCTCAAGTAACTTAAGACCTGGCCAAGTGGAACAACTGTAAACATTATTTACTGAGGATATTTAAGTGTAACAAATGAACAATTAATACAAGATGTCCTCAAAATATGTTCCTGTACACAACCTTCTAAGTGCCCCTTAGCAAGTATCCTGGTGCTCTGAAGCACCCTTTGAAGTAGTCATACCTTATAAAAGGTGAGAAAGTCCATTTAGCAGTGGCATAGGTTCATAGCCCTGGAATCCCAACTGGGCTCAAACTGTTTGGACAATGCAGGAGCAGAAAAGACTGATGAGATCCTTCCCCTGCTCGTTCTTTCTATTAGTTGGTTCCTTGTTAGCCCATGAGCGTACA